>JAPMOR010052242.1:3840064-4022851 GCA_026543865.1 Argiope aurantia | reverse complement strand
CAACTCAAGCCTACGCTAGGCATTTTGCCATAAGGCAGCTAAACATTATTTCTAAATAGTAAATTTGTAAATAAATTCTTTGTAATATTTAATACAGTCCATTGTCATCAATCAACTAATAAAATGCAAAAGTTGCAATATAAGTAAGCAGTTCCAGTAAACAATGTGTGTAAGCCGTCCTGGAGGTGCCATAATAGCTTGTTGACTACTAGCAATCTCATCGCTAATAACAGAATGTACCTTCTTGTCAGAGTTCTTCATGATTAGGTGGAGTTTCTTTTACAATATCTGAAACAACATCATGGTGCCACAAAATAATAATAATAATAATAATAATTTATTGTAACAATCATGAAGTATTCTATACCGCCAAAATATTTCGTCCTTATCTAATAATATGCTATTAAAATTTTCTCACAAATTAGTAGATTTTATTGATTGAAACAAAATTTATTAGTACGATTATGTTTTTTCCAAACGAAAAAATCGTTTTTATTCAAAAACTTGTTTTAATTTTTAATAATTGACTTGCAAAATCGTTTGCAAATTGAAGAATTAAACAATCAACTTTCCTGAAATAAAAAAAAAAATAATTAAAAAAATATTATTATTTTTTTTTAGTAACTGTAATATTTTTCTAGTAACTTCCATAAAATAATTTTCTAAAGATTTTATAGATATAAAATTTTTATATTAAGCAGCACTATTAGTTGTTCTTTTAATTTCTGCCAGGTTTCAAAATTTTTTGTTCGGAATTTTTTTCACTCCATTTCTTAGATTTCAGACAATTTTTCTTTCTTCATCAGACATATAAACAAATTTGTTGTTACATTTCAGATTTAACTTAAATTTTATAACAATTTTATGAAATCCGAAAAATAGCAGATATTTGAAATTGAAGCATGTTTGAGATCGCAATATTTACCATCGGGGGTATACTTATATCTCGCTAGTTTTTATTTATTTATTTATATTTATGTTTACTTCTTTTTTTATTTTATGGCTTCACGCAGCATGAAGCAATTAATCACTTGTCCCGTAGGCGGGTTATGTTTTGCCCAGCGAGAGCCGGACAAAGAACCTGAATGCCCGGCCTTGACTTTCTCCTCTATCCATGGTCTTCGAATGTTCTTGAACCTGAGAATGTTCAGGATTCCACCAAAGTCAGTCGATGTGTCAGTAAGTCTCACAACTTGGCTCTTTCTGCTGTTGTTGTCAAAGAAGCTGTTTCTTCAACAAACTGCTCCATTGCTCGCTTCCATCCCCGGGTTCCTTGAAGCTAAGGTCAGTGAGAACATCCTTTCCACCTGTGGATCGGATGGAGGTTTTTCTAAATTCTCACGAACTAGTTTTCACTTTTTTTTCACTTTTAATGAGCATTGCAAAAACGTAAAATTGATTGGTGCTTGAGAATTGTACTGTTTACGTTTCAGCTAACTGTGTTTTGAATTTGTCCACAGTTTTAAGCCTTGTCGAAATTCCTTTTATGAAGAAGAAATATAATTGTGGACTTATGTGTTACTTTTCTTCATCAACATTTCTTTGGAAAAAAATTATAATTAATAATTATAATTAATAAGTAATATTCTCAAAAAGATTTCGGAATGAGTTCTCAGTTAAGAGAACTGAAATGTTTTTTATTTTGAATAACTGACTTGAAAGTTCGTTTGTGAATTGAAGAATAAAACAATCAGCTTTCCTGAAATTAAAAAAATGAAATCAATTTGCTAGTTTTTTTTCTAGTAATTGTAATTTGGATTCATTCACGAATTTAAGCTTCAAGTATTTTATGAAGTGGAAATTGTTTTGAATTGTGATTTCGTTTACAAAATTAATAATGAACTATTAGTTTCCACAAAGTAATAAATTTAAATATCGTTTTCTACAAAGGAAAATTCTATATTTTCTAGCTTTATTTTGTTTGAGAAGAACGTTCTTCAAGCAGATCATAAATTAATATTTATCAGAATTCCTAAAACTGTTTTTATTTAGAATAGAATTTTTTCATTTCCACTTTTCTTGAAAAAACTTTCTTAAGATTAACATTCGAATTAGAGGTTAATGTTCACTAAAGTTTTTAGATTTCACTAAAGTTTTTTTCATGTGATAGTTTCAGCCAATGTAAACGAAAAACACCTGCTTTTGAAAAAAAATTTCAATTTTGGAATGTTTTTGGGATTAACCTTTTTTTTTTCTGTCCTTTTATATTTCTAAGAAGAAAATTCTTATACTTGTCACATCATAGAATTTACAAGAAACATGCCGAAACTAGAATAAAACAGAAGATTAAATACTGGATTTCACTGCGAAATTCATAATGGATTGTAATTAAGAATTTTGGATTTTTTTTCTTTTTTCTTTTTTGCATATTAGACAGAGCACTTTCCTTATGAACAATTTCATTATAAAATGTAATAAGAAATATCTGCTAAATAAAAAGCAAATAAGTTTATAGAGCTAATTTTAATCCGATGATAGAAATCCAAATTCATTTACCAATTCAATTGCCATTTATCTATGTTTATGACCAGAAATATCAAATGTAAGTTTTTTTCTTCGCTCATTATTTTTTAAAAAGGGAATTGAAACAATAAATAACCATTTAAACGGAGTTTTGCAACTTCTTCCAAGAATGTCGATAATAAGCAAAATCGAAAAATATGCGCTTGAAGCAAATTCGATGCCACTTGCCAATGTAAAACAAAGAATATTTGGCGAAGAAACGGGATCTTTAGCTATTATACAGGAAGGACCTCTGGTGGAGAATCATGGAGTAAAATGTGAATCAAATGGTAAAAGAATGACATGCGACAAATGTAACTCAATATTCTATAATGAAAAAGAGCTCATTCAACATATGTCGATACATTTGAAAAAGAAAGCGTATCAGTGTGGCGTCTGTGACAAATACTTCAAGTTCAGGAAGCGTTTAGTTCGACACCTGTTGCTCCACATAGGAGGAAAAGATACTGAATGTAATATCTGTGACAAAATTTTTAAAAGTACAAATATAAAACTGCATTTAATGAAAAACCATGTAAAGCAAGTACCAAATACGTGTCATTTATGCGGAATGCGTTTTTGGAAAAGAGCGAGTTTGTATAAACATGGACAAAATCATCTAATAAAACGAAAGAAGAAACCGAAATATGAATGTCACATATGCAAAAAGTTATATGGGAATAGAGTCATTTTGGAGCGACATTTGGACAAACATGCGAGACTCCATGTGTGTCAGATATGTGACCGATCTTTTACGACCATAAGTATGTTAAATAAGCACACATTTCGTCATAAAAGACGTGTATATCCTTCATGCAACATATGCAACGAAGTATTTGAAGAAGTTAGCGCTTTACGCTATCATATATACATTCACATCGGAAAAAAAGCTTTGCTAGCACGATATCTGGAAAAAATTGCATGCAACTCATAATTCTATTTGCTGTGCTCTTAGGGATAAAAAGCGA
This sequence comes from Argiope aurantia, assembly GCA_026543865.1. NCBI lineage: Eukaryota > Metazoa > Arthropoda > Arachnida > Araneae > Araneidae > Argiope > Argiope aurantia. The sequence goes on along the minus strand of JAPMOR010052242.1, from coordinate 4,019,381 downwards.
AAGTGTGACAAAGTTTATATGTGACAGCCCAGATGTACATATAAACTTTGCAAATGTATGTAAAAAGAAAAATAATGCTTATGCCTACCTATCAAGGTATGATTTTATGTAAATCTAAAAGAAACTATTAATATGAATTCAAAGCCCAAAACTGGACAAGGTAGTATTGACACTGGTAAAATGTTTAGCTTTTGTTTGTTTGGTGAAAATAATATCTACAATGCCTTTAATAAGATGTGACGAGCGTAAAATATTTAGTTCTTTAAATTTTGTGAAAAATTTTATTTATAAAATATTTGATGAATTTTGTTTCGTTATAGAAATTATCTGCAGAATATTTAATCATTTATATCTGGTAAGTAAAATTGTCCTTGTTGCCATTTTCTACAAATGAACTTCAAAAAAAAAATCGTTTGCAAAATGTTTAACTGTTGGTGTTTGGTAAAATAAAATCATCTGCAAAATATTTTACTTTTTATATTTGGTTAAAAAAAAATCTATAAAGTATCTGAAAATGTATACTTGATGAAAAATATCTTCTGTAAAATATTTAGACATTTCTGTTTGGAGTTCTCTTCATGCTTGATTCAAAAATATCGTCTGTAACATGCTTAGAGATTTACGTTTGCTTATGCAAATTGTCAATTGTTTTTACCTTTGTACTGATGAAAAATAATTTATGACTCTCAATTTGTCCCTGACGCAATTTAAAGCTCAATTGAATACCTTTTTCAGCAAGGAATATGGAAACATATTTTTTTTATGTTAACTTTTTTTGAGTTTTTTTTTATTGTTTCATTTATTATTTGAATTTAGTAAGTAATCGAAAACTAATTATTATATAATGGTATCCGAGTTAACTTGTAAACTGTGCTCGCTTATTGTATAATAATTTTGTAAAAGTACTAATATAAGAAGTTAATACTTGTATTCAAATGAGTAGTATAAGAACTAAAATTCTATCATTCTTTTTTTTTTGGTATTACAAATTAATTTTAGTAATTTTATGTTTATTTATGTTTAAAGAGTGTTATGTGATAGACATTTTTTTTTTCATTTCCTTTTTATAATGTATGTTTTATGGGAAATGAATACCTTTTCTTACTGATTTTTAGCAAAATTGACTTTGAAAAAAATGTTAGCCGAAATCATGTATGATTGTTGAGACGTAGTGTGATGTCTACGAACGTGGACAAAATAACGAAATCAAGAGCCAACAATAATTTTATATGGATTCCAGATTCACTATCAGAGGGTGCCCCATAGGTCGTTTACAAATTTAAAACGCAAGTCAGCGGCTGTTCCCTATAAAATGACCCAAGTGCCGAAAATCTTTGAAGACCCTAAAATAATTTTCAGAGATAAAAAAAAAAATAGTAAAGGAAATCAAAAGAAATATGAATCAAATTTGACGGAAAATATGTTTATTTAAATGTGCTTATTCCAAGTTTGATGACTTTTGTACGACAGGACATGTGAAGTAATTGCAGGGTAACATAATTATAAAAATTTTTACTAATTTATTGCTTTTAAGGCTATCAAACACGGAGCTTTTGAGAGACAACTTGCCACCATTTCCCCTCCCTCACTGTATGGCGTTATAAAAATTTTCCCCACGTCCACGATTAGTTAATAATTCAATACTGTTATTCCATATAAATTGTCGTAGATGCTGGAAGTATGAAGTATGTATCTATATATGAAGAATGTATGAAATATCGTAGAAAGTTGTCAAATATCATCGCATTGTCACCAGAATCAGCAAAATTGACCATATGTGAATGTTGTTACCGGCTGTATGACTACGCAATTGTAACACCTTTTCGCGATAACATTAACTTATGTCCCTTTATATAATGGAATTTCTGTGATAGTGACACCAAAATTTTTCTTTCAATAGCATCCCTAAATAAACCTGTGTTAGATATTCTTCCGCTTTCTAAAGATGTAAAAAATAAACAAAAACTAATGTAAGCGTTTAGTTCTTAATGCCTTGAGGGCCTATTCAGGACTTAGGATAAGGGTGCACTGTATTCTCTGCACCACCCTCCCCAAATGGGCGATTTGTATGACAGAAATCAGTCAGAATCAGATAGAAACAACAAAAAATCGCAAACGCTAATGACAACCTCTGCAGGAGACTTTGCCTGGATTAAGTAATAGAAAAAGATACATTAGATAAAGTGCACAACTCGGATTTAAGTAAAGGAGAAACAAATTCTCGATAGTACAACACAGTTCTTGAAGTGCAAAATGATAAGCGTGTACTGCTTTGTGGGGCACATCCACTAAAAAGACTTATTTTCAATAATATAAAATTTATTAATTATATTCTTTGTTTGACATTATCATAATTTTCATACTACATGCGTCTTGTAATGCTGATTTTTCTTGCAATTATGCGCGAATGTGTATTTTAAAATGTTTGTATTTTAATCTTAATCTAAGGAGAGGCAGATTTAATAATTTTTGCACATTATGAGACATCTTAATAAATAACTGGTCAGTATCATTTCACATTACAGCACACTTTTATCGTAATAAATTTTTAATTATTCATTGTAGCAATTTTCTGAATATATGTATGCATATTTTTATTTATCTTTTTAATACGCATATCATAGAAAAATGGGAATCACAACCCTTTTTTCGGGGCGGACTTCATTCATGCATTTCACTTCATTCATTCACTCATCCACAGATCGTAATTTAGACCAGAATCAGAAAACGATCACCTCTGAACCAGTACCTCCAGTGGTATTCTCTCAACACGGAATACTTTGTATACATGACAGATTTATACGCGCACCGGTCACCACATACACGGGGAGTCTTCGGCCGGCGGGGTTCGAACTCAAAACGTCTCGAATTTCATAATGCCTTTAGGCCGCAAGATGCCTAAATCCGCAGCTGGCAATGGGTCATTTTTTTGAATTTATACTTTTTCATTCTATTATAAAAATGACTTGCTTCTGTATGCCTGCCCATCATTGCTACTTGTAAATGACCTTTTGGGAAACCCCTGTATAAAATTATTTCAATGTTCGAATAGAAATTGAGCCATTTCCAATCCTCTAGATAGCAAACTACATATAAAGCAGTGATTAATTTTATAATAAACAGACTCAAAAATATTTTTGTATTGTTTTGAAAATATGTTTATAAGAATTTAGTTATATCTCAAAATTACATGTGTTGGAATTAACTAGTAACTGTGAAAATGTATTCATTTCATAAAATCAATGTTAAGTATAATTGAAATAAATACGACCAAATAAATAAAAAAAAATCGAATGATTTTGGATGCATTGGAAGTGCGTAGAATTTGATTATTATAATATATATATATTATGTATTACTTTTAGATCCATGTTTTGTGTATATATATGTGAGTGTGTAAAACATGCTTTGAGGAAACAAGTGAAAAAAAAAATTTTAACGATTTTTATTTTTTATAACTCCAAAGGACTATTCCAATTTTTAGTTTTTTGTCAAGATTTCTTTGTTAAAGCCATGATGTGCACAGTTGCAACATGCAAATATGAAGGCAGAAAGCAGGAAAAAGAAACCGTAAAAAAGTACTTTTGAACTTCTTTAGTTTTAGAAAAAAAATTGCCAACGCAGGAATTTGGTTCTGTTTTCTTTTTTACAGAAGGTTTTTCTTTCTTTTTAATGTCTCGGCAAATTTTTGAAATTGTCATAATTTTCAAGAGTCATTTTAAGATGAAGTACTTGCTGCGATTTCGCAGACATCAAAACTGTAATAGCCATTAATAAAATAATATTAATAAGATTTATTAATACATTTATTTATTTATGAAAATGTTATGAAAGGATTTTTTTTTTGATGTTTTATGAATGTTACCTCAGAGAAAAATATTTTTGTGGGAAGAAATTTTTATTTTATAAATTTATTTATTTTGAAACATTATTTGCAAATTTTCTCCTATTTTATGACTGTAGAAAAATCAATAATAATAATATCCTTTTTCATTTTTTTAAAAGTTTGCTCTAGTATTAGCTATGCCGAATTGAATTTCATATTTTTTTTATCTGTGTATTTGCATCCATTTATTTAAATTTATGTAATCTAAATTGTTGCAAAGTTGTTGTGTACCATGGTTGAATACAGATTAGCTGATTAAATTTTTTTTAAATGTGGTATTTCATTTTCCGGGTTCCATTTTAATAACTTTCCTTTCCTTCTTTCCATTTGAATCTTTTTTAGGAGGTTATAACTAGTTACTGAAACATTGAAACCTGAAACTTTTATCTTTACTTACAGGTGTATGAAATAATATAAAGCTGAATTTGCAATATTTTAGTAAGCCTTTAATGCATACTTGGCGTTTGTTTTCGAGCACTTTAACAGCAAGTTAAACGATCTCCCTTGGGTTTTACTGGAGTATCAATTTCATAATATATTATGGGATGGTTTTTTGAAGCTTGTGCATTAGCAAATGACATGTATAAGCATTAAATTTGGACTTATTCCGATTGCAGGCAAAATTTTAAATACTTGTTCTAGAATAAGGTTAGATATGTCATATGCGCTTACCGTGCGTCAATGCGATTTTTTCTGACATGTACATTGCATTGACGCTCAGTAAAATCTAGCACATTTTTTTGGACTAACATCAATTAGAATTATAGTTTATGAGCTGTTGACTTTGATTGTTATAAAATACAGTGCACTGCACATGTAAGACAAAATAACGTTGATGCACCTTTAATCTACCTTGCACAAACTTATCTCATTGTACAGTATTGTTCGTTCACCAGAAGTTGGCACTTGGCTCCGCCCTCGTCACGTGGGATCAGACGATACTATTTCGATGATTTCGGAAGGAGAAAGTGATCAGTGTCAAGAAAGGTTGCCAATTGGCGATCGTTAGCTTTTACCCTTTTTTATATTATCATTTCAGTGAGACAATTGACGAATTCCATGAGTAATTGATTGACATTCAACATACCACACAAAATGCACATCTTTTAAAAGATTTTTCCCTTAATTTGTTGTCTTTTTCTAGCTGAAAACAATGCTGAATAAAATCTTTATGTTTTCAGCTGATCAAAATAAATAAAATCTAGCCATAAGGATATTTATTTTATATTAGCTTGGCATATGCTGTCTGTAATTTAAATAGCAATAACACTAACCACTTCTTTTAAAATTGGAAAATATTTAAAAAAAATTTTCATTACTGCATACCAAATTATCAAGGAAAATTTCTAAAAAAGAGATAGACATCAATTTTATCAATGCTACTATATTTTATAAAACAATTTATTATTTCATGTTTAATCTGTACACTATTAAAAATAGATAGTTCAAATTTTAAAATAATATACAATACTTAGTATTGTTAACACTGAAATTTTGTTGCTGAAGTTGACATTTCCATTTATAAAATTTATTAAAAGTTGGAAAAAATATAAATTTGGTTTAAAATATATTTTTCTTAAATTTGATAAATAAGTTACAGTTATTATTTTTTGGAATGAGACATAATTCAGAATCTAGTTATAATGAAGAATCCTGATTTAAATTATTTCATGAATAAAAATAGTATTTAAAAAAATTGCATTACATTTGTAATATTACAACTTGTATTTATTAGAACTTGCTAATAAATAAAACATCAACTAGGCATTTATTCATACTGATTGAACTGATTCAATTTTATTCAAATGTTTCTAATTAAAAATAACCAAGACATTCCTAACAAAGGAAATGAAAACTGTAGGAATTAGAATTAATTTCATCGCCATAACTATCATCATCACTAAAATTGCTCTCGGTATCAGAATCCGAATTGATGTTGAAAGAAATGTTTTCCACGACTTCTTCGACAATGCCGTCAGTTTCCCAATACCTTTTTTTCAATGTGCTCTATTTGTTTGCAATGTTTTTCCCATCTCATATTTCCAATATTTATCGTGGCTTCCGAAGCAAGACTTTCAAGACGTTGAAAACTCATGTCGGCAGTCGCATTTCTCACTCGCACGTAACGCTTAACATCCGCCCAAATGAATTCTATTGGGTTTAAGTCACAGTGGTATGGGGGAAGTCTCAAAACATCATGACCTTGTTCTTTTAGAATTTCGTCAATGAAATATTTTTTTTCGCCTCTTGCATTTGCAGCAATCAGTTCAAGTAACTGAACTTTTCGCATTTTTTTTATCATATGGGATTTGCTTTTTCTCCAACCAGGCACACATTTTATCCTTTTTTGAGCTTTTTGTGGGTACGGAATCCATCACTTTTGTGTGATAAGCTGCATTATCCATAACTATTACCGAATTCGTTGGAATATTAGGTAGCAGCTTCTCAACTATCCATTTTTTTAAATTATCAGAGTTCATCTGCCCGTGATAATCTCCAGTTGCAGATCCAGCTTTAAATATTAATCCGGCATTTGGAACTAAACCAGATTCTGATCCAGCATAAACCACAATCAGACGATGACCTGAGCTATCTATGATGGCAGCGACAATTTTTTCACCTCTCCAACATTTCTCGAATGAAAGATTGCTGTCCAACCAAGTTTCATCTACATAAACTATGTTCCTCGTTGCTTCTCGGAAATTTTTCATTTCCTTAAGAAAACGAAACCTCCAGGCTACATTGTGCGATCTTTCAATTAAGATCTGTCTCTGGTTTCCGCAACGTTTGTACTGAAAACCTGCAATGTGGAGGTATTTCCATAGAGTTCCTCTTTTCCAAGGAAAATTTATTCTTTCCTTCACCACGGGAAGCAATCGAGATAAAGATGGAATTTTGTTATTTGCATAAAACTCATTCACAATATTTCGAAGATCACACAGATCAAAATTGTCCAATATTGCATTTCGAGTCTCGGGACGCTTTCGATGTCTCCCTGGCATAGATAACTGTGCATTTGTAGAAATATCTTCATTTTTAATTCGCTTAATTGTTCTAAGTGAAACACCAGTCGCTGAAGCAGCACGTTTTTGGGCTTGGGAAAGGAAAAACAAAAGTGTTCCAGCTCTAGCCTCATCTTCACAAAATTTAGTAACATTATTTATTATATTTCTCTCTTTCGAGTGAATAGTTCGCCTTTTTAAAGACATTTTGCAGTTGTTAGCTTTGAAAAAAGCAGTTTTTGAAATTAAATATATATTATTTATTAATAACTAGATAGAAGAACGAAAAGTACGACAGCAGACGATAAAACAAAGTGAAAAAGAGTAAACATTCGCCGTTTGGCGCGCATTTAGGATTGTCTCATTAACAAGAGTGGGGGAGTTTACTCGTCTTCCCCGCGCTGAAATGAACTCTACCTCCAAGAAGGCGGACCGAAGTGCCTTCTCCTGGTGAACATAGAATACACATTTTCCCAAATCTTTTTCATTGTACAGTACATTTTTTCCAAAATTTTTTTATATATATGTGGTCAAATACTTTCTTCAACATATAGGTTAATAATGTTTTAAATATGTCTGTAAATGTATAAAAGAGACAAACTGCTATATAATAACTTTGAAAATATAAACGGAAACTTTCTTTTGGTAATAATAATGCCTTTTGTATTAAATATGTGTTTATAATGTTTGATATATTTTGTTTATATATTTGATCGAAATAACTTTGAAAATATAAAGTCAAATATTTTTTCTTTAATAATAATGTATTATATCTTAAATATGTGTGTATATTGTTTGATATATTAATTGTTTATATTTTTGATCAAGTGCCGGTGCCGTAGTTCCCAACGCACAGGTCCAAGGTTCGATCCTCGGGCTGGGCAAGGTCGACTCGGCCTTTCATCCCTTCAATGGGTCGCTAAACTGAGGACCAAGCATTCTTGGGAACTAAATACTGGGGGTTCCGTGTTCCAGTTTACCGACAATTTGTCGGTAAACTCGACAGGCATCAAAGCACCCTAGAAAACCGCAAGAGGGGCTCAAGGGGGGAACGCATGGCCCGCCTGCCGTCTGGACCGGTCGTGGGACCGCCGCTTTAAGCTGATCACCTAACCAGGGCATATGCCTTGCCCCCAGGCCCCTCGGTCAAGAAAGCAGATATGGGCACTGTAGGCCTTGGCCCACGTGGGCTGTCGTGTCCCTGAGTTTAGTTTTGATTTTTAAGTTTATATTTGATCGAAAAATTTTCTTGAAGAGGCAGATGCATTTTATTTTAAACATTTATATATGCTGTTATATGTACTTAGGTAACAAACTTTTATATTTTTACTTAGCAATTTTTTTAGTAACTGTTTTGTTAAGATAATATACATTTTATATTTTAATATATATTCCTTAATATGTACTTAATATTCTTCATAAATAATACAGTATATAAAGTGTATTAACTATATTATAAATAATTATGATATGTGTTTTATGTCTCTGATATATATGCATATTTTTAAATATTACTCTCATTAAAAATAATATGTACTTTATCTCGTAACTATGTATGTCTTCTTAAAGAACACCAAGTATTTCGTCTTGCAAAATATGTACAGATTTTAAAAGAAATTGTTTAAGGTTGCTTAAATATTTTATTTTTCAGGAAACATACATTTTATATTTTATTTTATTTATATTTTAAATATTTTGTGTATTATTAAGCTACGAGGAATTCATATTTATTAATAAACAATTAACAATTTTTTTATATTTTAACTTTTTATTTTAAGCAAATATTTTTCTGAGAATTTATGTATTTTATATCTCAGATATGTATGTATATTGCCAAATAATTATTCTCAGGGAATATAAAATGTGCTTCATCTATTAACTATGCATGTACACTTTTATAACTATATATTGTCTAGAAAATGTATTGTATCTCGTAAAAACTGCATACACACTGTCAAAATGTTTTTTTTTTCTTTTTCTCAGGAAACATGCACTTTTGTATTTTAAATACCTTTGCATATCATAAAACTATGGGGAATTCATTTAAAAAAAACAATTAACACTTTAAATTTATATTTTACATTTTAACTTTTCATTTTTAGCAAATATTTTTCTGAGAATATATGTACTTTATGTCTCAAATATGTATGTATATTACCAAACAATTATTCTCAGGGAAGATAATATGTGCTTCATCCCTTAACTATACATGTACAGTTTTGTAACTAAGTATTGTCTGAAAGATGTATTCTATGTCTTAAAACTGAATACACATTGTCAAAATGATTCTTTTTCAGGAAACATGCATTTTTATATTTTAAATAACTTTGCATATTATAAAACTACTGGAAATTCATTATTTTTTTTTAAAAAAGCAATTAACACTTTAAATTTATATTTTGCATTTTAACTTGCATTTTTTGTAAACATTTTTTTTTCTTCTGAAAGTATATGTACTTCGCGTTTCAAATATGTATATATATTGCCAAATAATTATTCTCAGGGAAGGTAATATGTGCTTCATCTATTAACTATATATGTACAGTTTTATAATTATGTATTGTCTGGAAGATGTACTGCATCTATTAAAATTATATACACACTGTCAAAAATGATTCTTTTTCAAAATGCATGCATTTTTATATTTTAAATACCTTCAAAATACAGGAAATTCCTTTTTATTAGAAAGAAATTAACATTTTATATACATATTTTACATTTTAACTTACATTTTTAAGAAGAAAAAAATTTTTTTTGAGAATAAATGTACTTTATGTCTCAAATATGTTATGATCAAATAATTTTTCTCCGGGAAGATAATTTGTGCTTCGTCTCTTAACTGTATATGTACACTCTTATAATTATGTATTGTCTGGTGGATGCATTGTATCTCTCTGAAAATAAAATACTCTGTCAAAGTATTTTATTCTCAGGAAGCATATTTCATCATTTAAATATCTTTGTATATTATCAAGCTACTGGGAATTCATTTTAATTTATATTATTTATAATGTTATTATTATATGCTATTATATTATTATTATTTATATTTTATTTATAATGTGTTTTTCATCTTAACTTACATTTTTAGCAACATTTTTCTTAGATAATTTATGTTTTATATCTCAAATATGTGTGTATATTGCCAAATATTATTCTCAGGGTGTTTTCAGCAACATTTTTTTTAGATAATTTATGTTTTGTATCTCAAATATGTGTGTATATTGCCAAATATAATTCTCAGGGTGTTTTCAGCAACATTTTTTTTAGATAATTTATGTTTTGTATCTCAAATATTGTGTATATTGCCAAATATAATTCTCAAGGAAGGTAATAAGTACTCTATTTCTTAACTATATATTCATACTAGTATAACCAAATGTTTTCCTCACTGAATGTGTTACAACTTACAACTGTATACACATTGATAAGCTATTTTCTTTCTTTCTGTCTTTCAAGAAACATCTATGTATTTTAGATATTTTTGTACTGTATTTTAGATATTTTTGTACTGTCAATGTATGAGGATCTCATTTTTATTAATAAACAATTAATTTTTAGACTAACTTTTGTAAGAATTATTTCTCAAAAGTAATCAGTCATTAAAAATACTTTTTCAATAACTTCTCTTAGTTATTTGGATTTGTGCATCGCATAAAATATTGCAAGAATTTAAATTACAAGAAATTAAATTATTTTTAAAAGATACCTGTTCACAAAGCCGAGACCTGTACGAAATAGATTCCATTTAGCTCGCACAACTATTTGGTTTCGAAATTTTGCCATTTTTTACTTCAAAATAAAGAAAAAAGAATTTAATCTAAATAGTTTTTTAAAATGCATTTTTTTAATATACTAAAGAAATAGACCAAAAAGTTTATGTTTTTAGTCTTTAAAGCAGTCTTTCAGTTAAATTATAACATTATAAGTAGCACGGAATATTGAAATCAATCTTCTTCTTCTTCTTTCTTCTCTAAAATTCTCTACTAGATGGCGTTACGCGTATGGAATCAAAATTTTATTTTGATTGGCTACGTTTGCAAAACGATGAAATTAATTGGCAGACAAACTTGGCGAAACTGGCTGGGTGCTCTGCAAAAAATTTATTTTGCTATACGTCTCGAAAATAAAAGGTAATGAAAGTTATGCTACCACTAATGATATATCTAAGGGTCATGAATACATATGAAATAAAAAATTGGCGTAATTGGTGCAATTGTTGGGATTAAAGGACTCTGTCGAGGTTTTATCCATCTTATAGAATCTTTAATGAAACAGAGTTTGTGAGTTTTCTCCCTAAACTGAAGGGAATGATGCAGGAAACCATTGATGATGCACCTCAAGGTCATAATCTTTCACGTGAACTAAAAAGTTGCGAAATCGGATCGGTGGATGTGACTGGGAAACTCTTGTCGTACCTTTTTTGTACGGTGAAGTAATATTTTTGAGATTTCTCAAAAAACATGGGGAATTAATGACATATTTAAATTAATGACATATTGACTATTAATGACATATTTAAAAGTAATGACTTTATATGTGAAACAAGAATTGGCAAAATTCTATTAATGGTTTTCAGTGTGGTAGTGAATGGGAAGCAAGAAAAGTATAGATATTCTGGGTGCCTACAGATTTTTCAAAATATATGATAGTATTTTTTTTAATTATCTTAAAAAAAAAAAAAACACGGGACAAGGAGGGGGGGGGTAACTATTGATGCCATCGGGACAAAATATTAAAGTGTTTACATGGATTTTTTTAAATACAATTATCATAAAGGAACGAAAAAATAATGACACTCTTCGAAAGTCTTATTTATTTATTAAACTGCTGATAACGACTAAGGGCGAAAAGTTATATTATGCCCCGGGCACTTATTACCTTCGCTACGCCATTGATGATTATGTCAGAAGTATTGACTCTTTGGTTTTCCTCATTATTTTAAATATGTAAATTGTAACGATATAATTTAAATGTTTTTGTAACTATACAAATGGCCTGTTAATTCTTTACCATCACATAATAGTCAGCTAATTTTCAATCCATTTCGGAATCCAAAAACATTAATTTATTTAAATATATTTCAAGGGCAATAGAAGGGAAAATATAAGATATGAAATCATGTCACTTGCACTATGCGAAGTTTAATCTGCCAGGGTCGTTCATCCCTTATCTCAAATTTTGGCAGGCCGGATATTGTGACCTCAATCTACTCAACTCAAAATATGCTGCAACATTGAATGATATTTTGTGCGTCATGCACTTGATCTGAAAAGTGTCGTAGAAGCTTCACGAGAAAGAGAACTGTGTGAAAGATATGAAATCATGCGGTAAGGGTGAAAGTTCTTTTCTTTTTCAACTTTTTAAAAAATATTTTTTAATATTTAAGTGCAATTTGATGCGTTATCATTGCAGAAAATTCTGAAATTTCAAATTATTGTAATGATAACTATCGTGTAACGATCACTGGCGAATTTAGGTAATTTGCGGTCTTAAATCGTACACATTACGAGACCCTCTTTTAATAAACTGGCCTATTTAGTTCCAGATTTCAACTCATTTCACATGTCAATGGTTCATTTTAGATTAATCCTTTTTTTTATTTTATTAGCCTTACGAAAACACATTTATTTCTATTTACTTATTATGATTCCAAATTATCTGATATTCATGCAATATTATCAAAGGAGTAGTTTAGTATTTATAAATATTTTAGTAAAAAAGTAAGATTAATAAAGCATACTAGCCGTCTTTGTCTACGTTCGCCTTGTTTATCGACTTTTTATGTTGTTAAATGTTTAATTTGTTATTTGATACGATTGAAAAACCAGTATACTGCAGAAACAACAAACCCTGTCGTATAAAACCAATATATGATAGAATTCAACTAGTATACTGCAAAAAAGCATACATATTACGAAAAAAGCAGAGATGAAAATCTTATTACTGAGTTAATGATTGGTAAAACACATGACCAATTATACTTGATAAAATATTAATATTATCATAATATTTTATAATCGATCGAATTTGTATTTTTGTACAAATTAGTTTGATAGCAATTAGGAAAGTAAAGGTTTTTAATTGAGCTACTTTTGGCCCCTTTTAGTCTAGAAGCCCTAGGCAGCTGCCTAGTTAGAAATCCATTGCTGATAACGACACGAAATTGAAATGAAGGTTATTTTTTTCTTTTTCGTAAACTGCCATAAATATTTTAATAATAAAGCGAATGTGATAACTTGAGAAATTATTCTTGATAAAATGTTAATATTTTCCTAATATTTTATAATCATTTGGATTTGTATATTTTACAAATTTATTTGCTTGGCAACTAGTAAAATAAAGATTTTTAATACAGGTGCTTACGCCCTCTCTCAGCCTAGAGGCCCTAGATAACTATCTAGTAGGAAATCCGTTGTTGATAACGATACTAAAAAGATAAAGACTATTTTTTCCTTTTTCTAATGCTGCCATAAATACTTTAATAATAAAACATATCGGAATTTGACCAATTATGCTTGATAAAATATTAATATTATTCTAATATTTTATAATAGATTGAATTTGTATATTTTATAAATATATTTGCTTAGCAACTAGGAAAATAAAGATTTTTTAATCTACGGCGTCTTTTTAGTCTGGAGGTCCTAGGTAGCTGCTAGTTGGAAATTCGTTGCTGATAACGACACTTAAAAAAATGGCAATTCTTCCTTTTTCGTATACTGCTATAAATATTTTAATAACAAAGTGAACGTAAGGAAACATATAGGAACTTGACCAATTATGCTTGATAAAATGTTAATATCCTAATATTTTATAATCGACTGAATTTGAATATTTTATAAATTTATTTGCTTGGAAATTAGGAAGATAAAGATTTTTAATCGAACTTTTTACTTTCCCTTTGCAGCATAGGTAGCTGTCCGGTGAGAAATCCACTGCTGATAACGACATTAAAGAATTGAGCGATATTTTTGCTTTTTCGTATGTTTCCATAAAAAGAATATCAATTGAGATAAAATATTATCATGCATTCGTTACCCTGTTATCTAAATGTCCGTGATTAGTACTTAAAAAACTAACTACAATTTTGGAAAATAATTTGCCAATACCGATTTATCACTTTTTTTTACTTGGCAAATTTGATGTTATCCTGTTATAGATTGGAGTAAAAATTACCTAATAGGACTAATTTTTACGCCTTCTAATAAAAAATTCAATGACACTTTTTTTTATTATTGGCATGCCTTTTTTATCTTGTTTAAAAATTTTCAAAAATATATTTATACATTAACTTTATATCAATACTTTCTAGTTAAAAATATATTTTCACGTACAGTTTATATCAATACTTTCTATTACCTTTCTGTTTTCGATACTTTTTAATTTTTTCCTTTTCATAAAATGTATTTGATTTCTGTTTTTCCCCTTTCTTCCAGTCATACATTTTATTAATATTAAGTTAAAGACTTCGGAAATCTTTTTAAAGTCATTTTAATATGAAAGTCATCGAATATACTTTTAGTTGTATTTTTCGCCCCCGCCTACAATTTAGCGCAGAATTTAATACAAATTTATAATTTCAATGTTAAAGATCACATGACACATTTCCGTTATTTAGCTTGTTATTTTTTTGAGTTATTCCTTTTACGCACGCATAAACAGATACAACTTCAAAAATCTTTTTTTTTTTCCCTTCCATGTGCGCCTGTCAAAAATATCAGTACTTATCAAAATCTTGAGATCGAATTTATTTGACTTTCTTACTGAGTACATATTTTGTATATGATAAAGTAAATAATAATAAGAATTAATTAAGGAACAATATCTAGATTTTAATTAACATTTAAGTTATCTTTTGTTCATAAAAAAGAGCAAAATTTAACATTTTAGAACATTATATGCATTTGTTTAAAGTGATATAACGTAAAAATGTATTTAATTAACTAATTTATAAGTTTTTTAATGCTTTTTATAAAAAAAAGTAGAATCGGATCTTGGCTGTTAAAATCTAGAGGACTTGATTTTTAATCTAGTCATTTACTTTATCAAATAATTCTATAAATTTAATCTGTTAGCAGCAATATTTATATAAAATAGTGTTGCTCTAGTTTTACATTTTTTCCCCAAGGGATTAGAAAAACAGTGGTGTAACTGGCGAGAAAATATACAATGGTGGCCAAAAGTGTGGACATTTTTTGAAAGTTTCATGTTTTCCAACTTTGCGTGCTTGTAGAATATATTAATTTTCACTTAAATACAAATGTTTAGATATAAAATTGAAGGTAATTCAATGTAAAATTTAATAACAAAAACAGTATTACAATATCTGTATTACAAAAAAAGTTACACTCATTTTGGTAGAACAAAAAACATGAATCAAAACACAAATCGTTTTGAATAATGACGTATTTTGTAATAAAAGCGTTCTAGCCAATCACAAACACTGTTCTGAAGAACCATCAAATGTCTGTAACTATAATTTAGGTTATTTGGATGGTAAAAGAGTTATTGTTGTGGAAATATTTTGCGAAATGATGCATACTAGTACAATTAAATAGAGTATTGTTGTTTTTAAATATTTTATGTCCTTTTTTTTAATTAAATTAATTTTAAATAAAGAACACCAACAAGAAGAACTGATTGAACATCTACAAAAAGAAGCCGAATTGTCATATTGAGAGAAAATGGCCTCTCTTATGCTGAAATTGCAAGACAAGTTGGTGGTTCAGTGACTTGTTCTGGTGTACGAAAATTCTGTTTATGTTATGAAAAAACCAAATCAGTGGAAAATAAGGCCAAATCAGGCAGAAAAAAAATTCACAACTGCTACTTCCGATAGAAAAATTAAACGGCTATGCCTTCAAGATAGAAAAATTTCATCAGATGCCATTAGATGTGAAATGAATGCAGCGGGTATTGCAGTAAGTTCAAGAACAAAAAGAAGGTCATCAGGATTTGGACTACAAGCTAGAATTCCAAGAAAAAAAATCAAAAGCAACTCGAAAAACGAGTTAAGTGGGCAAAAGAACACATTAAATGGTCAGAAAATCAATGGAAGCAAGTAATCTGGAGCGATGAGACTAAAATATCGCTCTTTGGTAGTGATGGTAGAAAATATGTGAGACGTAGAGTAGGTGAAGCGCTTCATCCTGATTGCATTGAAGCAACTATAAGAACAACAACAAATGCCATGATTTGGGCATGTATGTCTGCGGATGGTGTGGACCGAATTCAAGTGATTGATGGCATCCTGAATAGCAAAAAATACATCGAAATTGTCCTGGAACCAAAATTGATACCTTCCATCAGGGATTTCTTCCCCAACAAAGCACCATTTATTTTTCAGCAGGATTCAGCTCCATGCCACACAGCAAAAGTATGCAAAGCATGGTTTCAAAATAAAGGCATAGATGTATACCATGGCCAGGAAACAGCCCTGATCTCAATCCAATTGAAAATTTGTGGCGACGTTTGAAAATTCTTGTACGAAAAAAGAGTCCATCCAATAAAAGACAACTTATTGAATCTATAATTGATTCTTGGTATCATGTGATTACGAAAGATGAACTCCAAACACTCGTTCACTCGATGAAAAGACGCTGTGAAGCTATCTTAAAAAATAAGGGTTATCCTTCTATTGATTGTGTGTCACTTTTAAAAAATGCAAATCTAAGATAGATCCTACTAAAATGAGCGTAACTTTTTTTGTAATACAGATATTGTAATACTGTTTTTGTTATTAAATTCTACATTAAATTACCTTCAATGTGATATATAAACATTTGTATTTAAGTGAAAATTAATATATTTTACAAGCACGCAAAGTTGAAAAACATGAAACTTTCAAAAAATGTCCACACTTTTGGCCACCACTGTAAATCTGAGAAAATTGTTTAGACAACGAAAAATATACTCAGGTGAAGAGAGATAAACATTTCACAAGTGCATATTCTTAATATTGTAGAACATTTCGCCAATATTTAAAACACAATGCCATTATTCCGTACTTTGCCTCTGAAATTTTAGAACTATCTAGAAGAAAGTTAAGTGTAATATATTCTTTTAATCAATTTCTGAACTTAAATTTACTTATGATGCAATAAATGTTCTTTTCTAGAACGAAATATTTAATTTTTGGCGACTAGTATTATATTTAAAATATTATTTAATCCAAAAGTAAAACTCAATTGCTGCCTCCCGCCGAAAAATTCCAAATAAAATTTTGCTCTCCCTCTCTTATTCTTTATTTCCGGGACCGGATATTAGAAATGCAAAATAGGCAGATTTTGAAAGACCCTGAAGCGTTTGTAGGTCCTAGGTTTTTCTTGCTTTATTTTCAGAGCGATTTTGTGCTGTACTTTCATTCAATTTGCAAGAAGCGTGTACAAACCTATTCAACTAGAAATCAATTATCTTTTAATTTTTGAACATTATTTCAACACTGCTTCTGATTAATTAACATTTATAAATTTTATATTATGTTGCTTTATGATTATAACAAGTACACTATTTTATAATTTAGAAAAGGGCCCAATTCTTCAATTAAATTGTATTTTGGCTATGTTATATTTTTCAATTTTTTTTTTCTATTTGATTAACATTTTAGATTTACATTTTGATTTTTTTATATGAAGTCGCTAAAACCAACTCTCTTGATTATTTGGAGACCCATAATTAAGTACTTTATTTCAATTTTTCAAGATTTGTTACTTAAAGCTGCTTATATAGAAATTAATTAAAACCAAGAAAAAAATAAGTTGTTTCTGAAGTTGGTATGAAGAAAAATGAGTCGCAGAAACTTTAAATGTCTAAGGATCCTCAAATGGCTTAATCGTATTCTGCTTATGTTTTCTATTTGCCTGTCAGATTCATAACAGCCATCGAAACTTTTTGTTCATTCTCTATATAGATAACAATTCTAATGGTTGCAATGCATCCTCCCTCCTTTTATGACCTGTTTGCAATGAAATAAATAATGAAACATAATTTTTTTAACGTAATCTAAAGGATTTTAATATAATATGAACAACCAACAAAAAAGTGCTTTTTTCTTTTAACTACAACCAGTCATCCCATTACCGTAACTAACTACTAAACCGTACTAACTAAGTATAAACAGGGAAACAAAGAAGTAATATAAGCAATAAGAAATTATTAAATACGGTAACGTAAAAATGAAGTAATATTATATTTTATTTATAATGACGATCGATTAATGAACATAATTTTTCAGACATTATGTTTGTTAATCATATTGCTCTTTAATTAATTTATCATATTTTTTATCTGAATATTAATTAATCTGTTCTAAAACTGATCCTTCTTCATAAAACTGATAATTGAAGCAATTATTGGGTCTCTTGTAAATACAGTTCTTGACATTTCATTCTTTATTGCTTCATAATGCTACTGGGCATTTTATATGTATAAAGTACAAAAAAAGTTACATCGGAAATTCGAAGGCAGAAATCAAGAGCATAAAGTGGATCAAAAATTAAGAATAATACAGCCAACAGAACATGATTCAGAATTCCTCGTGAAAATCCAGATTCAATGTTTAATTTCGGATTTTGTTTTTCTTTTCGATTTCCATTCTTAACTTGTTCGTTTAGTAAGTTATTGCTACTTCTGCCAACGCTTTAGAACCCCACTTTCACTTTTTACCTCTTATGCTATTACAATAAAAAATGGCTGTAAAATTATATTTGTCCAAATCTTATTCAGAGCATTACTTATTTTAAGGTGATGAAATATTTCCGCGATCCTAAATTTATACAATATAAACATTCCGAAATAGTCGATAAAACAATGAAAATAATTCAAATCATGAAAATTTAAAAAATACGTGCGACAAATTCAATTAATCCTAGTCTTTAAAATTTACTCTATTTAACTCCACTTCTGCTAGGATTAAAATATTTCCACTTTATCTAAAATATTTCTATTTCAGTTTAAGCATCACGCGAATTTTTAATTTCTCCCACGCCTCTCAAAATATAATGACTGTAATTTTTACTGCCACGAGATAAAAGTGTCTTATGCATTCGTATTCATAAATCCTTCATTAAATCACTGATTGTAGCAAAATTCAGAGAAATTCCCATTTTGAGTTGATAAAAATTTTAAAGGCGTTTTCAGTTCTATCTTTTTATTTTTGAGCATTTGCCTGAGCATCGCTCCGCCAAAACATTTCCATAATAATCCATAATCCTAGCTTGAATATATATATATATATATATATATACACTTTTAATAAAGTGCCCCATGTAGCGACTTGAAAAATAAAAAAAAAAACTCAGAACTTAGGATTGATTGTCGGACATACACTTTATCATATTTGATACGTAGTTTGGTACATTTGGTTCTTAATAAGTTTTTCAAATTTTTAATTTCATTTTTAATTTAAAATTAATTAAAATATTAGTGCTTTTTCTTCAACATATTCGGAATGTAATATCGCAAAAACATTAAATTTAAATTTATATATATTTTTTAAACTAAAAAAAAAAAAAAAAAAAACCGAATTTTCAAAAAAAAAAAAAAAAAAAAAAAAAAAAAGGATTTTCTGCAAATTTTATTTTTAAAGAATATTTTACAATAATACAATTTATTTTTTAATGATTACGTTGATACAAAAGAGTATTTAGAGGATATGTGAGTGCGCGTTATCGCTTTTATAATTAAATGCACATATTTGAGGGTAAGATAAAGATGGATGTATCAATCCTAAAATGTTTTTAAACTATATCGAATTTTTATGAATGTTTTCACATTTAAAGAATTCTGTTCACAAGTACTTCATTGCAATTCTTAATAATAATAAAAAGAAAACAATAATTTGAATAATTTATTTCTGTACATGTTTTCCCATTTTCAATCTTCTTATTGTAAAAAAAAAAAGTATTTTAATACCAACAAGTTATATGGCAAAATTATTATCTTACTTTAAATTATCAGTTAAAAGAATTACTTCATAAAGGTACCCTTTCTCGGTTTTGCTTATTTAGTCAAATAAAAATGTGCACCAAAATTCTTTATTGTAAGTTTTAAATTTATAATAATCTCGGCAAATTTTTCCTAATCTTTAATTAATATTTCAATTTTTATATAATTAGGTATAAAAGAATTTAATTATTGCTAATTTTAGTGGAAACTAATTAGCATTTCGTCGGAAATTTACTTTCTGTTCACTAATTTAATGTAAGCATTGCTTTTTTTTTCGAAGTAAACTTTGAGTTTCAGTAAAAAATATAGCGAGTTCGCAAATTGTACAGACTAAGTCTATGGCAAACGATACCGACGTGCTCTGATTGGTTTAAGCCTTGTCATCTTTTTGGCAATGTTTTGCACTCATAATAGTGTAGGTTTTCGCTTATTTGGCTCAAACCTTGTACCTTTCATCAGTTTTATGGAGGATACGAGTGAATATCAACACGATCTAATTTTTATTAATATAATTGTATTCTCTAAATATTACTAGTAATACTACTAATACTAATTAATAATAATAATAAATATTACTAATAATACTATTAATACAAGTAACAAATGTTGTTTATGCACAGAAGTATAAAAACTAAATGAAAGTAATTACTCAACATATGATGCAGCAATTAAATAATTCTTATTTTTCTATGATTATCGTGCCTTTATTAGATAATTTATGCAGTCATTGAAACTTGTTGCTGAACGTTTGTTACTTTCCCATCAACCACATATGGGGAGATGATTACTTAATACCGAAAACGTATAAATATGTAAGTTTTAACGGAATATGTGATTTCGTAGCTAATTTTTTTAGTTATATCAAAATAATATTAAGAAGAAACACACACAAAAATTATTTTTAATAAATTGTAATTTTCATATTTCCTGAATTTAGGTTTCAGGATTTGATCTTTTCTGCTGTATATGTGTTCCAGATTAATATTACATGAAAACCGTAAAAGATAGGGGAAGGGGGGATAAATTCACAAATTTTATTTATTTTTATAAAAATATATTTCGGTATGGCATCTTTTTGGCAAAACATTGCCAAAAAGATGCCAATTCAATTATAGCAATTTATGATAACAAATATTACTTCTTTTTATACATTTCCTATGCTAAAATATGTCGAATTTTTTTAAACCCTATATCTTTGAAAATAAACAGGAAAATGTCTCCAAAGCCAAACTTCTTTCAAGTATTGCGCTTAGAAAATTAACACCACCTTAACACACCAATCAGAGCACGTCGGTATCTTTTGCCATAGACAGTCTGTACAATTTGCGAAATCGCAAAAATATAGTATCTTGAGAAAACTAATAAATAAAAAGCAGAATGACAGCTTGTTTCTCTACACTGAGTTATTTTTAAAAATACGTAAAAATAGTCTGCAGGATCAGCAGGACGATAAACAACTTGAGTAAAAAATGCTAGAATCAGACCGTCTTTCAAAAGCATGCGCAGTAATCCAATCTTTACTTTCTACATTTATTGACTATCGATACACGAACTTGCTCTCCGATATCATTTTACAAGTAATTAATTATTAAAAAAATGTTCAGTAATCAGTATGAAGATTTTAGGAATGAAAATAAAAGCAGGGTTTACAGACACTCTTGAAAATTTAAATACGTAAATGCATAAATAATACATTTGTTCCAATGTTTCAACCATTTGGCAACATGCTACAGCTCCCAAAAACAAAACAAATTCAAGCAGGTAGTTTCATTTTCATTTTCTAATGTATTCAACTATGTGAGATTTCCATTTTATTCTATTTTGTATTGGAGGGTGACGATTAATCATTTTATCTGACCAATGACCTAGAAACCTTTAAATTCCTCAGCCTTTTTCCAAAACCTGATTAACTTCGGAACCGGTAGTGCGGCTTTGAGATTTTAAAAGTGAATACGGAGCGGCCCACAACTGTTTTAGTTAGAAAATATGAACGGAAGAATATTCTGTGGTGTTGAGGGGTGAGTGTAGAATAATTTAGTTCGCCTTTTTTCTGCTTCTATATTCTTATTATTAGTTTGGTTAATCGTATTGTTTTGTTTCAGCGGTGCATCGGTTTCCCAAATGGTATTGGTATCGGAGAAAGGGGATATTTTACTTAAACTAACAGGCCCAGCTTGTAACTACTTGGTGAGGAATAATTTTCATTTCGCTCATTATAGTTACTAATTTATGACAATTCTTTTTAAGCGTAGTTATCAAGTTTGATTATATGAAATCTTATTTCCAATTTTATTTTTTGTTACACATGAATTTTTTTTATTAAAATTGTATTGACAATTGGTCGTCACATAAATGTATATTTGCATTTTTTCGTACAGAATAATAATTCTTCGTGAAAAAGTAGTATTGTACTATTTCAGCATTAGTACAATAAATACAACGTGCTAAGCGCAATACTTGAAAGAAGTTTGGCTCTGGAGACATTTTCCTGTTTATTTTCAAAGATATAGGGTTTGAAAAAATGCGACATATTTTAGCATAGGAAATGTATAAAAAGAAGTAATATTTGTTATCATAAAATTGCTATAATTGAATTTGGCAATCTAGGTCTATTTATATAGTTAATGTTAAACTGATTGAGTCTTGTTAGAAAATATGTAATTAATATTTACACAATTTTTAATATTGGTTTTAAATCAAATTTTTTGCCTTACTAATGTTTTGGTACTTCATCCTATAATATTACTTATTCTGTTTTTTGTTTTTGTATTAAGATTTTTTTTTATTTACAATTCTAATCTCTTTCTTTAATCAACTTCTCAGGTATTTGATTATATTCTTTATTCTAAAATAACATGCCATTTTCATTTGTAGCTAAATAAATAACTTTTATTTATACTTTTAAGAGTTTAAAATCAAATCAAAAAAGTTTCAAAAACATGGTTATTGTATAATGTATTAAATCAAATAGAGCAAGAAATTGCTTATTTCTAAGTTTTCTATATGTTTTGATTTTCCCAACTCTTATTCTTTGTTATATTTTGATATGAAAACCTAAGTTATGCATATTCGAAAAATGGTCTAAGGATTTGTAATGGTTAGATTGAAATAATTTTGGAGAAATAGACAAACATTTGAATAATAAAGATATATAATATTTACTGTATTAGTACTGTCTGAAAAATTTGTATGTAATATTAGAAATGAAGAAAATAATTTACTTATACCATTATGTATCGGTTAAATGAATGAAGAATAATTTTGCAATGAGACAACGAAATTATTCTTACCACTATAAACAATTCAAATATTGAATTACAAGTATTTTTGAAGATTAAACTTCTTTGAAACTTTTCCTTTTATTACATTTTTTTAATTTATCAACAGTTCTACGAGCAAGATTTTAGAATATAGATTTTATGTGCAACTTTAAATACTTGAATACCATGTGCACTAAATGTGATAAATAATGAACTTTGCTTTGAGAAATAGAATGCATATTCTTTCATCTTTTTCTAACTTGATTGACCAAAAAATAATTTTAAACACAAATAAAAACCGTAATAAAAGCTCCTGTTTGTTATAATTAAATTCAGAATTATGCATTGTCATTCTTGAAATTTGTATATAAACTACAAATTAGGTATAATTAAGTAATGATAAATTTAATAGATATTATAAAAGTAATGCCTGTAAGCATAAGAGGAATTAATTTATTAAAAAAATAAATATATTTTAAATAAAAGCTTCTTAATTATTACAATGTTACCTTTGGGATATTATAAAAAAAAGGATGACAGAGAACTTTATTCCAATTAAATATTTGTTAGAAGAATGAGCTCATCTTGTTTTAAAGCATTTCATCAAAACTTTCTGAACAACTGTTATTATTCCTGTATATTAATTTCATTTTCTTGTTTTATTCTTAACTTGAGTGTTCTTTCTAGCTCTTTCAGTATCAATTAATTAGTGTATTTAAAATTCTAAGTAGAAATTGGAGTTATTATGATTAAGTAGTTAGTTTACAAATTTCAGTGTAATTGGTATGCTAGATATTTCTTTATTTTCTAAATATCTATTTCGTGTTTGTAAGGAAAAACTGTTATTTTCCCATGTTAAAAATTGGAATGCTTTAATATGACATAATACGTCATATTATAGCATTCCAATTTTTAATATATATATTTTTAACATATTCCAATGTTACATATATAGTTGTCCATTAATTTTAGAAATATTAAAACTTTGTCAATGACCATTTTATTTAGAATTGTCCTTAAACCTTGTTTTTATAACTATTGATATTACTATATCTATAATTTTAATATATGACTAGTCTATCCTATCAGAATGGTAATATAAATCTGTTTCAGCTTTCGGGAATTGAAGAATGTCAAATGAGACTTGCAGACATGATTGAAAAAGCCAAAGAAGATGCTGGAATAAAGAGAGAAAAAGTTTTAGATGGACTGGTAAAGTAACTTTTTTTAGCCCTTGGTTATTATTTTTCTTATTAATATATTAACTTGGCATATATATGTAAATTGAAGAAGCTGTTTCTAATTCAATAAGCACGAGACAAAACATAGGTTTCTTCTATATAATTTGAGTATAATTTTGCCATTTGGCATTGAACTATTTTTAATATCTATATATTGTGTTTTTGAATAGATTAACTTATTTTTACAATAAAGCAGATTACTGCTGATATAAATTATGTAATATAATTGTAAACAATGTTATATATTTTTGCAATATATAATTGAATGTTATTGTAATATATTACACTAAAATGTCCAAAGTCAAAGGAAACAGCAGCCAGATTTTTAAGTGATATTTGGTTTGTAGTAGAAAACTGTTACAAATTGATTTTCTGTCTGCGCTACATTTTCTAACTCAATGTTGGATTTTTGAAAATTGAATAATATGAAAATTGCAAAACATAATAAAGATTATCCAATAAAACTTAACAAATTTGAAAAAAAAATATTTTTGAGCATAGAATATAGCATTTCAAATATTATGGTTTTAAAATTTATTGCTACATGGTGTCAAAACTATATTAAAAATGCCTTGTGGGAGGAATTATTGTCTGTCCATTATGACAATGTCCAAATGACTTCATTTATCTCAGTCACTATAGAAACAGATTATCATACAAGGAGTCTATTTTAGATGGGTATTAGTTCAGTTAAATTAGAGCCAATTATTCTACTTCATTTGGCACACTTAGTACCAAATGGGCTACTTCTGAAATTATTTGATTTTTGAAAACAAATTGGTCGAATACCAGGAATCTTGAAAATATCAAGTACATTGTCCTATATATACAAAGAGCAACGTAGATAAAAAAAAAAGAAAAAAAAAAGTAAATAATTATTTGTATGTCTTTATGGTTGTGCAATAAAATGAAAAAAAAAAAGTTAAACAATATAAAATTATTAGGGTCAGTGCATTTTAAAAAATGAAGTATTTTCATTTCATTTGCTAAATACATTTAAGCTATGAACATCAAATTCTCCAGGGCAGATATGGGATATTTCATCTAGTTGAATGTAAAAATGACTGTATAATTAATCATGTCTTTCATGCTTCCTATGAATTCAAATCAAATCAAATGGATCACATTTCGGGATCAAATGGATTGGATCCTAAATAATCGGTTAAAGCCAATGTGATTTGATGAGTGAGTAATCTTTCTAATGATGATTGAGCTCATTTGTGATTTCACTAGCATTGTGGTCATCTTCTTATGAAACTGCGAATGTTACTTACTTATGTATCAGTATGTACAGACGTATCAATTTAAAATTGATCTATATTTGTAATAGTTCTATAATTGCTTGGAAAACTGTTCCAAGTACATATTGGATTGTCTAATAATAAAGTAGCAATTGATGAAAAATCCCTATTTTCAGCTGTTTAGAAAACTTGCAGCCTTTTAGAGATTTGATTTTTTAAAAGTTTTTAGATAGTTAATTCTTCATATCATTGACTCTTATTGTTTGTTTAGTTTGTGAAACATTCTGGATATTGACAGCTCATAAATTGGCCTTTTAAATCTATAAACCTGAATTGCATGGAATATTGGATATGATTGTGTATGGATTCATAATCAAAATACATGGTTAACTTCAAGACAGCATGCCTGAATATATGCCCTTGTAGCATTAATTAGTTGCATTCATTCTTTGTTAGATTCTTCCCTTGTGAAGTGACATGCTATGATTTGTAACACTTCAATTTAAAATTTATCCATATTAATCTATTGAAATGGTGCTAACTAAATTTTAACTGGAATAATTAAGACAGGATTTTAGTTTTTCATGCAAAAGAACTAATAAAATTATATATCTTGAAGATAGTAATTTTTAATATACCTATACTGACAAATTTCATAAAAATAGGTCTATTTATATGTATTGATGTTATTCAAATCTTTGTTTGAAAAATATGAATACATAATGATTTGGATATTTTCTATTAATATGGAAATGTTTATATAATTTGTTATTGCTGATTTGTTTTGATGTGTACTGTGTGTTTCCTTTTTATTGTTTAGAAATTACTTTTATTACTTAGAAATTACTTACTTTTATTATTTATTATAATAAAATTTATTTTATTATAGATAAAAATTTGTGTATCAGGTTTTTTTTTCTTCTCAGTTATTGTTTCAACTATTGTTGAATTGCATTTAAAAAATAAAAAAAAAAATTGTAGGAAAAAAAAGAATAATTTCTTTTTAATAGACATTAAGCATGCAAATAAAATTGTTAGGATGTTAAAGCCAGCATTTAAAGAATTTTAAATGTAGATAAAATTCTTTGAAGTACATGTAAAAAAGATAACTAATAATAGATAAGATAATGATAAGAAAGAAAATATTTGAAATTAGCTCTACATAACTTGTGATAAGCTTAAATAAAAAACAAAAAATCAGGAGTTTTAGGCTTTATAAAGACGATAAATCTGTAAAGTGAGTTTAACTTGTGGAAAAGAATTTTTCTTTATAAAAGAAGTAAGTGCTGTGTTATCAGATGTTTTTATAATTTAAATTACTGTATGTTTCTGAAATTAATACAGATTTTAAATTTAAAATCAATTTTGTAGAATATGCTAAAATTATGAACATGGCTCTATAAATATTGATTAAAATTGAAATTTCAAAATGCTTTGTAGCACTCATTGATTTCATGGAATAATTATAAATATTGTTCAAGAATTATTCTTGATCTAACTTTAGAGTTGTATTTGAAAAATTCCAACTTTCATTAAGTATTATTGTATAATATTTAGTGTAATTGGCTATTGGAATGGTTGTTTCATCATTTTATAATATTTTTTATTTGCAAATTTTTGTTATTTACAGTATATGTTAGTTTCATTGCTCATCCATTTCTATTGTACAAATAAATCTGAAAAGAATATTTTGTTATATGATTAAGAATGTATAACAGTTCTCAATGATTTAGCATTTTCCACTTTTACCTACAAATAAATGTATCTAATGTAAGTCAATCTGTAGAAAAACTGAATAATTTAGCTGAATGTTATTATTTGAAATATTTTGATTGCAGTTAAAAACAGTGTTTTGAAATCTTGTTTCTTATACCTTATTTTAGTAATTTGTATTCTTCAAGAGGATGATGCAATTGAAAATTTTTTGATTTATGTATTCATAATATAGAAACAAAATCATTCCATTGTCTTTTTTAAAAAAATTAATATAAATTTTATGGTTTTGTGTTGAATGTCATGATCTCGAAATATTTTCATGTGATATAATTTAGTAACAATGGGTTCTGCTTTTCTCTATTAATTTTGACAAACAGCTTATCATCATTCAAATTAATAGCTTGCAAATTTTCCAAAAAATTTAATTTTCTGAAAAAATATTGAAACTACTCCAAACTTTTTTTAAATATTACCCAACTTTTTTTTCCTTTTTGTACTCTTCTCTGATATCTTGAATGCAAGAATATTGTTATAAATAGATTTAGTTGTCTTCAAAATCCTGTTGATTATTCCTGAATTGATGGTAAAATTTATAAAAATAAAAATATTTTCTTTTTCTTATAATATTTATAATGCAATGTTTTCATTGTAATAGAAGCTGAAAAAGTTTACAGTGGATTGTATGAACTATGAACATTATGAATATATGGAATGTAGTTTACTGTAACAAAAAAATTTGGTAATTATTCTTAAACCTTAAAAATTTATAATTGCAATGATTGAATTGATTTATATGAATTATTTGTTCGATTATTTTAACAAATTATTACAATAGCAAAGAACATTTCTACTTTTTTTTCTATATTTCTTTAAAATTTAATTTTAAGTACGTAATAGTTTTTTAAAAAAAAGATTTATTTCATCAGAAAGTAACATTTCTTTAAAAAATAAAATTATAACTATAAAATTATCTAACTTCTAACTATTTGTGGAATAAGATTATGAGCGATTGTGGATAATTTAGAGAATGGTTAGAAAAGAACACAAAATAACAGAAATGCTTTAAAACTATTTTTATTTATTGAGGGCACCCACACATGCTATTATGACACAATAAATAATATATTTTTGCACTTGCAAAGTTCGAAGGGTTACTTTTTAACAAAAAAAAAAGTACCTTATTGTGTTAAAGCTACTCTTTTCTACTTATTACTATGATTAACAATTGCAAATAATCTGCCCATGAATGATAAAAAGATTACAATACTTAATTTGAATTTAAGTTAGCATTTTTAAAATTATCGATGATTATATTTTATTCATAAACTTTTAAAAATAGTATAATTATAATTGTAAATTATTAGTTTTTCAGATATATTTGCAATTTATTAATTGTTGATTGTCTCTTTCTCATTCTGTAGGGTCTGTGCATGAGTGGTTGTGAAGAGGAGGACGCAAATCGAGAATTTGAAAGAATTTTTGTGAGAAAACATCCAGACATGATAAAAAGCTGTCATGTTGCAAGTGACACAGTTGGTCCTGTATATACAGCAGGTCTTAAAGGTAATTAGAAAGAAAATTCAGTTAGTAATGTATTATAAATAAACAGAAAATTGAATTCTTGAAAATCATTTAGCTACTAATTTTGATTATTATTTTCTTAAAAGAATGACTTCTGTTTAAATCCTTTGATTTTTGTTTAATCTTTCTCAAAACAGATCAAATGAAAATGAAAAAATAATAAATAAAAATAGAAGAAAATAGTTAGGGAACTGATGAATCAAATGATATTTTCAATATTTCAGTTTAAAATGGCATTTACTAAAACTGATAACTAGTATCTGACTTTTTTTATAATTTATGGTAGATTTATTTTTTTTCTTAAGAAGATTTAAATCTTGGTTTTTTTGTTAAATAATGAAATTTAATTGCTTTGTAATTTTTAATAAATATTTAACATTAAAATTTTGTTATCATATTTAGTTCAAAAATTCATATAGTTTTTTGTGAAAGCCATTATAACATTTGAAAGTCATTAAATAAATTCATTACTATATTCGTCGTTCTAACAAAGTTGAAAAACCATTAACATTTTTCCTTCTCGGAATAGATTTGTGTTCTTTTTGTGTTAAGATTGCATATATGTTGATATTTATTTTGATATTTCATATTCTTTGCCTTTTTAATTATTTTCTAAATAATATAATGAATGGCATGATTTTTTCTCCTGAAAAATTAGTGGCGTGCTTATCTACTCTCATTATTTACATTGTCTTTATTCATTCTTATGTTTTACTTTTGTATTAATATTTTTGAAAAACTAATCTAATCTAAAATAATGCTATTTTTTATTACTGCGTTATGATGCTAGAAGGTATATTTTGAATCTTTAATTCTAAATCTTCATTTATAGAGTAATGTTATTTCAATTGCAGATTGAAGTGTAAATAATGTTGTCTTAGTTTTAAAATAGAGTAAGGCTTTTAATTATGTTTCTGACTATTCAACTATCTATTTTTAATCTATAAATTTCTGATTCAGAGATGTGCATTGCTGTTTTAAAATGAGATGGATATCATAGATGTTATGATGCTTAAATTTAGTGTGTCATTGTGATAATACTTGAATGATTTCAGGTTTTAACTTTGTTTATTTTCTTGTCCCAGATCATACTGATATGCTGATTACACTGATATGTAGATCATACTGATTTTCTGTTCAAATGCAGCATAGAAAAAGTAGTAGTGTTTAAATTTCCTTGAAGTAGTTGCCTTTAAATAAATAGCATTTCAGCATTGTAGTTTATCACTATTTTTCACAAGATGATGGAAGAACATAATTTTTGCTGTGCAACCAAGAGATATTTGATTTACTCTAAAGAAATGTGTGAAAACATTGGAATTTACCATAACAAAAACAATATTCATTTACAGGGCTTCCACGATCCTTGGAAATACTTGAAGAATCATTGAATTGCATTTTGCTGAACTTGGGGCCCCAGAAAAGTACTTGATTTTTATCTATTGGATCCTTGAAAAGTTCTTAAAAATAGGCAAAAAATAGTTCTATTATTTTGGGGGAGAAAGAAGAGAAAACATGTTTGTAACTTGACTTTGCCTTGAGATTTCACCTTCATAAAAATGGCTGTTGATATGAGAATGCTGTCAATCACTAATCATTTCTTTCTCTGCAGTTTAGAAGAGAGGGGAGGGGGCATTACTGCCATGCCTATCAAGGAATCTTTAGCTGATCCAGCAACAACCCTTTCATTGATCATTATTTTTTCACATATTTGAAATGGTCTTTGAAGTACATAGAGAATTATCTGTATACTTGTTTTAAAATTTCAAATTTGTTCTTAACATGTTTCTAAATGGCAAGATTGTCCAAAATTTTTTTACGGATCAACAGAATGTTAAATAATTTCATTTAGTATTGCTAAATTCGTTAAGGGTGTTTTAATTAAAATCTGGCTGATTTCAGTGTATATAATCAAAAGTTTGAAATCTTTGCAGATGTATTTTCATATTCATTTTTAGAATTAAAAAAAAAAAAGGAAATTAAAACCAGATATGTAGCTTCAGTTTTCGTAAAAAAATTAACAGCTGAAGATATTTTTTAGACTTTCGTAATTCTACAGAAAAATTGGATTTGTGAAAAGTTTTATCTGGATGGATAGCCCACCAGTAGACTGGAGGCTTTTTATTAATTGAATAATAAAATGCAAAAAGAATTTTCAACTTTGTTAACATATGTAAGTAGCTTAGCCTGCACACTGGAAATGGTTGATTTAGAAATCACAAAGTAGTATCCACATAGACTATTGAATCTCTTCTTATCCAATATGTATTATTGAAAGAATAGCAAGTGAGAAGGAAGGTCAGCTTACAATTTTCAGAGAGTGAAAATTTTCTGGTTAATAAATCTTTCTAGCAATTTTTTTTTTTCAAAATCAGATTTTTAAAGAATGCATTTGTTGCTGATTGAGCAATAGAAATATGGAATGATTTGGTGCTATATATTCAGAATATTGAAAAGGATAAACTTTCTGAACCAAAATGTACATTTAAATTTGTTGAAAGCAGAAGCAAAGATTTGACTCTACGTTTCCAATTGAGGTTTGTTTAGTCATTAATGAAAATTATCAAGCCATTTTTTTTAACATTCTAGAATAGATTTTATGGGCATTGTAGGCCTTGGCCCACATGGGCTGTCGTGCCACTCAGTTTAGTTTTAGTTAGAAATTTTCACTTCGGTCGAATTTTTGCATAGAATATGAAAATGATGTTCACTGGCTGTTTGAAAACTTTCGGAGTCATGAAAAATGTTCTTTAAAACCTAATAACTGTAAATATCATTTTTAAGTTTATTTAACAAAGATTTGTATATTGTTGTTAGCAAATTTACTTTGAGATTCTTTGGAATATTGAGAAGGCTTACGAACCAAAAAAAGGGAATGCGTAAGACAGCTAACCTTGAACCTTTTGTATGAATTTTATATTAGTGTGAAAGTAGTATTTTGTAGAGAAGCCTGGAAAGTTTTTAATCTTAACTATGCATTTAATAGAAGTATAACTTCTATTGATCTAACAGAATGGTCTATCAAGAGAGATTGAGAACAGACAAGCCTATTCATATTATATCATGGAGAAATCCGTTCTTTCTGTTCTTGCAAATTGCAAGCAACTTCAAGAGTAATTTGAGATTCTAATTTAATGGAATTTAATAACTTATTGATTGATGCTGCTTGTAATTGAATAAAAATTGAGGAGTTGTAATTATCCAAGAATAAAATTGATGATTTTTATCAAAATATTTAAAAAGTTGAAAATTTGAACAAAAATAAATATTGAAGTTGAAAACCTTAAAGATGTTTTAAAAAGTTTGATTAAA
Organism: Argiope aurantia; assembly: GCA_026543865.1. Classification (NCBI taxonomy): domain Eukaryota; kingdom Metazoa; phylum Arthropoda; class Arachnida; order Araneae; family Araneidae; genus Argiope; species Argiope aurantia. The sequence goes on along the minus strand of JAPMOR010052242.1, from coordinate 3,987,194 downwards.
TGAATTTAAAATTGAAGTGGAATAGAGAATTTTCAACTCTCAAAAGAATTTAAATTATGTGTAAAAGAAAATGCATGCTGTTTCGAAAACAGAGATGATCAAAGATAGTAAGCTCAAATTGATAAAGAATAAGTGAAAGGAATCCATTACAGATGAACTAAATAATTTAAAATTAAAGGATGAAAATTACAAAAAACAGTTTCTACACCACAGAAGCTTCAAAATAAGCTAATTGGTAAGATAGGGAAGAATAATTTTTCAATGTATAACAGAATCAAATAGTTTTAGAAATTGAAGCCTTTAATAGATCAACTTAAAATGCAAATTAAAAAAAATTAATAGCATATTGTTTCCAGCCCACTTACTTAAATGTAAATATTTTTTTTAGGTTATATTTCTCTCCTGCATTTTTTCTTTTCATTCTTCCAAGTATGTGAAAATAAGTTTGAGATTTTTGTGGGATAAGCATTTTTAAAATGAATTTTGATTCATTTAATGTGTAAATGCATTTATGAAAACACAGTTATAGTTTTGTGAAATTAGTAGAGTACTTCTATTGTAATTTTGAAACGTCTTTGAACTGCAAGTTTGGTTTATTAATTGCAAGTTGAGTATAACAAATATCTTTTGTGCTCTTCTCTTAAGCATTTTGAAGTAGTTTACAAGAAATTAAAGCTACATTTGAACAGTGAAAATATTTAATTAAAATTTAGCATTTACATATTTATGACTGAAAATGTAATTTTATGTCCCTTGAATTTTCTAAGAAAACAAACATGAATTTCTAAGCATATATTTTGTTTGTAATTATATATTTTGGCAATAAACTGATTTTTCAGTCTGTATGGAATTAAATATGAATAAAAGGATACATTTAAAGATATTTAAGAAGGATATGTTTAAAGGTATTTTTAAATGTATCCTTAATACTTACAAGTGTATTTGTAGAAAATTTAAAATGAATAATATGTTATAATATTTTATTCTATAGCAAAAATGAATTATAAATATATATTTTGTATTCGGAGTGGTTTGTTTTATATTGTTTAAAACAATTTTTATTTTATTGAAGTTGCTTTGAGATTCTAAAATTGTTTTATCTCCTTTTTATTTACACCTATTGTTTTTGAGATGCAGTATATATGTATTTTATGTTAATATTTGTACAATATATAGTATAATATATTGTGTACATTTATATATGCTATATATAACTAGACTGCTTTTTCATGATATATCTTGCTGAATTATATGCTCCAAATTCCTTTGTTGTGCATTAGATAATAGAATATTTGTAGATCTTATCTTTAGTAAATTTTATATTTTTAAGTTATTTATAATCATTTATTCTTAGTTCACAAGTGCTGAGATTTTTTTTTTTGACAATTCTAAAATAATTTCATGTAACTTTTTTTTTTTTAGGTGGCATAGTTCTAATCGCAGGAACTGGATCCAATTCCTTGTTGCTCAATCCTGATGGGACCTCTGCCCGTTGTGGTGGGTGGGGACATTTACTGGGCGATGAAGCTTCTGGTGCTCATTTTCTTCCTACTACAATGTTTTAAAAGTTATACTGTAATTTACTTTTCAAATCTATATAACTATACTGATATGTTTAGTAATTGATATTATTTAAATGCTACTCAGTACATAATAATTATTAATGAGTATTTTTATTTAGTCAAAGACTGATAAGATTTTATTCATCAAAACTTAGTGATTAAGATAACTAAAGGCACATAAAATATAAGATTTTGGTGCATCTTAATATAGAATATATTTGAAAATATAAATGATAAACCATAAAATAGAATTTTAAAGGCGAACAACAAAATAAAGATAAAAATATAAAATAAAGTTAAAGAAAATGAACAAAACTTGTAGCAATATGGAAAAGGCTTATTTTTGTATATTTTCTCTTTATTTATATCTTAAAACTTATTTTCTTTTAAATCTTATTTTATTAATTTTAAGTCTTATTTTTTATAACTGTACAATTTTAGTCAAAAATCTTTTATATGACTTTCAAAACTAATATTATGTAGCATTTCTTCTATACTTAATAGAGTTAAGGTATCCAACAAATTGACCTCTTTTATATGTCAAAATTGGTAATGAATGTGTCCTATTGTCAAGGAGTATTTTTATCAGAAAACAGCATCCTTTTTGTTGCTATACAAATATTTGAGCTTATGATATGTTGCTACAATTGAGAACTTTTTGTTACCTGTTCACAAATGGCTTGGTATCAATTGCAGTTTTATCAAATTTTTTTTAATAATAGTTATACATTTATAAGAATTATAATTAATTTACTATTGGACTCTTCTTTTTTCTTTGTCAAATTTTTCTTTTTTCTTTCTTTATTTTTTATTGCTGTTTATGAAGGTCTAGAAATTTCACAGACTGCACATAAATTTTCTGTGCTTTTCATTTATGTGAGGGGAATGAGTTTCCTTCAATTTCTTTATCCTTGACAGAGGTCTGCACACTTTGAATGCTATTATTATTAAAATATAAATTTAAATATAATTTTTCATTTAATGTTATTGCTCCTTTTGCATATTCTGTCTTAGTTATACCATTTGCATTGCATAGTGGAAAATACAAATCATGGAAAATTATGACATCTCCTTCCCTTGAAGCCTCAAAACATTTTTACTTTTCTTAATAGTTAATTTCTTCTAATTGCAACTGATAGTATACGCTGTAGTTGTTTTAGGCAGTTTTCCAAATGTTAGTAAAAATATAACTATTTTTATTTAGTCATACACCAATAAAGACTCCACAGATTTCCATGATTTTGAAAGTTTGTTTAGCTTATTTAATAGATTTGTTTTATAAAATAGTTTAAAAATAGACTTTACTTAAAAAAAAAAGCATTATTTACAAAAGCAAGTATATGTTAAAAATAAATATAATCATTAACTGTTTGACATAAAACTAATGCAATCCCTTTGAATTTTTTTATTAACCTTTTTATATTGTATAATTTAACTTGATCTTAGAATGCTAATTTCTAATAATATTAAATATTTTCTTTGATCAGTTTTCATTCAATTTTTCCATTAAGCTCTCTAATGTTTTTATTATAATTTTGTGTACGTAATAATTAAAATAAAGAAAAAACAAAAATCATTTGAAAGTTCAAATAAAAATGCTTAAAATGAATGATTTTAATCTTATTTTTTTCTAAATCAACTAAAAGAATTATCTAGGCATATGTTATAATAATTACAATATAAAAAGAATAATTGAAAGTATATTTTTATTTAGCTATGTGGATTTCCCAAAAAGCTGTCAAAACTGTCTTTGACGATGAAGATAATTTAGTAAAATGCCCGTATGATACATCTAAAGTCAAGGAACTCATGCTCCAACATTTCAAAGTATGTTTCAAATTTGAAATATTTTTTTAACTCATTAGAAGATATTTGTGTATTACTTGCATGTCATTGGTATACTTTTGGATTTTGATTGGCTAACTGTAGATTCAAACGCATGTCATTTGCAAATATAGTCCATAGACATGTTAGACACTATGCATATTTGGCAATTAATTGCTAGCATGCAGTTAATATACAAATACCAGTCAGTGTGTATTTTTAGAAAATATCTAAATTAAATTTAAATAGTTGTAAAATGATGTATTCATTTCAAAAACCAACTTGAATCAATTCTACCATACTATGTTATAGTAAAGTACAAAATTTGTTTGTGCATTTATTTTTAATTTAATACTGTTTTAACGGTATTTTGATACATTAAAGATTTCTTTAGAATATTCTTTTTATTACATTGTAATTGCTTTTAAATTGAAATAAGTATTTTTATTTCATATTGTGGTTTTATGCAAACATATGTGGATTTTTCTTTTTTTAAATGATTGCCTTTGCATATTATTGCATGATTTATGTTGTGAAAAGAAGTTTACTTGTTTAACCTTAAAAAAAAGAAAAGAAAAACTGTATAAATTTGGAAAAAAAAATTTTTAGCAATTTTTTATTACAATGATATAATTATATAATTCCGTCAACAAATATTTCTATAGATTCTTTTGCTTTCAGCATGGTCTTCGGCTGATAGAAACTTATTGTAAATCTACTCTTGTGTGATGCATAATTACTGGATTCGGAGATAAATTCTTATTTTTAATTAACTTTATTAGATAATGTTTCGACCTGCAAAACCTTTTAAATGATAAAGAAAAATTGCTTCTTACATAAGTAAAATTGCTTTAAATTTCATGGAAAACAAATAATTTTTCCTTTATAGCTGTTGGCAATTGCTAAATCACGAGAATTGAAGATATATATAAGTACTATATTGAAGATAAGCATAGGCATTTATTATTTAATCAAAAATTAATCTGCTTCTTAAAAATATTTTTTATTTACTGAATACATTATCCAGCAATAATGTTCTCACTTGAAATAAGGCTCTTAAAAAAAATTATGACTTTTGATGATTCAAGAATGAAAGATGTATTTAATAGTAGAAATAATTCAATGATTGAAAAATAGTTTCTTGCAGCTTTTAGTTTTAACTTTGAATTTTTCAGAATTAACTTGAATGCAACAGGATTCAAATTATGGAAAATTGAAGGGACAAGAGAAAAATTCAAATTATCAATGAATAAATTAAAATGATTTAAATTAGGCGAATCCACTGTAAATTGAGATAAATTATCCTTTACTATAGACTGGAATGAATAGCTAGTAGCAAAATTGAAACTTCAATGTGTGTATTAGTGTATTCAAGTCGCTTAGTCTTCTCGTAAACAATATGAATGATAAAAAAGGAGAGTTTTTTTGCTTTATTATCTTGAATAGAAATTTCAGCATACAGATTCTGACTTTCACATGAACTTTTACAGTGGTGGTTATTTTGTAATTTTGCATAAAATTGCTTTCTTTGGTCAAATAAAAAAAAAAAAAATCGGTATTCAGCTTTTGCATTGTGATAACATCAGAAAATGTAAACTTAGAAGTAATTTTTGAATAATTATTATAGATATATTCATAAATTGACATATATCATAAATGTCTAAATTTTGATTCCAATTCCATAGGTTGTAGATAAATTTGGAATATTGGAGCACTGTTATACAAATTTTAATAAAACTAGTTTCGCTGGCCTTTGTGCTAAATTAGCAGAAGGTAAATTGTTTTTATTTTTTATTTTATTCCTTTTGTCTGTGTGTGTCTGAATCATGTCTAAACTCATTCTAAAAAAATTAGAATCTTATTGATTAAAAATTAAGCATGGTTAGGCATTTTTCAATGATGTCCCAGAAACATTATTTCTCAAAACTAATTTTTGCCCTTTTAAATTAAAAAAAGTTTTTTCTTATTAATGATATTGATTTAGACCTGCAATTTTTTCCTAGGCTTTGATAATTTTTTGATTATATATATGTTTTGCAGTTTTCAACAATTTTCTCATCAGCTAATAATTTTCTGTGGAACTCAAATTGTTTTCATTGTTTCATTAAATATTTTTCTTCTGTTACTGAAAGGAAAGGCAGAAACATTCTTATTATTATCTGTGTAATTCACATGAAAAATAAGAAAATTAAATTGCTGTACCTTAAAAATTGGAAGAATTGAACAATAAAATTTTTTAATAGTACTATGTCATTGAACTTGACTTCATTAGGATAGTTCTAAAGACCAATTAACAGAACAGATGCAAGTTATTAAAATGATGAAGCTTTAATGCTTGCTACAATTCATTGCTTAAAATTATTTTGTTGAATAATTATCAAATTATGTGCAAGAGATTTAATCGAAATTAACCACAAATTTTCATTTTCAACAAGCCAAAGGTGTTTAGTATATACAGGCATGACTTGCTTCTGCAGAAATACTGATATCAATGTTTTTGGAATCGAATTCTATCATTCTTGGGATTGATTAGTTAACTTCTACTTAGTAATCCTACCATATTTTTAAAAGTGTAAACACTTTTTGTATAAATTAATTGTATTTTTCAGTTAATCATACTTATTTTACTTCTCAGTGTTTGTTTGACACAGTTTATTTTTTGTTCCAAGTCTGCATCATATCTGTGTATGATAAAGTTTTCTTATTTTCTTGTCAGATTATATCCAGTCTTATGAAATGTTTTGTTAAAATTATTGATGAGTAAACTAGGATTTGTAAAGCTTTGTCGAAAATGTTTTTTTAATGATTCTATCTAAGTTTCTTAAGTGATTATAAGTTAAGTGTAGCACTTTATACAGTAGCCACAGTTTCAGGAAAAATATTCATTTCAAAGACTTGATTCATATAAAGATCTTCTGTTTATTTTTTACATGCTAAATTGAATGAATGTTGATTTTCTCATTGTCTTAGAAATTGGGAATATTGATTCAAATATTGCCATTGATGTGTGGATATAATGAGACTAGTCTCCAAATACTAGTCTTCTGAATAATAAATTATTAGGCTTCTTATCAATTTATTATTCAGAATATTTAAAAAAGAAAATTATGATCTGTACATTAATATGTACAAAAATGACATTATTTTACATTATTATAACTCTTATCTCCAATGAATTAAAATTCGCATATATTTATGTACACTTAGACGAAAACATAATCAAATTTCTGTGTTTAGTATTATCGTAGCTATTTGATTACATTTTGTCGATTAATTTTTATAGTTTGTACTCATTTTGCAAGTTCTTATTTTTCATGTCAGCTGCGAAGAAAGAAAAAGACCCGCTTTGTTGCCATTTGTTTTATGAAGCTGGAAAAGTTCTTGGACAAATGGTTGTGGCTTTAAAGCCCAAAGTGCATAAAGTAAGTGTTTAATTTTAGATAAATCTTTTGGAATATATTTAAAAGAATTTTTTTAATAACTAAATTTTTGTCGTGGTTTATTTGATATCAGAAATATTGATTTTTTTAAAAATCCAATGTATTAAAATGCAAAATCAAAATAATTTAAGGGATAATGGAATAAAGAAGATTGTTAATAAAATATATTAATGAGGATAATGTTTTTGAAGTCCCAATAAGCAACTAAAAAAATTAATTTTATTTCCTTTTACTTAATAGCTCATTTAAAAATTTCATGTCTTTTATCGCATTCTTTAAAAAAAATCGACTTATTCATATTCCTGACAAATTATTTTTTATTTCATTCACACATATTAAATTCTTGTTTTTTTTTGAAAAATGTCAGTTTAACTATCAATTTATTCCTGAATGGAATCTATGGAACATTTAAGATTTTTATGGATTCCATATAATTTTTCTATTGAATTCTAGCACTTTAGTTATAACTTATGAATTTATAAATACAATAATGCCATACATATCTGACTTGCAGGCATATGGTTATAGAATTTATTATTTGAACTATCTTCTCGGACGAAATTGGAAAATGAATATTGAGCAGATAAAAAATAACATGGTACAGTTCAATAAAATTCATTTGGTACTCAAAATGCTAGATATATTTTTATTGTTTTAAAATTGAGTTCCTGCTTGTATGTATGTGCTGTTGATAATAATTCTGAATTTTTCCTTTTTATCATTAGTGTTAAAATTATCTAATATTGCCTAATCTTCTGGGAATTGTTTTAAAAATATTATAATTAGGAATAGAAGCATTTTCATCTGTTGTATTTTTATGAAATAAATTACATTTTAATAAGAATTAAAATTTGGATATTATAATCTGCACTTGTTCAAATACCAGAATCTTTATTTACATAAAATTAAATGTTTATTATATGAAATAATGATGACAGTATCACTCGTGAAGTAATTAGTGTGAAAAATTATTTATTAAATGTATCATGTTTGTTACATCATCTTATTATTGGGGAGGAGATGTTAAAAGGACAGAAATGTGGTGGAAGCAAAGCAAATTGAAGAAAAATTGAAATTTTCATTTTAGGAAATATATAATTTTTTGATAACAATTTGTGAATTCGAATTTTAAACAAGATTGTGATGAAATGTTATTCAGTTTAAAGCATTTAATAATAATAATAATAAAACAGTTTATCATTTGACATCTTTTTATACACTTCTATTGAACTTGATTTAGAATGTCATGATTGCAAGTATGTAATTTTGCTGTCGATTTTTTTACTTGCCTCAGGTGTGTGCTAGAGTTCTGAAATTTTGTACATGTATATATATTTTGTTTATTTCAAATTAATTGATTAATTTAAGGAAATATTAATTCCTAGCTTGTAGTGGTATCTGGTAATGAATTTGATGAAAAATTTCAAATTGTTAATAATATTATATATAAATTAAGACTAAAAACTTTAGCAGAGCTATAAATGAGAAATAGCTTTCTTTGCGAGTAGAGCTATAAAAGTTGCTTTTGAATACTATTATCATTTGTTTGTTTTAATTAGGTAATCTTGAAATAGATGTGCGTGCAATATCTTTTACTTTTTTTCCCCATAGGATTTGTTGGAGCTTAAAACTGGTTTGCCCGTTATTTGTGTCGGTTCAGTTTTCAAAAGTTGGTGTTTGCTTGAGAAAGGTATGATGTAAGCTTCTTTAATCAGAAGCAGATAAAGGATGATGTAATTTTGTTTTTATGTTTTACAAAATTTTTTCTTTAGGTTTTGTAGAAGCAATTCAAGGACATTATGAGAAGTGTACGCTTATGACATTGACATGTTCCTCTGCTGTTGGAGCTGCCTATCTTGGAGCTAAAGCCACAAATTTTGAGCTTCCAATTGATTATACTAAAAATACATCTGTTCTTTTCACTTACAAGTCCTGTAAATAACTTGCTTTGCTGCATTTGTGAAGAGGACTATTTTTTAAATACTTATTTAACGGAGGAATTCTTGCTTTTATTTCAGTTATGATCTCTTTTTTAATGATTTTTACAGTTCCTGTATATTGGATAATAATTTAATATTGTGTTTAGAGCTATTATCAGAATGTTAGTTACTACCCCGAAGTTAATTATTACCTCGAAAATATATTATCTGATATTTCTATATCTGAAATAACTTTTTATTTAATGTTAAAATGTTTTTAAATTGAGGTTATTGGAAGCCTTTCTCAAATTATTTATTGTTTTATTATTTATATGAATAAGTATATTTCATTATTTAAATAACCTTAAAGGTTCTCGTTTCAGAGATATGGTATTGTTTCGAGTCACATTGGAATAGGGAAGAATATGGATGTTATAAATGTCATTCTTGGAGGGGAATCACAATAGCAATATGAAAATGATAGTACCATTTTTGAAGTCAAATATGATAAAGAGAAAATCCCACAAACTGGACATTCATTTACTATTGTAATATTATTATTAATAATTAAGGGGATGGAAATATCATATTTGGGTGCCACTTATTTCATTATGCCGTTCTTCTGTTGCCTTATATCAAGTGTTTACCATATTTTGGAAATGAGTTATTAACTTTGCTACTTTTTCTTACACCTGATTTTCAAATACTTTTGCTCTTAAAATTTAAATTTAAAATAAAATATATTTGTGAACTGCAATTTAAATTGGCAAGTAATTTTTTTTAATGTTACATTCAACAAAACTAAAGTTATTTCTTTAGAATTATTGTTGGCATGCAGTACCTCCTCATGAAAATCCATCAGATTAATCACAAACAAAATAATTTTGGAGCATCTAGACCCTACTTTGAAGGATTAAATTCACATTCTAATTTATTCCTATGTATTAAAGACATGAGAAGGTCTTTAATATTATATTCAATTTGTTTTTGTAATTGTTTTGTTTTTAAATGAAAGTTTCCATTTAAAGATTAACTGATATTTAATCTTAATAGCTGTTTCACTATCAAATAAGACTATAATCACTAAAAAAAATCAATGTGCACACTTCCAAATAGGAAAATCTGATACTGGTCAAAGTGCAATTTAGATATAAAGGGTAAGCGATACAAGTATTTAATTGTTAGATATGTAATATCTAATGTAACCAAATAAACGCAAGATTTTTTTATTCATTTATAACATATGTAAAATTTCACATTAAATTAAAAATAATAATTTTGGACTTAAAAGAATTTATAAGCGATAGGTATTTTGTTATTGAGAATCGAATCCTTTGTTTTAAGATTATGTTATATATATTATTATGAAGACATACCAATCTGTGATTGAGATATTTTGTTCATGTTTAAAAGCAAAGTATCTCTAACTATAGAAAGTACAATAAAAAAATAGTATTATGTAATGAATAATTTTTAAATTATTTATTGTATTTTTTGTTATGTTTATGTATTCATTATGTATTTTGTGCCAATTGTTGAAAATACATACACAAGAAATCTGAAGGCATGTTATGAAAATTTTATATTTAATATTTTCTATAATTCTGATTTTACAAGACAACATCCAGAAATAAATAAGACTTAAAAAGTGATTTAAAGTTGTTGCTTAATTATCCATTTTGTTACTACATTTAATTTCTATCGACAAAAACTTCTAAAGATTTAACCTATCAAATTAGAAATTACACATTTAGTACATTAAAAAAATGAAACTCATAAATTCTTTGGTTAATCGTTAAGTACTAAAATACTTAAAAAAAAAACAGAATGAGTATTTTGTTTAATTTTAAAATCTCGAGGCTAAGAGATGCAATGATCCTAACTGCTTAAAGTGATGTGTGTTTTAATTCATGAATTTTTTAAATTTTATTTGATTAAAATCACTTTGTGTAATTGCATCTCAAAGCTTTCTTAGGGCCATTGTTTTAATGAATTTAACTATCTGTGATTTGACTAGAAAAAAAAATGAATGTAATTTTGCAACTTACAAATTCCACAAAACACAAAATTATAGCTGCAACATGTCAATTAAATGGCAAAAAAAAAAAAAAAAAAAAAGCCAAACAATTAAATATTTAAAGAAAAACCATCAGTTTAATGTAATTTGGAAATTTACAAAATAATTGATTTTAAAAGTTAAATAAATGAAAAGTTTTTGAAGGAAAAGCACCAAAATCATGAATTTTAATCTCATACCCTGAAAATTTTGTAACACAAACACATAAGGCTTTATATATATTTCCAAAAATAATTTGTACTTTTGCCAACTAGGTAGATGTTGAAAAGAGTTATGACAAATAAGGTGTTTCTCAGGACTTTTCAAACTTTTAATATTGCTGATTTTATAAATAATCAACATTCAATAATTTCAAAACAATGTAGCTTTTATTCAACAATATGATTTTATGCAGTAATATTAATTTTCTTTTGGTTATTTTAGAAAATAACATTATGCATCATATCTAATTTATACTCTATATCATTAAAAAAGTATTAAATATTGACAATCAATCTACTTTTGTATATTGCAATTTCCATTAACTCATGATAGTAAAAGGCAGTTAAAAACTATATTTTTTAAAATTTTGTTTAGTTATTTATTTCGCATTAAAAATTTTCATCTTAAACTCTCTTGATTTAATTAGGATCAAATTGGATATTTATATTTCATCATTGTAATTTTTACATAAATAATTATAACAAATTAAAAATAATATTCGATAGTTTGGAAAGTCCTGTTATGTTCAATTAGGACATGTAACAATTATGCCAAAAAAAAAAAAAAAAAAAGGAATAATTTCACAATGCTTTATGTGCTATGTTACAACTGATATTATCAAAAATCGAAACGATATAAAAAAACTACTAAGTATATAAATTAGTGAAAACTCAATGAATCGTGCAATAGTAACAGCCTGTATTTTATGTAAATCACAGACTGTAAAGCATATGAGGCACGAATACAAATTAGCTTTCCTGCAGATTGACATATCAATCACTGACATTCGACTTCAACCTGACCATAAAACTGTTACTAAACATTTGGTTTACAGGCTTGTAGAATGAAGAGTTTTAGAAATGTTGTTAACAAGCACTTTTTGCTGAAGACATTTAAAAATAACTGGCTTATATAGAATTATTTATAGAATAAATCTGAACACTAATCAGAGAGCAATAACTGATATAACTTGAGCAAGTGATTTCACAATATCATTTCATCAACGCTTGCTTGAATAAATTTTGTGAAATGGAGGTTAAATGAACCTCGTTTGGTACTGTAAAAGTTAGGAGATCACAAGTAGATGTCTTGTCAGTTCAAGGACATTCAGAGACGAGCCTGTAGGAAATGTCTGGGCCTGTTTTTTGATTCAGGAACCGAGACCAAACTCATTTGGTCTTCATTTAGTTGAATCATCTGCATTAAGTAATATAGCTCGATAAAACTCGAACTAGGACATGTATGTAGTTGGCAGCTTGTTTAATATCTCTTTTTAAGAGAGTTCTAAAAGCAAATCTTTTGCCATTTGCAGCAAAAGTGTGAATCGAGTGTTGGATGCTATGCTTAACTGAACAACTAATTAACTTAAGAGTTGTCTAATTTTTGCTTTGAATCCTCAATCCATGCAAACACACAGTATATCAACCTTGTCCATAACGCAATCGTTTCGTCAAACTTTCGTAAAGTGGTGGAAGTCACTGGTAAGACTTTTTTCTTTCAAAATCATTTCACCGGCTAAAGTTAGAGGATTCTGGTACCTGAAAAATCATCTGGGGTTTTAACTCTTCACAGAAATTAAACCATTGGTACAACTGCACTGTCATCTTTGTCATCATTCAACACTCCAACAGAGTACTTCTTAAGTAAATCAAGAGGAGGTAATGGCCTTTTAGGCCACACTTTTGCCCTCTTAAGATTTGTGGCTTCTTTCCACAATTTTTCCAGCTTGACTATCGATGGGTAAATGTTCTGTTCTATCCACTCTGCAACTGTGTACTCGTCATAGACTTCCCGAAGCGCATCTCTTGCTGTTCGTACAAGAGATGTGAGTGGATAGTAAACTGATGAGTAATCGGCAAGACCTTCATCCACTCTCATTGGACTTGTTATGTTGTGTCGGATATTGTAATCGGTGAGCCAAGCCTTGTGAACAGTGACATCGTAAAGGTAATCATCCACACGTTTGACAGCCTCGCTGTGATGCTGAGTCATACGGAATACGGCAGAGCCAGGGAAAAAGCAGGAGGAAGCTCGCTGCCAGAGATGTGGATCGGTCTCGAAATCGACTTGAGACCTCTGGTGAACAGTGCACTGAAGTATGTGATGAAACTTGGTGAAAAGCTGCTGGCTGAAATAACCTTGAGTGACGGTGAGAAGGTCAAGCACCAGCGATGGCAATCCAGCAGGCAGAAGCTCGCAAAGGGTTGCCAAGTGGTCATAGCGTTGCCACCCGGTAATGACGATACCTCTGAAGTTTCCAAACTTTTTATGTTGTTCGGCCATCACCTCCAACCAGGCTTCATTGTTTTCAAGATGCATCTTTACATTTGGGACTGTGAGTGTCTCGCCGAAAGCTCCTTTGAAAGCGCTAGCGGCCCAAACGAAAGGAAATACTTCGCTGTAAGACAGCCAGACATTGTAAGGAACAAAGCGGTAAACATCCTTCACGTAAGTCCAGACCATCGGCTCGACGAGTTGTCCAAGCTGGAATTCTTTCAGTTTCTCAGTTGGCATCTGGCGTAGCATGTCATCCCAAATAATTGGTATCACCTACATGGGGGGGCGGGTATGGAATAAATAACAACAGAAAAGTACAAATGCATATTCAAACATTTCTTTTTATGAGAAATATGAAATACGATTTAATTTTGAAACTTTCTTAATATTGATATGATCATTGATAAAATGACACACACGCTTATTTTTTTTACGTGTCATGCGAATTGATTGAATTTTAAATATACATAGTTGTATAAAGAAGATCATACCGTAGTAATTATGATATTATATAAGGTGCTCTGTTTATAGACCGATGAACTTAACAGGTTGTTAGTAAGTATCGTGAGGAACAGAAACTGTAACAGAACTTGGTGTCGTCAACAACGGTGAAGTGGTGAAAATCAAGAAAAAGCACGCAGGCTCCGAATCCAGAAGGCACTATCAACATATAAAATGCTTCCACATCAGAGTATCATGAAAATTTCAACAGAGGTTTAGTGTCAGTATGCGGTCAGGAATACTACTCTTGGGACCATATGCGCTTCCCAGATGTCTGAATGGAGCACTGTATCAGCAACACGTATTCCTGGGAGTGCAAAGTGTGTCGGCCGCAATGCAAAGAGGCATGTGGTTCAAGCATAATTTGCAGTTTACATTTCTCCCATGAGGCGTATAATCATCTCGATGTTGCATACCCGCGGAGGTGGAGTACATGCGTGGTATACATTATTTGGCCCCCATATTCACTGTGTCTTAATCTGTGAGACTTTTTTCAGCGGAATTACCTTAAATCACTCGTTTATACAATGTTCATGGAAACAACAGATCTCATATTGCGTATTTTCATTGATGTGGTAATCATCAATAGGATACCTTCGAACGCATCCGGAAATCGTCTTTATGTTGTTCTAGACTGTGCCATGACATCGGGGAACATCACTTCCAATAACTTTAGTAATAATTAATTAAACAAACTGTGATTTTGGTCGTTCCAGCGTGACGTCGAGAACCACATGCGTTTTTCACCCTCTCTAGGTGGTTTGTCACATCATGCAACATAACTTATGTTCCTCCGAATGCCTACTAACCCTATGAGTTTGTCGTTCTATTAACAGAAAACTCTGTATTTACAGATATTTTAAACAGAAATGCAATATTGAACATATAGTAAACCTGTAGAATGTTGGTACTATTTACAATTTAAGAAAAAAAAATTATGTCAAGGATTTCTTTGAAAATAAATTTCTAAAATCACATGACAACCGGCTTAATTACTAAATATAAATTTTTCATTACTCGTATCGTTTTTATCTTTGTGTATAAAAGTCTTAAAAGTTCGCCGTTTAAAAAATTAAATATATTGATATTAACAATAAAATCGTCCACTGAGAAATAAGCCGTGATGATCCATGTTTTTATTTTTTATTTTAAAGAATTGACTTTTAACATCTATTAGCTAAACATTTTTACTTTCAATTATTTTTTTATGTCTGTTTAATCCGTTTCCAATAGATGCAAGAGTTTAAAAAAATCTCTGTAAAAGATGCTTATTCCGTATAATTCTTACCTAACAAGAAGAATAAAGAAAATATATAAATGATAACTAACAATTAAAAAGTCAATTTAAAGAAAACAATTTCGGGAAAAAGGCAAAACGTAGACAAGACAAAAAAAAAAAAAATCTGGAAGACTGCCATTTCGTGATCTCCATTTGATTAGATAAAGTTGCTTAGTTATGCAGTTTCTTTTCTATTTATATGCCATTTCGATAAACTAATTATTTTACCAATTTTAAACTGCAAAGGATAACAGCTTTGGGTCACTTCGCGAGACATTCTTTCGGGTTTGAATTCAAGATTTCGATGTATGCAATTTTACAATAATTGTTCTTCATTGTAAAATTACGGTTATAGAATGAATTAAAATGATTTTCATCTTTTAACTGCATAAGTTCATCGAAATTTCCTATGGGAAAAGTATGATAATTGTTAGGAAAAATAGCCTACTACTTTAATTCGACACCTTCCAATACTTACATATTCCTTTTCAAAGTCTAAATTCTGAAGGACAGAAATTAATAGGCGTAGATGTAGCTGTTCGTTAGCAATAAAGTGACCGTATATCTTAGGATTTTATCTATACATCTGGATAACCAACTACCAGAGATAGCCTCTCAAAATATGGTCCAATAAAGTTTAGAGAGATGAGATAATGAGACAGCGCTTGACGCAGTCCGATCATTTTTAGCCCCTGTGCTTCAAAAACCTACAACCATCTTTTCTTAACATGATAATGTTTCACAGGTTAGCATACAATCTGTAAACTGCGATTAAAAAGTTCGTAAAATACTCTATAGAGCAGATAATCGACACTGTAGATATCAAATTTTGCGAATAATTAGTTTTAAGGTAATAGTTGTTCACTACGAAATCGTTTACCAAAATTTTGATCGAAATTTTAATATTTGTTTTCAATTACTTCGGAGCATGTAATAGCATAAAAACATCGTTAAACTCTTCAAAATTTTAAAATATTAATTCTTCAGTGATATTATTTCTATGCTCCCCTAAAACTATTTTAATTAATTTTTCAAAATATTTTACAATACTATTCACTATTTTACTAACACGCGCGTTGCTATCGCATTAAATATAGTTTTTGTGTGCATGATAAAGTCTTATATAACTAAGAGGATATTTTTTTAAATGATAGAAAACTACAGAAATCATCATGCATGACGTTCCAAATTAGAGACCTTTCATGTTGTTGTTTTTTCATTCGTTTTCCAACTTTATTACTTAAAATGCAACAAATCCTACATAACATTTTTTTTCTTTCTTTTTTGCCATAGATATGTCTAGCATTTTTTGGATCAAAAAGAGAAGTGCTTTTTAAATATCCTGATAGCTTAAATTAAAAAATAATATGAATTTTACAAGCATTTCTTTAAAAAAAATGAGTCCTGGATTCGAATGTTCCTTATTTTTAAAGAGTTTGGATATTTCATTCGTAGTAGCTCACATCCAGCTATGAAACAAAAAATATTTATCAAGTATTTAAGAAAAACTACACTTTCTTACCTTATGTTTATCTCGCACATAGCGAGCCACTCGAGCAACGTGTGACAAAAACAAATTGTCCCTGTCCAGCCTCATGCACTTGTTGCAATATCCTAAGTGGTACACTTCATCGCATCCGACGTGCAGCCACCTGATGTTCGGATGCATAGCCATCACCTGATCAATTATATTCTCGACCAAACTGAAAGACTCGTTCCTTGACGGACATATAGCCTGAGGAAAGTCATCAACTTCTCTCAATTCTCTGAACTCTTTCAGTTTGAGAGCAAACTCGAGATGACCAAAAGTCTGAACCAAGGGTATGACTTCAAAATGATGAGTCTTAGCGAGGTTGAGAATGGTCTGGACATCTTCTCGGGAGTAAGCATTTTTTGCAGACGCTGCAGCCAAATTTCCAGTGAAGGGAAACATGTCTTCATACTCCATTAGTATAGCGTTAGCGCCTGCTTCTTTCAGTAGGGGGAATATCTGCTTGAAGTAGGACACTTTTGGCGGCGCGCCCTTCAAATCAAAGTGAACCACTCGAAGAGGTGGAACAAAATATGTCGTGCCAGTATTGCCATTGGCAGAATTCTTTTGGTATTGCCATGTCCTGCCTTGCTGTTGTTGTTGGAGATCTTGCCAGTTGATTGGTGCGGGATTGGGTAGTGCTTTTCCACCATCGTACACCTGCATACGGTCCCCCAAATTATTACTGTTTGGCGCGGCACCAACATAGTTCAGGGCATGAGTATCCCCGCCCATAGGCTGCTGCTGATAGCTAGAAAAGCGACAGAAAAAAAATTTATTAAATTACGAAATTGAATGACAGCTAACACTGCAACTGTTCAAGGAAAAGTTTTTATATCAGCAGCAAAACACATTTTCATCATTATGCCAATGGTATATTAAAAAATAGAACTTAAAACGTTTTCGACATGTGATCACATTTCTTTTCGAAATATTCTGCTGTGATCCGAAGGGTGGAGGACATAAGATAATGGAACATTAATTAGTTATATTAAGAATGAAATTATTTTGAAAATTTCTTCTAAGTCAATGTGATTTCTTCTCATATCTTTTTAAAACAATGTGATTTTATTCATTGTTTTTGCTTACAAAATGAAGAATATGAAAGAAGACAATTCCGGAAGAACTTCCTCAAACCCAATACTAGGCAGATTCCTGTAGGAAGACCTTCACTGATCATGGTCCCTAGAACCCAAAACCACTCTTCCTTCAAAAGTTATAAAATATACGTATAAAGCTCTGTCAATGTTATCTTAACTGACTAATTTTGTTTTGATTTTAACTGCCTTGGAATGGGTTGAAAGAAATATAAAAATCTCTAACGAATTCGTAAATGGCCCATCTAGCAGAAAGGGGTTGGAAATGGTGTGTGAGGTGAAATTTTCATTTCGCCATAACTTTCTTAATATTGAAGATAGAAAAATAAATTCGAGTAGCCAACTTAGGGGCCGTGGTGGCTTGGTGGTAAGGTCTCGGCTTGTGAGCTGTAGGGTTTCAGGTTCGAGACTCCATTCCACCGAAGAACACGATGTGTAAGGGGGTCTGTTGCACGATAAATCCGTCAGGACCAAACATCCTCCCGTTGGTGTGGTGTCGTGTGGAGAAGGGAGTGCCAGCTCAGGTGTCGTCCTCGTCATCTAACTGAGGTTCAAAATTATGAGGTCTGTCCCAACATAGTCCTAGTGTTGCTTTAAACGGGACGTTAATATAGCTAACTAACTAGCCAAATTAGCGCCTTATTAAGATGAACAATTTTTGCATTTAAAGTTTATCGATAACTGTAATATTTTAGAAGTTAGGGGCTGAAAAGTGATTTTTCCGTCCTAATTTTGACTGTTCTCAACTTCTTCAACAATTTATGTTGCCAGATAGCAACTCAGATGTAAAGGAATCTACCTTTGCTCCCAGCTTGTCGGGAGGAATTTTTATTTATTTATTTTGTGCCCTCACAATTTAGCATACCTTGTGCTAAAAAAAAGGTAGAAATTTCTGTTTGACAGATATTTAAACTATACATTTATTTTTACGTTACTTATTTCTGACAGAGCCTATGAAATTAAATATCCACTTATCAAAACGTGTAAGAAATTTTCTTATAAAAACATAATCATAAAATATTTCACATCTGTTGACTCAAGATTTTCATTTTTGTCAACGTATTTATTTAAATAAGTGCTAACTTTGAATAATTCTTTAAATGAGAGTTCAATGGCAAACAGTTTTACCTTAAGTATCTCCGCCAGGTCAATAATATCATGCCGTTTTATGGGAAGATTTAAAATTTTACAATTTCAACCCCATCCTACTTCTGTCCTTTTTTGCTTGAAGCCATATGAAATATTTAAATGTCAAGCTGACCTAATAGCATGATTGGCATTTAATTTTTATCATACGTGGGAAAAGTCTTTTAAATCACCTTTATACTTTCTCTACCTAATAGAGAAAAAGTATAATAGTCACTAAAAAAATTCGAACTCGAGACATCAACGAATCTTTACGTTTTAGATCTCCCTGAATTCGAAGAACATATTTTTGGAAGATGTTGTAACATTCCCCGTTTCTCAGTACTGATCAGATATTTACAGCCAGCTGTGTCGTCGATGTTCGAGAAAACTCCTCGAGATAGCCAGATGGTGGATCTTTTCACCTGGGTGGTCTCGCATCTGTTCATTAGCGACTACAATGAAAGACCACATGTGGAATTCCTCGTCCAAGAGGTATTGATAGTATCTTCAAAGAGAAAGGCGTGTCCAAACATCTGGATGCTAGATGTTTCTCTTTGTGAAAGGACCTCCCCACGACCCACTGGCACCGTTGAGAGAGCATATGGCTGAACCCCGATTGGCCGAGGGAGAGCTCAAATGACCAATGTAAATTAAGAGCCGGAGATTGCCGCCGAAATAAAGCGCGGAGATTTTTTTTAGAGAGGAAAGAAGAAACGAATTGCAGGAACTGGTGGACTACGCCCACGAGTTCGGAGTCTGAGAAACTACCCCTGGAGTGGTCGTGTTGACGTGATGGAGAACTGAGTTTCAAGAAAAACCTTCGACTTTGACTGTTGTATCTCCTACTACAGGTGTAAATAACTATTGATTTAACCAAGATTAGAATAAGTTGTTCTTTGTATATATAGGGCTGTAAAATAAAGAATTGTCTGAAAATTCTGCTTCGTTATTTGATCAGTCTAGATCAGGACATTACGATGTCCGTCCGTTCGTCTATCTATGACAAAGATAATTCAAAAACACTTTCAGCTAGACGGTTGAAATTTAGTATATGGTCTTAATGCCAAATTTGCAGATTTCTATCACATCTTCAGTCAATTCCGTTCAAAGAAAGTCAGTCTATCCGGCCGTTCGAATATAACATGATAATTACTAAATTAAGAGAGCTAGATAGATAAAATTTGGTATATAAATTTAACATTTATAGTGTAGAAACCTGTAAAATTTTGAGCCAAATCCAAATAAGGGTTGACTGTCTGTCCGTCTGCACTTTCAGAAATAAGTAAACGCGATCATTTAAAAATCCATTCACTTAAACATATCAAACTTGGGTAGGATTTTGTGACTACAAGGGCAGTTTGATGTCAAATTTTTGTTTCAATCGGTTGAGAAAAAAGTGCCTTAAACACAAATTCGATTTCTGGATGCAGTGAACCGCATGCCAGGAATTAATGTTTAAATAATTCGCCAAGGATGACACGACATAACAATTCGCCAAGAATGATATGATAGATTCAGTAAAAATGTTAAATTCATGCCTAAAGTTAATATTTCATAACTACTGTACGTCAGTGCCATGCAGGGCATTCTCTGGCATGACAAGTTTAGTAGAAAGTAAGCGAGGAAGTTTTGGGGGGACTACTTCCTCTGATTCAAGGAAGTTTTTAATCTTCCATGTCGTGGTGTTTTGATCATATAAATAGGAGAGCATTAATTCAAACAAGAAAAGTTATTTGTATAACATGTGCTGTGCCGTAAGTAAAGCTACATATTTCTTCAAAAGACTCTCTGTATCTATAGAGATGCCATAATTGCTAAGCATTGATTGATGCAGGACGTTTAAATGCTAAACAAATAAAACATGATAAAAGTCGGTAGGTTATGGTTTATTTTTTGATTAAAAAAATTACGGTTTATTGATAAAATTTATAAAGTTCTGTAATAAAATGTACGTATAGAATAACAAGTTGCAAGGCTAATAATCCTTTTTAATCTAGGCTTTCTTTACAGTTGATTTTACTTTCTTGATTATGGCATTTCCCATAATTATAAAATTGAGCGAAAAAATATAAAAATTATAATGAAAGCTGTTTCACTTTTCTCTACTGACCACATGTTTCTTTCATTTGTCGACACAAGGGAAAATATTCTCTTCACATTTCCATTGTAAACTGGAATGGCAAATATGTATTAGCATAGCTGAATTAGGCACGACTTCTCAGTAAAAAGCTTTAGCCATTTTTCGTTCGTGCTTCGCAGTTTGTTTGGTATTATTTTTCTCTAAATAATCTTTTAGATGTACAAACTGGAAGAGCAGAATCTCAGCATTGACAGTATCGATGTTTAGTAGGGACAAATTAAAAATAATAAAAATGGGACAATTGGCAACCCTCAGATTAGTTTGTAACTGCTCAACATGGACAAAACGTTGAACCAAAACTATCAAATATCAAGATGCTGGAAATGTGCATCTTCAAGTATCGAATTTTTAAAAAATTAAAGCTCAGTTAACTTGAAACTATAAATTTAGCAAAATTCTAATTCTTTTTATAATCACTTCGAAAAAACTAATCTCTCTCACTCTCTCACACACACACGCACGCATGCAGAGAGAGAGAGAGAGAGAGAGAGAGAGAGAGAGAGAGAGAGAGAATCTGCGTGGTTTACTCGCTCCAAGACAGAAAGCAAAGGCTCCCAGTTGAGTATTATCTCCAAGAGATAGCGCAATTACTAGCATTCGCTGTTCAGTGTTGAAAATGTAACAAAAAGGCAAATCAGTGTGGGTAACTCACCGAGGTGGTTTGCCACTCATGTCCACTAGCTGTCCTGGCCTTATTTCACCAATTCCGATGGAGTTCTGGTCTTGCCTCTGATTCAAGGCTGACAGATTTCTCCTTGGTATGAGCGTTTTGTGACTTCCACTAACTCCTGCCATTCCCAAAGGGAACTCCTCCCGCCCATTTTGTTGGGGCAGTCCATTTTCAACTAAATGACCGTTTCCTCCACTGGACCCGAATTGGAGGCACACCACGAAGACAGAAGTGACCATGACGCAGCCCAGGAGGAGGCTCTTCCGCCTCCACAGGGAGAAAAGAACATGCTGGGGACAGTGGCGAGCCGCTTGCACCAACATCTTCTGTTATTTGGTTAGTTTGTCGTCGTTACCTGAAATTAAAAAGATAACAACAATTAGGGAATGATGAAGATTTGTAGTTATAGATAAAAGCTATTAACACGACATCTGCGTCAGGCAAACAGCATGGTATATTTGAATTTCAATCTTAAGTATTATAATATTTGATGGTCACAGGATAATATTATCTTTTCGCTTCTCTTGATATACTTGGCTTTAACAAGTGAAATAAACACCATAATATTTAGTATACAGAAGGTCTCCAGTACTTAAGATGACCACCTGGCATATCTCCTGCTATCATTGTGCCACAGTAGCATTCCAAAGGTAAGTAAAGCCCGCAGTATGACTTTTTTCGCCTTCTTGCGATAATTGGCTCATACAAGTAGCATAAACATACTAACATTTTGTCTTCATGGCACCATAAGAGCTTGGGTACCTACTACTCCAATCATCCTTGATTGTACAAGGCTTACTAGCATAAACAAAACAAAGCAAAAAAAAAAAAAAAACGACAAGAAAAAAAAGAGGGAAAAAAACATGTGATATGTAAAGGCGATATCTGAGAATTAAAAGGATATCAAGTTTAGTTATATAAACGCCCCTTTTTTAAAACAACACTAGGGCTATTTTGGGTGGACCTAGTAATTCTGAACAGCGGTCAGATGACGAGGACGACACCTGAGCTGGCACCCCCCTCTCCACACCACACCACACCACACCAGCGGGAGGACGTTTGGTCAGGACGGATTTAACGTGTAACTGACCCCCTTACACGACGGTTCTTAGGTGCAATCGGCTCCCGAATCTGAAACCCTCCGGTTCCGAAACCAAGACCTTACCACCAGCCCAGCTGGGCCCCTTAGAAGCGTATCAAGGATAAATAAAGAAGGGGGCGAAGGATTTTTTCGTTTTCTTGTCATATTTGATGATAGAAAGAGAAGTAAGCTATTACGTTCTTTTCACAAAGACTGAGTCATTTGTACCCCTTCCGCCCCTCCTATATTGCTCCTAATCTCTATCCCAAAGGTAGAAATGAAAAAGAAATCATTTTTTAAGTAGCTGAACTCTACTTTGGAAACGTATGGCACTGAATTTGAATATTTTTATTTGAATTAAATTCTTCAAACACAAAAAGTTGTAAATTTCAGGATCTGATACAAAAATCTAAAATTTGTTATAGTAAATATCTGATTGAAAAGAGCCCTCCCCCTTTTTTTTGACTAGGAGGAAGTAAGTTTTTTAACATACGAACTTCACATTAAACATATAGTATTCTATATGTAAAATGTATGCAATGTAAAACGAAATATTTCAATGATCTATCGGCTTTCAATATTTCCGCCATGCCTGAAATGTAATTTCGTTGGTCAAGTTAATCTGCGTTCAATCATCAAAATTTAGTTATGATACATGGCACGCACCTCATAAGATCTCCAGTACAAATTTTAAACACCAATTTAACTAATTATTCAAGTCTGCATCTGACTGTAAGTTACAAATGAATTCATTATTTTAAGGCAGAAAGAGGCCAGCATATTTTAAAGTATCCGCGTTAGCGTGCATTGATTTGAATCGGTGCCAGAAGACCAAATATTGACTGTGTTCCTTGCAAAGTGGAAAACAAATCGGGAAGTACAGGACTTTCTACAGCTGACTCGAAGTTCGCATGTATACACAGAGGACAGAGTCCGGAAACGGCAATTCGAACAGGAAACTCAGGTCTATTTTGCATAGAAACCGCATTGCAAATCTGCGACATAATATCGACGGACAGAAATAGATACACACAAATGGAACGTATAGCTAAATTTACTTCAGATTACTATTATATTTAATGGCTACTGAAATGAATAGTTATAGGATTAATGTTAACTTATATATCGTTGCGACTAATTAAAAAGTCCCGAATCTGATTGCAATCGTTTAAATAATTTATACATATGGGAACGATTTCGTTTCTAAACCAAAGTGGGATAAATATTTGCGTTTAAAATGTCTTCTTTGTATAGAGAAGAAATAAGCATTCAGTTATATATATTGGAAATGCAGTTGCCCGTAGCTTTCTCTATGTTCAGCTAACTTGTCAATGATATCGAATATAGTAAAATCAAAATTTCACACAAAACTGCACTTGCAGTCACAAAATTCCCTACCAAATTTGATATATTTAAATCATTGCGTTTTTGAACTATCGCGTTTACATGTTTCTGAAAGGGCGGACGGACAGCCAACCCGATGTTCAATTTCGCTCAAAATTTTATAAGTGTCTAAACTATAGATGTTAAATCTGTGTTCCAAATCTTATCTATCCAGCCCTCTTCGTTTTGTAGTTAACGTGTTAACTTATATGCGAACAGATGGACTTCCTTTGAACATATTTTACACACAATTTAATAGAAATCTACATGTTTGGTAAAAAAATTGTATACTAAATTTCAACCGTCTAGCTCAAAGCGTTTTTGAGTTATCTTTGCCACAGAAAGACGGACATTTTTCAAAAATGTGTTTTTCGAACTTAAGGTGGTCTCAAACGCAGAGATTCGACAAGATCTCGAGTTCGATTCCTTTGACGATTACTATACTTCTTCCATACCACATATATGAGAAAGTATTTAATGTATATGTTTTACATTCATAATTTTGAAATACATCTGAAAAAACTTTTTTACATTAACCTTTCTGTAGGCAAAAGACGCCAATTCAATCACATATTTACAAGAAATTTGCATTGAAAATTTATTTCCGTTTTACTTATTTTTCTTTTTTTTTTTTTGTGCACAGATTCTAAAGCATAGTTCATTTATTCTAAAGCATAGTATTCTATATTCTAAAGCATAGTTCATTTAAATTGCCACTATTTTCTCATCACTACCGGACCTATTAGTTTGTTCATTTTCATGTTAAAAGTATGAAAATATTATCTTCCAACTGTCATAAGTGCAAGACTCGACATCACAATCCAGCATTTAATTTTTCTCGCACGTAAATGAATTTCAGCGAAACCTCTTCAAATTATTCAATTCTAAATGAAGGAAAGTTAAACTCACGGAATTCTCCAAGAGTTTGTTCATAACAAGTTTAAAATTCAGTCCCCAAGAAAGATTTCAACGCAATTAAAATTCTAGCAGAGGTGTGAAAGTTTACTAACGAGTCGAGAAATTTTAATGAAGTTTCTTCGCGGAACTACAATTAGCTCGTGTTTCACGACAAAGAGCCGCTGAAAAACTTTTATTGTAGAGAAGAAAGAAAATGCAGAATACGACATGCAAAGCAAGAGCATTATACTGCAGAGCTAAATTCAGACCTATTTTCTTTTTCTCTCAACTTACGGAGAGAGGTAAAAAAATGTCCAGAGTTTTTTAAACGAAGTGTTACCACCAGTAATTTATCATAACATTCGCTAATGATCCGGGGTTGGAAATGTATTATATTTTTATGTAAATTAACAACAAGTACAATGTAAGAATACTAAGTTATGATAATTTAATATTTTTATTAACTTCCACAGTAGCTAATGGCTACTTTTTAAAACCAAAACATTAGAATACTTTGTTACAAGTCAGAATGTGATAAACCCTTATCTATTTGGATTTAAATAGAAATGGAGGTTTGACGGTTTCTTAGAGAATATATATATATGTATAACATGTAACTGGATAAGTTCCAGAATTTTTAGAACGACATAATAAGAAATAAGATATTCATTTTTAAAGAGTAATTCATGTTTGGTTAAAAATAGATTACGGAAATGGTTCCTTTATGTTAAGTCTAAAACGAATACTTTACATACATTTATCAAATAATGCAGTTAATAATTTATGAATACACAATTCTTTGCAAAAATGAGAGACGGTTATGTTGTTAATTTAATTTCAAGTCTTCAACCGCCTATTTACTTCAAACTTTCCCTATATTTTAAATGAGTCATACATTTTTTTTTTTTGGATAAATGTTTAAAATTTTGAATGCCACCATAAGAATTAAAAAAAAAAAATCTAACAATGATACCGCCTTATTCTGGGATTATTAGATATCTTAAATTCAGCATGTTAAGCAACGTCTAGGATAGAACGTATTTTAATCACTTGCGAAGGAAAGACGTGCCACGTATGTCGAAATGAGTGTCACAGAACCGTCAACAACGTGCAACCGTCAACAGCAAGCAACTGTCACAGAAGCAAAAATGATGTTCGCGACTCCTCAACTGAGAGTATTTGCCGGAACACAATTTACAGAAGCACAAACTTAGGTTGAAAATTTTAAATTTCGGTTTATTTCATATAGTAAGCATAATTTAAATACAAGAAAGAAGCGATGATCAAAAGACGTCTTCCCACATCACGACACAAGAGCAAAAAAGAGCGAGAGACGGAAATTTTCCCCTCAGTGATTTTATAATGAAATTCTTGATAAGGAATTTTTTGACACGTGCAATCCTAGGAAAGGCAAATTTAGGTATCTTTAAAAGAATGCTGCACACATTGAGGATTTTTATCCCCTTCACTCGGAATTTGAGGAAATGTTGAATTGAGCAGTTTTAGAGCGAGTGTTATTGGATCTGGAAATAAGAGACCACTTTAGACTGAAGTTAATATGGCTAAATCAAGATAAAAATAGGAATCCAGCAGGAGAGGCATATTATGTACAAAGAATAAATGATCAGAAATACGTCCGTCTACATTGCGACACAAGAACAGAAAAGCAAAAGAGACCAAAATTTCTCCCTCAGTGACTTAATAATAAGATTTTGTTAGGGATTTCTTTGCCACGTGTCGTTTTAGCTAAGGGAATTTGAGGTATCTTCAAAAGATTGCTGTAAACATTAAGGATTTTTATCCTTTCACTTGGAGCGTGAGAAGTTACATTTACAGTTTTCTAGAGCGTGCGTAGGGTTAATTAAATGAAAAAGTAGGAATTGGATCAGGGGATAACAGAACAGTTTAGAATGAAGTTAATATGGGTTAAATTATAATAAAAATAGGAAAATAATTAGGATTTAAATTAGATTAAGAGTTATAAGATAATTGATTAGTTCAGTGTTTTTAGTGAACAAGGTGGTTGCGGAAAACAAGGAGGGAGGCATCGGGGGACCTACTGCGTTCTTTCTTTTCTTTTCCGTTTTTCTTTTTTAAATTTACAATGAATTCTTCCATTTATCTTCAACAATCTTATACATCGAATTACCAGCGTCTTCTTCAAGAAGTTTGATCTGGACCGCCACGACTACTTCCCTTCCGACATTGCCATTCCAACAAATTTCACTGGCATCAACAAAATCTATCAACTTCCTCGTGACCATCACAAAAAGCCCCGCACAACACTCCAGGAACATCCTAGTCTGGGGCCCGAAAAGGCCAAAAACACACATACACACGGCAGAAGCAAAAGAACGAAAGCGAAAGCGCGGTAGAAAAGAAATCGATCGTGACAATCCATTCCTCGAGAAGATAGCCTCCCCCCCCCTTCACTTTTTTCATCTCCTCCAACAATCATTACTCATCTAGCTGTCTTTCAGTGGATGGCAACCACCACTGCGCGACCACCCCTGGCGTGAGCATCCCTTTCCTTTTTCTTTTTGTGACGTGCGGCGTGATCCTCCACAAACCACTATTTTTTCTCTTTCTTTCATCTTCCGTTCCATGAATTTGGAATGACATTGAACGCGATTTGAATATACGCGCGCGCGCCAAGATTTGGCTTCACCGATGAATGCTTTGTCAATGACAGAAGTATGAAAGAGCTCTACTAGAAAAAAAGCTCCCTGTGTGTGTTTGGAATTGGCGGCTATATTTCAAAAGGCAGCCATTTTATAATATCCTTTTGTAGTTACGGTAAAATGGAAATTGAGATAATTATCAAAATATAAAATTAAATATGAGTTAGGTGAAATCGTGAAATAAAACGGAGCAAGGATTTTTTGTTCCCCTTTTTTTTGTTTCCCCTTGCGAGCTATAAAAAAATGAAAATTTTAAAAGAGGTTTTACAACTTTCCATTCAAGGGAAATCTAACTCTTATTTTCTTTAATTATTTTTGAAGCTTGAAGTTTGTTTTTTCGATGCAAAGTAAATTACTTTCTTTACAATAACTTTCTTTTAATTTAATCTTCTAAATTAAACATCCCAATTCCCTTACAATTAAAAAAAAGTTGTTAGCATTACGGCGTTTTTTGAATTTGGTGCCTAGATAATTATGTTCTCTTACAAAAGTAACCAGGGTGGATTAAGATTTTCAGGGTCCTTACGGCGATGCAAAACCTGAAAAAACTTTTACTAATTTTAATTTAATATTAATATAAAAAGTTTTTAACTAACGAACATTAAGACAATAATAACAAAACATGTAATTTCAGGTCATCTTCAAGAAAGTTCATTTCAGTTTTTTGCCAACAAAAAAATTTATAATTAAAAGCAAAAAATTTTTTTAATTTATATAAAATAATTAAAAAAATAATAAGAAGCAAATTTAAAATTATAATTGAAATTGGTAACGAAATTACAATTTTTTTTAAGTCTTTCTAAATATTTAAGAACTACTAAGATTGTTAACTTGTGAATCAGTCAAACACCTGCAAAACCAACTGATTCATATTGATGTACAAATAGGAATTTAAAAGCATATGAAAAAGATTTTAAAATTTAAACAATACTTGATTTCAATTTCAATGATCATATATTTGGTCCTTGTAAATCAAAAGTATAAAGATTACCCTAAAAAAAACATCAACAAAAACTCGAATTTCTAGGCAAATGCCTATTTTGTGACTTTGCTCTCTGCCTGTAAGAAACACAAATAATGCTTTGACTAACACAGTTTCTTGATTACTAATTGTATATACACATCTTATATACAAGAGGTCTGATCCCTCACTTATATACTGTTACAAACCAGCAATTCGGCTTTCCAGCATAGTTTGTTCCATCAACAGAAAGAAAGTTTTACAGTCATCTGAATGGGACGGAGTCCAGGTGTGCATCGGAGGTCCCAGAGCTTGGCGACAAACTTGGCGACTATGGCGCCAAAATAGATTATACCCGAAACTTCGAGAATTTTCCCGATCCGTCCAGTAGGAACCAAGATACGCCTCGAATGTTCCTGATTGGTTGAGAGGCTTCTAGCCCCGCCTCCCGAGACCTATAAAAGGAAGCAGCCGCAGCTGCCAGAGGAAGGTAGAAGACAGTAAAAGTCGGTTCAGTCAAGCTCGTGCTGAACGGAGCTGTACGCTACTGTCTGCAGTAGATTCTGGTTGTATGCTGCACGTCTCGGCTGAAGATAGTCGTCTCTGTGCTGTATATAGCTGTCGCTTTTGTGCTGTCCTGTGTGTCTTCGTGTAAATAAACGTCGTTATTTTTATTCTACTCCTGCCTGCTGATTGAGCGTTCCACACACCATATCACTCCCACTATCCAAACGAACCCCGGTAAAAAATTCGTAACAATACCTTATGGCTACATAAACTTCAATATTATTGTACGCCATCCCGCTGATTTCCAGCGATTGTCGCCAAAAATGATGCTTTCCCTGCCAAAACTTTTTCCTCTTTACTCCTGGGAATCCGCAAAAAATTTTAATTCGCTGTAACGACAAGCCTTTTCCCGCTCTAGCACGCAGTGTAGACAGATAATTTCTCATCGTCCAGCAGCTACGTCACAGCAATTAGTGTTGGCCAAGTCTCTGACAACAAAAAGATATGCATTATTACCGTTTGCTATTGTTATTTCAATAATGATTTGAAGTTAAAAATTCTATCTCTTTTTGCTATTCGTTCTACTAAATTATCTTTCTTTGTGATAATATGACACGTCAAGACAAAGCTGGTTAAGTGAGTCGGCAATACGTTTCCAAACCAGAGATGGTAAGCTGCTTAATGGGGACAATTTATACCCTATTTTGAATTAATCTGAGATTTGAATGCATTCACACGTTCAATGCACCACTTTTATCACATTTTTATATTTCCTATGTATCTAGCAGTATTTAAGAATTATACCAGCATGCATTTAAATGTCAGACGGCATACGCAGTTACATTTGTCATGATTGGGACATCTTGGAAATTTATAACATTTCAGTTTTCCTTTACAATCATTACAAGCCACGTCAACGGAATGATGGTTTTCATAATGAAAAACTGTCAGAATTGGTATGACGCGGAATAGAGGTTTGGATATCCAACTCGTCTATTCCATTTGGAATCGTGTTCAGTGAATACGGGTGGAAAGGGAGAAAACTGGGGTAAATGACCTAAATGAATAGGTTAGAAAATGGAATGATGTGGACAATCATCATTTCAAAAGATGAAATTAAAAACAGCGCCACCTTATTCACTGAGTTAAATGAGTTGCATGGAGGACCGATAGGTTGCACTTATTGATTTAAAGACGTCCCAAACTTGGAAGATTTTAATTTCGAATCAAAACATTAATTATAATTTAATTATAAAGTGGAAACATGATTAAACCTTGCAGCTGGTCATGTCAATTTATAATATTATATAAACGTATATCAGATCAAAAATATTCAGACATAAACAATCAGTGCGAAAATACCAAATTATATACTATCATGTAATAAAATGTATTTATACTATCAATACTAAAACAGGTAGCTGCATGCCCAATTATCATCATAATGATAATAGGATTCAATTCTTTAATTATGCTATAGAGTACATATTACAGAATAAAGATGCTTACATTTCAATTCATGTTTTGATAGGGCAACAAATTGTATTAGCGTAGGGGTTAAAATTTGTAAAGATGCTTCTGCAAAGAATTGATCATGAAAGACGGCTTTAAGAATTAATATTCTGCTCGTTTAATAGATATCTTATTTTGAATTTATGGGCGAGATTTCGGCAAACATTCGTTAATTAAGAATCGTAGAATTCCAAGAGAGCCCAGAGTACAGTCCGAGATTTTTTCATTCAATAGCAGGTCGGTAAATGAAATAAATAATTAAATAATGTAACAAAACTGTTTTGAATGCAAATATAAATGTGTGGTAACAATCGTAATAAGTATGCTTTGATGTTTTAAATTTTATACATAAATATTGACATTCTTTAGTTACATTCACAAAAGACGTCTATATCGAATTTGAAGCGGATAACTACCACAGCAGTGATGAAACAAGAAAGACGGCACAGCTCGAAAAGAAACATGTATCGATTTCATGTTTATTTGGAACGAACAACTTACATCAACATTAACGTTTCGCTGCTATCACAGCAATCGCAACTCGGCAAGAAAATCAATTTGGCGCTGGCGATGAAACCCGGCGATTAATGAACGTCACCTGCGACTAATGGCGAGCGCCGTCTTCCGCGAAGGTGGAATGTCGCCAATCACACGAGATCGCTTTTTATTTACTTATTATTATTACTGAGATGCTTTTATCGGCGATTGTTTTGCTTCCGTGGACGTCCATTTTTCTTCCACGAATGTGGGTTACTGCAAGATCGACAAAGGGGATTATTGCGGAAAGTAGTTTTCCAAGATGTAGTTATTATTACAAGAGTATATGTATGCTCGATACTGAGTACAAGTAACGCTGTTTGGAAAACTAATACCTTTTCTTACAGGCTTGGATGATTTATTGATATCTTTGTTACAATTCTTTTATAAGGCCATGAAAAGAGAGGTCACAATATCTTGAAAGGGATCAGCAACATTATAGACAATATGCCCTTTGGAGACAAAAATATAATGACATGTTTTTAATCGTAATAAAACAAATATTATGCTATCACTGTGAATATTTGAAATACTTAACTTTTTTGAATTGTTCTTCAGGAGAAAGTTATAATTTAGTAAAAATGAAATTAAACCAGCCGGTATGGTCTCTCAAAACTCTCGTATACTCTCTAATAAAGGTATTATCTCAGAGAACGCCTTGCTTGGCATTGGTGTACAGTAGTTACAAAATATTAGCCTTTGACGTGAATGTAGGATTTTTACTGAATCTGTCGTGTGATTCTTGGCGAGGTATTTGGCAATTAATAGTATCCAAAAATCGATTTTTTTTTTTGACCCAACCGATTGAAACAAAAACTCGACATTAAGCTACTCTTATAGCGACAAAACCCCATACCAAATTTGATATTTTAAAGTCATTCCATTTTTGAGTCATTACGTTTACATGTTTCTGAAAGTACAGATCAACAGACGTGGACACACTTTCTTGGATTTGGCTTAAAATTTGACAGGTGTCTACAGTATTGATTTTAAATCTGTGTATAGAATTGCATCTATCTAGCTTTCTCCGTTTTGCTGTTAGCGTGTTAACTTATTTGCGAACAGCCGGGTAGTCAGATCATCTGAATGGATTTTGTACAAAATTGACAGAAATTTACAAATTCAGTTTCAAGTCCGAACACCAATTTTCAACTGCGTAGTTCAAAGCTTTTTTTGAGTTATCTTTGTCATAGACAAATGGAAATTTTCCAGAAACGTGTTTTCCGAATTCAGAGATTTCGAGTTCAAATTTTTTTGATGATTACTATACTTTCTTACTATACTTACTTACATATACTACGTATATGAGAAAGTAAAAAAAAGGCACGGGTTCTGTCCACTCGATCTGCTCTTAAATAGTGTTATTCAAAAGTTTGCGGACCGACACGCATTTTAGCAAAGAATTGTTCGCTGTTAAGATTTTTTTTTTCTTTTTTTTCCGCAATGTTCGACAGTTTCTTTTGAAAATACTTCAGGAAGACGCACAACTCCCATATATAAGAACTATATCAGATTACTATTTCAAGTCTTAAATAAATAAAAAATGCCACAGTTTGATTTTAACATGAGTTTCTGATTGATACATTTGGCTATATATATATATTTACCAAATGAAATCAAAAACACGACCAGATATTTTTCCATTAAATAATTTGACTGGGCAACTTTTTCTTTTGTTTTCATGAATGAAGTTCAAAAATCATTTCATTGTTTCAGATTTGATTAAGGTAATCAATCGAAAGCGTTTTTCTTAAGGGTTCAAATTTAGAAAATATGTGGTACACATTATTAAAATTAAACAAAAGGTTATACAGGGTGTTGCAACAAATCTTTCAATAACTTCAGTAGTGTAACAGTGAGTTAATATTTTCAAACTCTAGTTATTGTTTACATATTTCCAGTGTTTTCTTAACCCCAAGAATAAAAGTATATGTTTCACATTTTATGTTTTAATACATCACCATAAGCTATATGATATCGATATCCATACGATTCGATTGAAACGTTAGTAGCAAATAATATATTTTTTTAAATAGAATTTTTTTAAAAAACAACAAAAATATAAAGACAAAACAGGAGATAAAAAATGTCCAATCAATTATCACTTACTTGGCGATGCAAAAATTCATTAATATCGTATGCCACACTATAAACGACCACATAAAAAAATTCAGACTTATCTGCAGAAGTTAAGTTTGTAGAAATAAATAATACTGGCTTGAGATGCAAATTAAAACACCACATAACAAAGCACCAGAGAGAGGGTGGAAAATAGAATAGAATCTTCACCCATCTAGGCCTCAATATTATCTGTGGCTATCTACAGAAGAGCCCATTGATAAACAAAAAAAAAATAAACGACCCATCTTAATTGGAGCGGCAAAAAAAGATAAATAACGCCAGGGGAACGAAAAATCTTCGTTCCGGGGGTAGCAATAATTCATTCCATTGTTACATTTAAACCCGGGGTGGTTCCCTGATATGCATATGAGCAATTTTCATGAAAAGAGGAGGACTTAATTTCACTGTCAAGTTAATTGAATTGGAAAGAAGAATTAAACTCGCGTTTAACGAAAAGAGAAGCTCAAATAGAAATTAATGTTTTGAAGTTTCCTATTGCACGGACGGAGGGCGTGACGTCATAGATGAGTCGCCATGGAAACGGCTTCGAGGTCTGGTTCTCCTTGTTCGCTGGAAAGATTAGTTAATGAGATGATAAGAGAGAACGGTAGTAACTATTATCAAATCATGTTTGGTTTTGTGAAAGGAAGTAATGGCCACGATTAACGATGGAAGATTGCAACTGGCCGAAGATCAGTTGGCGCAGCTGTTTTTCTCTTCTAGTTTTGGAAGATTTTATTTCTTCCATTGGATGAAATCAGAACAAATGAAATTAAGCGATAAAAATCCCCCCACCCTCTTTTTAATTAAATGTAAAAAACGATGCACATCATGTTAAAAGACGTTTTTGTCGATTCAGCTGAAACACAGATCAATTTAAATCTAATTAGCGAAGTCGTCGAATTCTTTTTTATTAATTTAAAGTTTGTTTCACAGTAAAATTTACGGTTCGTTTTCAACGATGATTTAAAAGATATATATATTTACTATTCAAATGATAAAGAGATAAAGTTTCAACAGTTCGATATAAATTTATCAATTTAAGACAGCTCCATATTGTAATTTACTGATTATTTCCTTACAATGAATTAAAAAAAATTAATGATTTTTTTTTCTATCTTTTCAGTGTGTTTAAAATAAATTTTTTCATAAGCAAAATAAAAATATCTATACAGAAAGTACACTATATTTCATTGCAAACTGTACTGAAGTAAAGAAAACTATACAATTATTTAGTTATCAATATATAAAGAATTTGTTATTAATATATAACTAGGTAACACTTAACTACACTTTTATTCAAACCACTTAAGATAAAAAGCTAAATTCTCTTTTATTGTCAGAGGGGGGGGGGAGATTAAAATGACGCCATAAGCAAATGGCATCGTTTAAATCAAATTTTGGCAATATCACTATTTAATAAGATAATATATGAAATTAAAGAATCAAACTTTAAAATGCATACAATATATATGTAACATATTTTGATTGAAGTAGAATGCAGGTTCGAAACAGTGAAGAGACTTGGTATTTTTAATTACGTTTTATTCTATTCCGAGTGGCAGGCATGATTATATACAAGAAAACGCAGCGCGGCACACACAGAATTAAGAAAAGGGAGAAAAGAGCCAAACAAAGATGAAAACGATTAACGGAGTACCCGCCCGAGATGGACTACCTCCAAACCTTGCAAATGAATGGACTTGGCAAAACATAGCTTGACCTGAGCTGCGTACGTCACCTGGAGATGGTTGAAGGAAAACTGAACAGAGTCCTCTAGAGCAAAAATCGCATGGCAGGCGAGGGAGAGTGGGAGCGATGTCTTGTCCAATAGGAAAGCAGGCTGTCTAGGGAGTAGGCGAGGGTGATGCAGAAAGGTCTTCTGAGTTCGGTGAGGGATAAACTATTGTTCGTTAGTGGCCAGTCAGGTAGCTGGGTTATTGCAGAGGAAAAATCTAAACTTTTGATGGGACTTAGTCGATCAGAGAGCCAAACAGATGACATCTAGCCTTATATAACATTGGATTTCTGGCCAGGCGCCAATTCAATACACGTGTGACCTTTGACACCTTTTGAAGGGTAAAAGTATCACTTTCATTCAATACGTAGTACTGATGGCGCATTATTTTTACAAAGGGATTAATTAAACCGAAAGTGGAGTTGGATCACGAAATAAGAGAATATTTTAGAATGAAGTTACTATGGATTAATGAAGTTACTATGGATTCCGGCTAAATTAAGATAAAATCTTGGAAATTAATTTGGATTAAATTAAGAGTTTAAAATATCATTACATTCCCCCCCCCCACTGCAATCCCTGTAAGTGCATCGGGGCCCTCGACACACCGCCATCCCTTACAGTGGCTTTCAAGTAAGAAAAATTATAAGTATATTACTGAGTAAGTTTAATTTTAAAGGTATACTGAAAGTGACACCTCAATTTTCCTTACCTTTACATTATACAAACATTAATCAGAAATCCCATTCATAATTTATATTATAAGCATAAAAAGATACAAAATTCTGAAAATATTAAATAAAAATCTTAATAATCAAATAATTTAACATTTTTTGTATCAAATTTCAGTTGCCAAAAGTTAGAAAAATTGACAATATTGGGTTGAATTAACTGTTCAGTTAATATACAACATAAATCATCAAAATTATCAATATTTAAACAACTATTTATATAATGAGTTAAAGCTGAACCTTTTAGAAATTTAGCAATATTTTTAATTTTCCACAAATCAGTTTTGTTATTTTATTGACAAATTTTATTGAAATATCCCAACCATAAATCCACTTTCATGCCACTTTCGGGATCAAAAGGGATTATGGAGGGTTCTATTTGATTATTTTCTTCTTTATCAATTTTATTTTCAGAATTTTGAGGGTCAGACACATTTGTTTTATCTTGGTCAGTCATTTTTCCAGATCTTAACAACATTAAATTACTTTTCACATAAAAAACATTATTAATTTATGCTTAAAATTTTAAAACTAGACTTGATAAAAGACTAAAAATTCAATATTTTAAATAATAGTATAAAATAATTTAAAATAATATTAAATCCAATATGAAAATTAAAAGAAGAGCAGACAATATAAATCTTCATCTTCACCCGTTCACCCAGGAAACACGAATCGCCTTTTCAAGAAATCTCAAAAGGTAATTTTGAACACTGATTAACTGGAACTTCCCCATGATGACAAGGAGCACAAAAACACCATGGTATTGAGTCGAAGTGTCGGTTGATGTCACAGGTTAATGCGGCAGGAGCAACGATGATGCGGTAACAAAAACGAAAGTAAAATTTCAACTACGTGGAGAATCTATCTGAAGAAGCTATGATCTGAAGACGCTAACCCGGCAAGAGCCAGCACGGAATCATCTTCAGATTACCGGCGAATTAAGGAGCCGTACCGTAACATCAAATTGCCTCTCATTCCAGGGATTTAAATCTTTTCATTCATTTGAACATTTTTTTCACAGGAAACTATCCTGTCGACTAAATAATATGTAACATATTTTGATTGAAGTAGAATGCAGGTTCGAAACAGTGAATTAGTATTTTTAATTACGTTTTATTCTATTCCGAGTGGCAGGCATGATTATATACAAGAAAACGCAGCGCGGCACACACAGAAGTAAGAAAAGGAAAAAAAGAGCCAAACAGATGACATCTAGCCTTATATAACATTGGATTTCTGACCAGGCGCCAATTTAATACACGTGTGACTGACACCTTTTGAAGGGTAAAAGTATCACTTTCATTTAATACGTAGTACTGATGGCGCATTATCTTTACAAAGGGATTAATTAAACCGGAAGTGGAGTTGGATCACGAAATAAGAGAATATTTTAGAATGCAGTTACTATGGGCTAAATTAAGATAAAATCTTGGAAATTAATTTGGATTAAATTAAGAGTTTAAAATATCATTACATATATATATATATATGCCAGAAGGCATGGTTTATTAGAAAATTTGAATTGTTACGAACTTAACCCGTCTTAACAATAGAATGACTGAAATAACCATAGAATACAAACACACAGTATTTTAGTGAAGCATAAATCTTGATTTAGTTTTAAGGGCAAAACCCAAAATATCTGTTATAATAGTCTGGAAATAATTTTGTATAGGGAAATTCAAATAAGTTGATACTTGGTGGCGGTCTAAGGAGAAAGGCTAGTTTTATAAACAAAGAAGAAAGGTAAAACCATGAGAGGGAATCAGTTAAATTTTTCTTAACTTTTCAAAATTAAACTTTAAGAATTAGGATAATAAAAAAATTTAAATATTAAATTTTTTAATTGTTTCGACAACTTTAAGGTTTGGTTTGATTTAGTTATATTAACGTTTCGTTTGAAGCAACACTTGGGCTATTTTGGGACGGACCTCGTAATTTTGAACCGCGGTTAGATGACGAGGACGATACCTGAGCTAGCACCCCCCTCTCCACACCAGCTGGAGGCCGTTTGGTCAGGATGGATTTAACGTGCAACAGACTCCTTTACACGACGGTTCTTCGGTGGAATCGGGTCTCGAATCTGAAACCCTCCGGTTCCGAAGCCGAGACCTTACGATCAGGCCACCGCGGCCTTTCGACAACTTCAAATTTCCCTATTTACAGCTTAGAGATTTGGTTTAGTTTCACTTATTTTGTGTTAGTATGGTCAAAGTAAAGGCATATTTCGAACATTGATCATATGTGCACGACTGTGGAAAGATTAGACAAAATTGGTCGCTAGGAGCGATTTTCATTATATAATTCAAAATATCAGGGTTAAAGATTCAATTAAAAACAATATCACTCAATTACTGCCCATGATTTGATTTTTTGTGCGCTTAATTTTGATATTAATCGATCTATATTACAAATGATAATTTTAAATACAAGAAAATGTTAAAAAAGAAAGAAACGAATTGTTGACAGTGTTGGGGATTTGGGGTAGCAGGCGATCTAAGTTGCTAGTCTATTGCGGATGATGGTTGGACATGTGATTAAATGTTTCTGAAATGAAAAAAAATTGGATGTTGGGTCTCTTGCATGTTTAGGGATGGCAGGTCCCATGAGGTGCAGGATTGTATTGTGCTGCTTCAGTTAAGTTTCTCGTATAATTCCTAGTTAGGAGGGAGTTAGACATGCTATTACCATTTTGAAGCAATACGACGACCTTTCGGGACGAACATAGTTTTTTTGAACTGCGATTACAGAATGATGACAGCATCTAACTAAAGCAACCCCCTCTTCCCAAATACTAAGTCAGTGAGAAAACATATGATCTTCGATGTCGGATTCAATATGCACAGGTTTAGATTCATATATACGAGGAATCTTTGATAGAACAGAGTTTCGAATCTGTCATCTGATCTTAAAGCAAAGATCTTAGCCCCGGATTATGACGACAATTTTCAAAATAAGGAGAAAACTATGATGATGAAAGAAATAGGGGATGAATAGAGAAAAAATATGAACTTTATGAAGTCCAATATAACTATGATAGGATACACTCCCCTCATAGAAGGTTCATAACTGGGAAAATGAATCTCATCGGAAGACCCTACGAGATGAGAATTTTCTGTATAAACAAGCAAGTTCTCATCTCCGTGGCGGGTACAGTAATGATGAGGGTTTCACGACTTCCACTCTAATGGCGTAAATTCCTCTAAGGCGGCGTTTTTCGATTGTAGCAGGTCTCCAACCTCATTTTCCCGCCCCTGCTATCATGGCGATAATCATTCAGATTTTTCCGGGTGCCAGTGTTGAATGGTTGTAACAGCTTCGTGATAATTAGTAAAATGAATCGCCCGATGGCAATAAATACGTCTGTATATTTATTATCTTCAAAGATTTGTTGTAATCGCCAAACAGTCAAATGTTTAATGATAACGTACAAGATATACCGTAATTACCATCATTACGGATTTTCCATGTCAGATTCAACATTCACCAGGTTCCACAGATACGAGAGATCTTTGATAGAACCCAGTTTCGAATCTAAAATTTTGCGTTTTCTCTTGCATTTTTTAAGAAATAACATAGGGATAAGAGAAAAGTTCAAGAGAAGTATTGAAGAAAATAATGACGATTAATTTCTTATCCTAATTGATGAATATGAGCAAAAATCTGCTTTATCATCTCCCGGTGATGTCTATCTCATTCAAAATAGAAGGACAAAAAAATTTATACAACCATTGCAACAAGGCTATTTGTTGTGAACGCGCTCTGACAAAACTGCAAATGATAAAATTTATCACTTTTCTATTGTTTTTATTAAAATATTTTTCTTCTAATTTTAAATCACACTGATTTGTCTAAAATAAACAAAGAAAACATAAAATATAGACTTTTTTTTAAAAAATTTATAGTCTATAGAATCGAATGACTAGCACACAGTAATTTTGATTTGATTTTAGTTATCTAGAATTACATAAGATTTCGTCAAAGTAAAACCAGATCTTTAATAGACAGAAAATTATGATGGAT
This sequence comes from Argiope aurantia, assembly GCA_026543865.1. NCBI lineage: Eukaryota > Metazoa > Arthropoda > Arachnida > Araneae > Araneidae > Argiope > Argiope aurantia. Next base: position 3,947,373 of record JAPMOR010052242.1, on the reverse strand, counting down.
AAATTCTCATCCTAACTGATGATAAACAACTCATCCAAAATAAAATGACAAAAAAAAAAAAAAAAGGATGTAACTACTACAACAAGGCTATTAGTGGCGTAAAAAAATAGACATGTTTTTTAATGTCTAGTCTATGAATCGAAATACAAGCACAGGGCAAAACTCTGATTTGATTTAAGTTATCCAGAGTTAAAAAAGATTTCGTCAAAGTGAAACCAGATCCCTCAAAGTGGTCTTATTATTTCCTACAATCAATCGGCATTCGCCAACTAAATCCGTATCTCCAGTTCCTGGAAGGGAAAATCAGCGATACTAGTCGACAAGGTTAATCTTCCATGAATTCACTTTGAAGGCGGAATCCTCCACCATGAATATTCAGGCGCTTCAATCCGGGAAACACTCGAGAATGATTGAGGAGCGCGCTGTTGCACACTCAAGATGGAATCGATACTCCGACAGAGCTGAATTATGGAACAGACTCGAGATCACTTCTCTCAGTTGCGAGGAGAAATCTTGGGATGAGTGGAACGATATGGGATACCAGTGAATTGAAGGTAGGTTTAATAGATTAGGTAGGAGGTAGATTAAATAAGATTACATAAAGAGACTGCTACGCGGCTTTTCAAAAAGAACACTTAGTAATTTCAGAGAAATATACCTAAGTTTAATGACGAATATCTACTTAAAAGCCGATAACAATTTATATCATCACATACAAAGTTATATAAGACACCGATAGATGACATGGCACGCTTTAATGTATTAACATATAAATATTGTAAAATGTCTGCATTAATCTTGGGATAAATGATCGATATGAGATACCAGTGTATTGAAGGTAAATATCTCCGTAATCCAATCAAGTAGAATAATATGACAGAAATTTCTTTTTGACATTTTAAAAGGACATTGAGGAATTTCAGCAAAATATAGCTAATGATAAATACCTATTTAAATGCAGATAGCAGCTGGTGCCGACATCATATATAAAGCTACATGCGACACTGATAAATGATATTGGACGTCTTAATGTATTAATATATAAAAATATTGTAAAATGTTTGCATTAATCTTGGGATAAGTGGACGATATGAGGTACCAGTGTATAGAAGATAGGTATATCTGTAATTCAATCAGGTAGAACGAGTAAATTTCTAAGCGGTATTTAGAAATTTCAAATGCCATCGTCACGAGAATAACAATAGACATGTAATAATTTCTACAAAAATATAGTCTAAAATTATTTTTCTAATCTCTCAAACTCCGGCTTCACTTTAATTTCTTAGTTGCTATCATTTTCCCACAACTGATTCGCTGTGTCCTCAAATTCCGTTCTAAAACTATATAAGATCAAAATGCTTTCTCTCGCTTCTTTTTCTGCTTTCTATTTGATTCTTTGTGCTGTGCATGTCATGGCTTTTAAAAAGAAATCTTGACAACTTTATCCATTGGAATTTGAAACAAGAGACATGGAATAAATATATGTTTTTACAAAATACCTAGAAAACTTGTTTTTCAAAATGAAACTGGAATACATGCTTTAATGAAAAATATGAGAGAAAAGGCTACTTTTTTTTAACTCACATTAAATTTCCAATGGATAAAGTTTTATTAGATCATTGCTTTCGCTATAAAACACGAAAGCTTATTTTCGGTTTAGGGATTTTACGGCTCGAATTATGAAATTATTGATGTAATTTTTGGTACATTCATGACAATAAGCGATTTGATGCTATTTCATCATCAGGAACTAGAAAATGACGTCAGAATGGCATCAGTACATTAAGAAAAATTCGATTATGAAAATAAATAAATAAAAAAAGGTTTAAAACACTTTTTTTTGGCCCTGAGCCAACGTGATATTTCCAAACCTATCCCTGTCAGAGACAACCTGTTTTCGAGCAAACATTTGTTTGTTAAGCGAATTGTTTTCTTGTTATTAAACGTCAAATATCAATGACGTCCAGCAGAGACGATTATTTCGCCAGCCGCCAAAAATAAATCCTGACCAATGCATTTTGCAATCACGAATATTTCTGTTTCTGAGGCACAGCATGAAAGAAATGGACTTGCTCTTCAAAAAATACATTTTAGTACAAATAATTTGAACACGAACATTTTTCAAATAAAATGACAAGATGGAAAATATTTAAGTTTCATTCGTGATTCCAAAATACCTACACAGATATTAATATTATTTAATCAAGAGCTGATTGGCGATTAAAATCTTAGCTTTGAATACTAATGATTTTAAATTTCAATTGTGTCTTTTCTGCATTATTTCAGACTACACAGTAGAATCAGGTACATGGCGGTATTTGGCGCCAAATTACATTATCTATAAGACGATAAGTCGCCAAATGTGTTAATCTTTTTAATTTCTTATTATATTTATTAATTTGGCGAGTTTTGATAAGTTTGGCTAGAATTTTTTCTACCTTGGCGAGAAACCTGGTTCTCCAGCTTTATCATATTTGATAGTCACTACTCCCTCAATAAAGTATCTTTAAGCCCTCAACAGCGAACAGAAGTTAAAGCAATGTTGTCCAATGATTTATATCATTTCACGGAGTTAATATTTGGCAAAAGTACGCGATTGAATGAATATGTAGCGGATTGGCAACAACAAAACTGAAAAACTTTTTTAATTCATTAGCTGTTTGTTTGAATGCATAATTTTTATTTTCTACTTAAACATTAGCTTAACTGTGGCTGTAACACAGAATGTTTTTACTTTCTCCCGCTTCGCTTGTGTTTATCCGTTTTTTCTTTGTGGTATTTTTATATGCTAAATATTTTTCGGTAACCGATTAAAATAAATATTTTTTTCGTTAAAACGATGGAACGCATTTTTTTCAAACAGGTTTATTTCTCATTATGAATTAAATTTTAAGAAGCTAACATCTACATTTAATATGGAGATCCATAAATGTTTGGGCGGGTAAGTTTGAATTTCGTAATAATATTTCAAAACTGCAAAAACGTTAAAAAAAACAATATGAAATTCGTAGATGGTTTGTTTACATTTGATTGATGCCATTCGACAATAAGTAGTAAAAGCGATTTCTGTGCCACACATGTTAGTGTTTTATATATACAGATGTTTATATATAAAATATCGGTACAACCGGAGTTTAACCCCCTGCTTGGCGCAATTTTCAAAAATCGCCAACAACGGTCTTGCGCCGTGTTTAGCGAAATGTTCAAAAGCGAGGGAGCGGATGTCCAATCATAGCGCATAATAAAGGCGAAAGATAATAGGTTTGCCAATCTAGAGATCTAGTTTGCCAATCTTGCCAGCTGTGGCGCGTAATCGCATCTTGGCGAAGAAGGGGGTTTAAACTCCGGTTCAACCAAAATATCTATTATCTATATACATATATTGATATTTATTTTGTGATTATGTTTACCAGCATGTGACAGGAATAAGTTTAACCCTTTGGGTACATTGACGTATCAGAACACTCCGTATTTATTTGAATTTATGTTTCCATTTTTTTTTTAAATTTTCCATTTAAAATTCCATTTCTATTTAAAAAATTAAATGCGCTTCAAATAAATGTGTGGTCAAGGGGTTAAAGGTGTCAATTTATGATCATGTGACAGACGATTTGAATCACAGGAAAAGATGACGTTAATACTTTTCCTGCGGGTTTCAGGGTTATAGTTAAACATCTATGAAATTAAAAATAATTACATCGTAAATATTAAGTTTCGCACAATTATTTTAAAATTTCGCTTTGAAACTATTTGATGGTTATATAGGAGTCATTATTTTTACTGTAATTAGATGACAAAAACAATATTTGAATTGAAACAACAGTTTCTCCAGACTTCCACCCCACATTAATGTGAAAATGTTTGACCTTTAAGGCAAATCGATCCATGTACCAAACAAATATTAAGTGAAATCAGATCTCGAAATCGATACACATATCTGGAGTTATAGCGAACATATTAGAAGTTAAATATTATGCAGCACAAATAATGTATAAGACAAGGACCATCTTTTTCATAACTGGCCAATAAATTTTTTAGACTTCAATGCATTTTTAATTTAATCAACATGCTAATTAATTATTTTATTTTATGATTTTTTATTTTTAGCAGTTTTGTGAAAAAATATGCTAAACCTTTATGCTAATACTTTAAACCTAAATATGCTAATACTTTAAACCTTTTTATTGATTTATTTTTAATATGTAAATCATAGAAAAAAGATATAATAAAATTTTTGAAGAATTAACCATAATTACTAATAATAATTTTCATATTTGCAAGTAAAAATTTTTTTATTGTGATAGATTATAAAGAGTAACTACCAACAAACATGAAATTAAATAATTCTTATTTTACAAGATCTGTCAATGCGAAAATAAATAGCCAGTAAAATATATAATTAATAATCCAATTTATTACAAATAAGTAATTAATTATACTGTATTTAATAATGATTTTTATAATTAAAAAAATTATATCATGGTATTTGAAACTAAAAAAAGTATTCAAATAAATGAATTACTTTTATATATACAATAGGTTTACATAATGGCTAATTAAGTCAATATAATGATTAAAGTCTACTTTTAAACAAAAAAACAAAACAAAAACCTAACGAAGAACTCTTAAATAGGCGTAAAGTTAATGACTACTTTTAAATATAACAGAACCAATTTGAATTATCTAATTGCGCGTAATGATGATGATTACTTTTAAATACAGTGGGATCAAATCAAGGTTATTGGTTTGTTTGGTTTAGTTGTATTAACGTCAAGCACCACTTGGGCTATTTTGGGACGGACCTCGTAATTTTGAAACACGGTCAGATGACGAGGACGACACCTGAGCTGGCACCCCCCTCTCCACACCACACCACACCACACCAGCGGGAGGACGTTTGGTCAGGACGGATTTAACGTGTAACTGACCCCCTTACACGACGGTTCTTCGGTGGAATCGGGTCTCGAACCTGAAACCCACCGGTTCCGAAGCCGAGACCTTACCACCAGGCCACCGCGGCCCTAAATCAAGGTTATTATACTTGGCTTAATTATGACAACTGCTTTTAAATACAATGGGATTATATTAGGACTGTTTAAAAGTATGGTGTAATGACAACCATGTAAGCTACATTGTACTTTTCAAATGAATTGCTACCGACTAAAATAACTGATAATAAAATGCCATTTATTGAAACTGTGTTTATTGTGGGAGTTGTCGCCCCAAAAATTTCTAGCATACTGTCTAATAAAGATGTTATACCAGAGAACGCATTGCATGGTACTGGCGTACAATAGTTATGAAATATTAACCTTTGGCGCGAATTTAGCATTTTTACTGAATCCATCTTGCCAACTTTGCAAGTTATTTGGCGATTCATTCTGGCATGCGATTAATAGTATCCGAAAATCGAATTTGTGTTTCAGACGCGTTTTTCCTAACTGATTTAAACCAAAATTTGTAAAAGGAAATCATTTGTAGTTACAAAACCCCATACCAAATTTAATATATTTAACTCATTGTGTTTTTGAGTTATCGCGTTTATATGTTTCTGGAAGTACAGACCGACAGATGGTCAATCCCTTCATTGGATTTGTTTCAAAATTTGATGCGTGTCTATACTATAGATGTTAAATCTGTGAATCGAATCTTACGTACCTAGCTCTTTTCGTTTTGTAGTTATCTTGTTAAATTATATTCGAACTGCAGGACGGACAGACTTCTATACGAATTTTGTTTAAAATTTGACAAAAACCTACAAATTTGGCGTAAAGATCACATACCAAATTTCATCCTTCTAGCTTAAAGCGTTTTTGAATTATCTTTGTCACACACAGACAGATGGACTTTTTGCAAAAAATGTGCTTTTCGAACATGGGGAGATCTAAAACGTGGAGATTCGTCAAAATCTGGAGTTCGAATTTTTCGAAGATTACTATATTTTTCCTACATTAGGTATACGCGAAAATAAAAATTACTTTTATTTTGTAACATCTAAAAACATGAAAAAATAAAAAAATAGAATACTTTCAGGCGATAGCAAGTAAACTTAGTTTCCCTTTAATTTTTTTATTTTATTTCATAATTCATCAGCTGAATGTGGTTGCAACACTAAATCGAGTTATAAAATACATGTATGGGTCGAACTTCCTATGATAATGGACGCCGCAAGGACAGATGACAAATTGGTTGCACACACGTTGACAGGAAAATAACAGCACTCGCGAAAGAAGAAAAACTTTTCAGTGACTGTACCGTTCTTCCTCTTTTCTACAAATATTCTTCCCCGAATGCATTATTCCGTCCACTTATGGCTTATTTATGCAGGGAAGATGGCAACGACACCACATCTTAACGCCGTGGTGGTTCGTGCAACAACTTTTCAAGGAAACTGAAACTTTTCCATGCGAACCAGAAAGGCGTGAAAGAGTGAAGGCTTTATTTTGCTGCGCCATGTGCGATGCGAGATGTCTAAAAGAATCATCTGGAGGTTTATAAATAAAACCGGAAGCAGTGTAATTTATCGTCAAAATACAACACCTGACAAGATGGGATTGCAGTAATGGACGAGGAAGAACTGCGAGAGAAAATTATAATGAATTTGTGTATATTACAAGGGACCTTCGGTTTAGGTTTAGTTATATTAACGTCCCGTTTAAAGCAACACTAGGGCTATTTTGGGACGGACCTCATCATTTTGAACCACGGTCAGATGACGAGGACGACACCTAAGCTGGCACCCCCCTCTCCACACCACACCACACCAGCGTCCAACTTTCAATTTATTTTTTAAAATGAAAAAGAAATAATGATCATAAAACATTAACCCATGATGATTCATGATTGCGAAATGTAGGTATGTGTGAGAATTCTTTCTCTAAAGAAAGGAACATTTTTTTTTTTAAATCTTTCTCTTCTTTAAAGGTGTTAATTTTATAATGTTGCAAACAAGTATTGATTTGATGTGCAAAGTAAATTTCTTATTTTGATTCCCGAGATTATAATTCTTTCCTTCTATAATTTATCTTTGTATAAACTTTTACCTTTTCGTATGCGTAGCATAAAAAAAAGTATAGTAATCGAATGCGTAGTACAGAATCGAATGCATAGTATAGAAAAGTATAGTAGTCAGAATTTTAATTAAAAAAAAATTTGAAATCAAAATTCTGACGAAACTCCGCGTTTCATACAACCCTGAATTCGAAAAACGTATTTTTGGAAAATGTCTTTCCGTCCGTCTGTGACCAAGATAACTCAAAAACACTTTGAGCTAGACGGTTGGAATTAGGCATACGGTCTTTACACCCAATTTGCTGTTTTCTATCAAATTTTGTGTAATATCTGTTTAGAGGAAGTACCTTTGTGCGTCTGTTCGAATATAAGTTAAGACAACAACTAGGAAACGAAGTGAGCTAGATAGACACGATTCGGGTCAAAGATTTAACATCTATAGCGTAGACACCTGTCAAATTTTTAGCCAAATCCAACAACGGTCTTAACTGTCTGATAGTGTAGACCGGTTGACTATATCAAATTTGACATGAGATGTGCTGACTACGAGCGCAGTTTTGTGTCAAATCTCTATCGCAATCGGTCGAGAAAAAGATGCCTAAAACATAAATTCGATTTTCGGATACAATTAACGACATGCCGCGGATTAATTGCAAAATAACTCGCCAAGGATGACACGAGATTCAGTAAAAATGTTAAATTCACGCCAAAAGTTAATATTTCGTAACTATTGTACGTCAATGCCATGCAAGGCGTTCTCTGGCATACAAATTTATTAGAAAATATACAAGAAAGTTTTGGTGAGACCACTCAGGCTGGTTTTACAAGTGGATCCTTTTTCAATTATTACGAAATAGATAAAATATATCGTTCATATTTTAATACTACAATATTAAAACAGTGTCCTAATCAATTTTGTTCGTAGAAACTATCATTCCATTCTAATGTTTATTAGGCCAAGTCATTAATAAATCTTTTGATCTTGTTAATGCAAAAGTTTATTTCTCAACATTGGCGAACACAAGTGAGTTATCCAGATTCTTTTTTTGGATATTTGACGACGAAACAAACATCCCTCTTTCCTTTGTTTCCGTGGAGGGCAGTGCCCTTCATGCTTAGAAGCCCCCCCCCCCCCCAAAAAGAAACCAAAAAAAATTAAGGAAAAAATTCTAAGGGGGAAAAAAAAAAACGAAAGACGTGTAGCTGATTTGAAATAACGTATTCCGAAATCTGATTTTGAATTAAGAGACTCTCAGTCTGGATTTAAGATAAAACATTTGATTAGCGATAAAAGCAGTTACGACTGCAAAAAGACACTCTCCCAGATCAGAGATAAATCAAAATGCTGACATTAATGAATTAATTTGATAAAAATATGTCGCTTTTAAGAGCAGCTCGAAGAGTATTTTGGGTTGAACTTTAATATTTTGAAGCAGGATGTAGGTGAAACCAGTCGGCACCCAATCTGAAATTTTCCATGCCACATCAAAGTGGCAGTAAATAATGACATCAGCCATTTTCAGGTGCCAACATCGATAGACAATCTTTCTGAAATTTTCTAGAATGGACAATCAAGACTGGAATTTTCATTTTTTTTCCCTCTCTCCCAATTTTGAAGCAATCGAGCCGAAGCGCTTACGAATAAATTGAAATAGTGGGTTGAACAACTGTATTTTGTTTAGAAAAAACTTGCTGCATGCATAACAAAATTTAAAAGTAAACAAGAGTTAAAATTTGGAATGAATTTTTAATTAGTATGAAAAGTTAGCATGCAATACATACAAAGCCTAATTTATATATATGCAAGAAGCGATGAGAAACGTCAATCTACAGCACGACACAAGAGCGAAAAGATAAGAGAGTGACAGAAAAAAATTTCCCGATGATTCTATACAATGAGATTCCGAAAGGGATTTCTTTACACGTGTCGATTTAGGTAAGGGGAAAATAGGTATCTTTTAAAAGAATTTGTTTAGGTTGATAGATTTTTGTCCTTTCACTCGGAGTGTAGGTTTATATTAACGTTATATTAACGTCCCGTTTGAAGCAACACTAGGGATATTTTGGGACGGACCTCGTCATTTTGAACCACGGTCAGATGACGAGGACGACACCTAAGCTGGCACCCCCCTCGCCACACCACACCAGGGGGAGGACGTTTGGTCAGGACTGATTTAACTTGCACCAGACCCCCTTACACGACGGTTGTTCGGTGGAATCGGGTCTCGAACCTGAAATCCTCCAGTTCCGAAGCGGAGACCTTACCACCAAGCCACCGCGGCCTTCGGAGTGTAGGAACTTGGCGATTTCAGCAGTTATCCAAAGCTCCTGCAGCATTAATTAAATAATAATTAAAAAAAAGTGGAATTAGATCCGGAAATAAGATAACATTTTAGAATTAGGTTAATATGGTTTAAATTAAGATAAAAATTAGGATATTAATTAAAATTTAATTTAGATTTAGTGATATATATGAACTTTTAAATTAAATATCAATTCAAATACCAATAAATAATGACGACAGAATATGATTATTCAAAAAGGAAATAAATTAAAAATTAAAACTCCAAAATCGTGAATTTAAATAAAATTGTTACAAAAAAGCAAAAACAAAAAATAATGCGTCAAGTAACTTTATATCAGCAGTTTATAAAATTCAATCAAATTTTGGTTTAAAGCTTTCATGGATTGACTGTCTATTTAAAATTGTTGATGCGTGTCTAATTTTGGACTTAATATATAAAAGAGTATACTGTTTGCAAAGACCGAGACAAATGAAAGTAGTTTACGATTTTGAAACCAAAATTGCGGATTTGCTTCGAACTCTAGACCCAAATGACCAACAGGATGAAGTCTAACAATGCGTAATTTGTTATTTTCATTACGAAGCTTAACACAAAATTGCGGCACATTGTGTTGAAGGAAGAAATATTCCCGCAGGTCCCGACCATTTTGAAGCTCAGATATTTTTATGACGATGATGTCGTGTCCGTGTTACCACGGAAAGGGGGTGCAGTAGCATCTGAGGGTAGAGACCCCTCAGCAACCGAGGGCAGAGGTCTGACTTCCAGCTCATATGAAGATGAAACTCACACATTCGCTTGCACAACCCCTTTTTACAGGGGGGCACATTCACACACCTCACAGATAAAACACAGATGAAGAACAACCCTGCCCGAACCGGGATTCGAACCCGGGACGCCCAGATCACGGGGAAGAGCTCAAATATTTTATCTGATATAATAAAACAGACGAGACCTCTCAATGCTAATATCAACCTGAATTCAAAATTTAAAAAATTCATCATTGAATACATTGAATAAAGGACCGCATAATTTTCCAAGTAATATCATGTTATACATTTCAATATTCCAATTACAAAAGATCAAGAAGCTGATACATATTAAAGGGACACAAATACTCGGCTGCCTCATGGCGAAGAGACAAATTACTTTACAATCGTAGCAGTTCCAGTATGATCATGGAAATCCCTCGCGAGGCAATAATAGCCGGGCAGAGAGAACTTGTTAAATGCATCCACATCCCCAAACTCCCGGATACCATAAACAACATTTCTCCGACATGTCGCACAAAATAATTCATCCTTAAATGCAACTGCCTCGAGGGCGATACGCTCCACATATTAAAAACATCCTACACGATCCGATCCAGAATTAGAAACGACAGCTCTCTGGACAAGGCTTGGCGGACGGATGTGATCTGGAAATTGGCGAACAATGGATGCTGGCTTCATTTGCATCAGCGGTGCTTTATGATTCCCCATTGTTTGGCGGCGAACGAGATCCACATTATGCCGATTCTGGAGCAATGGGATGTCATAAAAGACCGAGGCACACATGAGTGACCCGATTCCCGATAGGATTTCTCTTCAACTCGAGTGTTTGCGATTCGGTTCTCGGGATTTACGATTGTGTGGAAGTGGGAGGCGAGTTTGGGGCTCGGTGATCGTTTCGATTATTTCTGGAAAACATAAATGAGCTGTTGGTTTTAAATAAATAAGGGATTTCATAGAAAAATTACGAATGAGTGCTTTTTAATGGCGGAACGCATAAAACACGACTCATACTTCTTATGAGCATTGGTCAGCAAGCATTGATTTTTAAAAATTTAAAGATTCGAGTTTCTAATTCGAAACATCATAATATTATAATGTTCTTATGTTTAACTCTCGGTTTCTACAATATTAATTTTTTATTTTTTATTTTCTCGCATACAAAGTGTAGAAAATTGTAATCGAACAAAAATTTCGAACTCGAGATTTTGTTGAAAAAACGGGAAGTTAACCGTTTTAGATCCTAAGTTCGGAAAATGCATTTTTGATATCGTCTGCCTATCTGTTGGTTCCACAAAAGATAATTCAAAAATGCTTTGAGCTAGGTGGATGAAATTTGGTATATGGTTTTTACCTTAAATTTGAAGATTTCTATCAAATTTTCAGCAAAATCCTTTTAAAAGAAGTCTCCCTATCCGTGTTCAAATTTTGAGTCAAAACCGACAAGTTGACGGTTTGTCGGTTTCTACTTTCAGAAAAATGTCAATGCGATAACTCAAAATGGAAGAGACTTAAATATTTGGCATGGGATTTTCTGACTGCAAGAGTATAGTTGTATGTAACATTTTTGTTTGAATCAGTTCGGGAGAACGTGTTTATAATACAAATGAGGTATTCAAACACATTTAACTGCATGCCAGAGATTAATCGCCAACGATGCAACAGGATCACACGGCAGATTCAGCAAAAATACTAAATTCACGCAAAAGGTTAATATTTCGTAACTATTATACGCCAATGTCATGAAGGCGTTCTCTGGAAAATTCCTCTATTAGAGAGTATGCGTGAGGGTGACCACTCCCACTGGTTAACTTCTAATAATGATTATGAGTACAGAAGAAATGTATTTAATATCGTTTCAACGCGCGTATGTAGAAATGTAGTATTCAAAACAATGAAAGGATTTTTTTTTTCCAGAAATTTCTTATAGTCAGAGTAAGAAATAGGTAACTCTCTAAAGCTAATTTTTAAAACAATTGAAGAATCGATTACGTGCAATGCTTTATTGAGGAAACGCTACAAATATTTAGATTCAGTATTAACTAAAAATATAATAAAATGAAAAATTTAAAATTTGGAAGGAAAATTCATCGCGAGTGGAACAAAATTGAAGCAGGCCTTTCTTTTCAGCAGTATTTGGAACGCATTCGCAATGAAAATTGTTTTTTTTTTACAACACCTATTCGCTAAAGACGTATATCGGAAGCCGAACCATTCTTTAGAAACATTTGAAAATCAGATTTGACCTTGAAGTTACATTGCTGATTAGTGGGTAACGAACAATTAAACGCCAACATATTTCAATTCCATATCCCGTAATGTTAGCCGAAAAACGGACAGATACTGGTTTTGTGGAAAGCGGATATTGAACCATTCTGCTCGGGGGTTGTACGCTACCTTGCACCTTAAGGTGAGGGTTCATTTAAATCATTACTCACAAATGAGTGGGCGTAAAAGGGCTCTGAACCTCTCTAATCGTTTTTTAAAACAAATTTACAATAATGGACGTTTTTATGATAAATTTGCTTATTAATAGATTTCCAATATCTGATCTTTTAGCTTATTTCGTATACAGTAAATAAACAACAATAACAACAAAGCATCCAACTACTTTGAAAGAAAGACTGCCGGTTATAAAAATAAAAATACATAAAGTAAAATATCATGCCCTGTACCCCTTCCTCCTCCTACATTAGAAATAAAAAGTATATAAAACACCCACACTTAAAAAATATAAAAAAATAAAAATTTTACTTTTTAATTCCAATACGTACAATATAGTTTAGATAATATGTTTTTTCACATTATGTATTAATTTTTATAATCCGTATAAATGAAAACAGCACTGGAAAAATAAAATGTGCTTTATGACCAATCAGTCAAATCGGGATTCAGGTGTAAGTAAATAAATAGTGTGTTTTATTTTTCTTATTAATATATATTTTTAACATATCTTATATAATAATATATCTTATTTAATATTAAGTATTTATATGCAATTGTTACAAAAAAATCGAAGTAAAAAAAAACTCGACAGACAATTTCCTCCTGAAGTGAAGGAGGGGGGGGGAAGAAGATGTCTTCATTTTGTCTCAGAAATTGTTATCTTTAACAACTGCGTTTAATTTTACCATACAATTCTGGAGCAATGGGACGTCATAAAACATCTAAAAACACGGATGACACAATTCTCTACAGGATTTTTTCTCCCCACAGTTACTACTAGAGGGGATCCGATTGAATAATGGAAGTTTAGAGTGAATGCTGAGAGTTGAGCACAGGAAGTTTATAGTGCAATTGATAAAAGCAATGAGCTCTGCAGATGGACGATCGTTAAAAAAGTCGTTACAACAGGCCAAGAGAATAGAACATAAAGAACTTATTTATCCGTCCTTGTGGAATGCCCAATTGTTAAAATGAAGGTCGTAGCATAATAGGGTACTTTCTTAAAAAAGAGCATAACGATTTTAATTTAAGTGTCTTGAAATGATTGTCTTCATTCATGACGTATTTTTATTTCTAATTAAATTGAAATGCTGTTTAACAATTAAATTGCACTTAATGGACTCGCAAGTTACCACTGAATGCATCTCTATTTGGCTTCCTGTTTTGAAACCACACAAAGGATTGACTTCTCACTAAATAATGGTACTAAGATGAAAACGACATCTGATTTCTATTGATAATAAAGCAGATAAGAGTTGGCACTTTACAGGTCAAATTGCTTGACCTAGATTTCATAAATTTAACATAAATCAATTTTGGAAGAAGAATATGTTCATAGCGGAATGATTTTTTGAAATTTTAATTAATCGAAAATAAAGCGGTATTTGAACATTCTACGCGATATTTCCCAAAAATATAATTGTGCAAAGCTTTGATGATAATGATATATTATGGATATGAACATAGTTTTTCAATGTTTCCCAAACTTTTCACAATTTTTTAAAAGTATCTTTTGTTTAATTTTCGACAGTTTGTATTCAATGTTATACTGAAATACAAATCGTTTTAAATTTCCATCAAATATTTTTTTCTATGTCATTGCAGAAAGTTAAAGAAGATTCTCCTTCGTATATTCAGAATAATTCAGTGAAATTAAAATAACGAATACAATGTACTGAATCCAACGTGCAGTTTTTAATAGTACTACTATGATGTCATGATATCGACTCCATTTAGAATGTTCAAGTACACATTAAACAGAATCGGAAGATTGTAATTTTTCACTAATCCTTTTATTGATTTAAACAACTTAAAATGTGACACTTTACATCATTTAACCCTTTCTAGGGCCGTGGGAAGTAAGCTTCCCACCAAATGTATCAATCTTTGTATGATATTATGTAGGTTGGCATAAGTTCTGACAAATTTTTTTAGAAAGACAGAAACTTAGATGCTTCAGTTCTTTATCTCAGAAAAAATGATGTATATTGATTTGTTACTTAATTATTAATTAACTAAATTAATTAATTAATCAAATTAAATTTGTCTAATAAGCTAAATGAATCCCTTTTCTTATTTTAATTTCAAGCCTAAAAATATTTTAACATGATATGACTAAAAAAAATGGCCCTTTAAAGGATTAACAAAATATTTTTTTTCAGTCAGAAATATATGCAGATTTAGAAATTATTACTGGGTTTTGATAACAGAGGACAACTTGTGTATAAAAATAATAAACATTAACTAGATTATGGTGTGTGAAGTATTTTATTCATATGTGGGAAATACGTGATACATTCGATGCGCACAGTGAACTGTCTGTACATTTTCATGTTATCATTGAAGAAAAAATTATTACAGTGTATAAATATCAGAAAGAGAAATTGTAAAGCACATCGGATAATGCGCATGAATTTAATATACCGATAAAAACTAGTGGGGATAGTCTCTCCGAAATTTTCTAGCATATTTTCTAATAAAATCTTCCCTTTATGACCGTGAACGTATGTTACATATATCACTGCATGTATGCGAAATAACAGACCGACAGATGGTTAATTTGATTTAAAATTAGACAAGAATCTACACTTCACATGCTATAGCTGTTAATCAAATTTCGTTTTTTCAAGTCATTTCTTTTTGAATAATTACATTTATATGCACGCAAAAGCACACACCAACAGACAGATACTTTTAGACGAATTTGGTTAAAAATTTGATCATGATTTATGTTTTTGATGCTACGCGTACCAAATTCTATTTGTTTGTCTCTTTTTTATGTAATTACCGTATTCAGAAGCGATCGAACAGCTGAACAGATAGACTTCCTCTAAATGAACTTTTCATTTAAAATTTGATGAAAATGTACACATTTAGTGTAAAATTCACATACCAAATTTCAGCAGTCCAGCTCAAAGAGTTTTTAAATCATCGTGTTCACAGATAGATACATATGATTCCAAAAAATATGTTTCCGGATTCAAAGAATAAAGTTCACGATGTTTACACTATCTTTCTCAAATTCGCGTACGACACAGTAAAAATGAGGGATTCGTCGGTCATTAATAACATCGATTCTTTGAAGCAAAAGAAAAAAATAAATGCAGTTAGAAGTAAACCAGATATTCGAATTCTTAATTAACTTACGCCTTTTTTTCTTCAATGAAATGCAGAAGAATATATGGAATCTTCGAAGAACGCAACTGATTCATAATCTTCCCATTCGTTCTGCCAGACGACAGGAAGAGGCAAGTTTCGTCCAAGACCGTTGATCATTTTTAAGTGGACAAAACGGCGACTTCATTCATGATAAAGAACGAAGCTATCATCTCGACGTCGTAAGGCCGGTCAAGGACGAAGTTATCGCGGCCAGTTTAAAACCCAATGCAATAAACACAGACAAATCTTTCTCAAGCACCCACCATTCTCTAAACTCTACAAAGAGTGGTTCCGTATTATTTGCGCTAATATTCAATTTGTGCCGAGAACCCTTTATTTAAGAGAAGGAAGAAAGAGTGCTTACAAGGTCAGCAGGATTAGCTTTCAGATCCACAGAGGATTCGATTCAGTTCACTGGGTTTCCAAGGCAAAGAGAACGATTCACACATCTTAAGTTTTATTTTATTTTATTGAGTGATAGCGCCACCCAAGACGCGGCAATCGGTCAATAATAATCTTTGTGCGAAGTGTGCTTAAATCATATCCTAGTGACCTTCCGCATCAAGATTAATTAAAGTTAACTTCGAATTTCAGCCGTTACATAACAGAGGCTATGTTACTAACTAAATAAAATCATTAAACAATTACAGAGTGTCCCACGATCTATGCAGCGCTTAATATTTACAGATTCGGATAGAACACGTCAAGACAAGTATTTAGATGTATAACTCGTGGGGTCCTTAATTAAAACGACATAGTCCAATTACCCACATATTATACATCATACTCATCTTAACGTTTTCTATCCGAATCTGTAAATATTAAGCGCTGCATAGATCGTGGGACACCCTGTATTAACTCTTTAGGTACATTTGACGTATCAGAATGTAATAAATTTTTTTGAATTCGTTTCATTTTTTTTTGTAAATATTTTTGTACTAAATACTTTAAGTTATTTCAATATCATGAATAATATGAAATGAATGAATTTTTGCATAAAATATACTGTTTTCAAATGTCAAAAAAAAAAAAAAAAAAAGTGCTCCAAATGCAAAAAAGTGTATCCAAAGGGTTAGTAAATAAACGAAGGTTTATTAAGAGTTTGATAGATTAGAAAATACTTTTAAAACCAAAATCTGAAGATAAAAACAAATATTCTAAGTAATTTAGAATATTAAATATCCGTGAAATATTTCATTTTTTAAGGAATGTTCAGAATTTTTATTTATCTTATGTTTTTAGTAGAGTCAATTTCTTTATTGTAATATTTTTAGCACCTCTCGTTTTTATGATTTTTGTTTTCACCGCCAGATTTTTGATAAAAAATATTTCTTCTTCATACCAGGCATATATATTTTTATACATCTCGTTCAAAATAAATAATTTCATTACTAATTTTTCTCTATCTTTTAGATTTTATAATATATTATTAAAATTATAATTGATTTTGATGAGAAATATTTCTCACATTCGTTACCAGAGGGAATTTTAATACGGAATTAAAATGTATCGATTTATTGTTGAAAATTTTTATTATTAACAGAATTAAAAAAAAAATGTATAAAATTCAAGAACTTTTAACACATTTAACACATAAAACAGTGCCAAGTGAATCTCAAGAATGCGTTTAAAAGTGAACGTCCAAATTCTTTAAATTTTTGACAAAGAGGAGTAAAAAATAACATAACATTCAGCTCTCCTATAAGACAATTGATTCATTTGATGATTTATTACAACCAACAAGCTCAGTGCAGTCAAAATAGACAAATGAGAAATCTGTAATAATCGACAGTTTTATGCGTAAATACTTTTAAAAAAATCTGCTACATTGCTTTCATTTGAAAGTTGCATCAATAGCTAGAACCATCAAACGCAAAAATTCTTATTGATTTAAGCAACTACAACAAATCAGTATATTATCAGGTAAGTTAAATGCGTATCAGCAAAGGATTTACTCCACTCATCTCTAAAGCTTGCCACCTGTTGATAAAATAAATAAAGCCAGAGGAGATAAATAAGAAAATAGTAGATAAAGGCAAATTCACACGTGCAAAAAAATGTAAACAAGCTTTTATAATTTTCACAAGTCGCGAATACTTATGTTCAATCTATATGTAAATTTATAAAAGAAAACAAAATACAAGCTATAGTTTGTTGTACCAGTGTTCAAAAGTCAGATCTGTTCAGAACTATTTTAATAAAATTAGCTACGTACCTACATTATTTGGTAGATTACCAAAAATATAAGGTAACACATGCTTATGTATTACTTAAAAACGTAAGTAATACACATGCATGATTGTGTGTAAGATTCATCAGTGTAGGAAGATCAAAAATAGATGTTTTCTTAGAGCTTCTTCAACTTACAATTTTTAAACCATAGTTGGTCACGAAAGTTGGCACTGATAAGTTAAATGCTTCGAAATATTTTTTTTAAAAAAGAAAGTAGATTGAGCTTCTTGCTATAATTTTTCTACAGAAGTTTTTCCAATAATGTGATTACAATTAAAAGTAAATGGTACAAATTTAGAATCTAAAATCAAAGATCTGGATTTGGAATGTTTTCTGATATTTTACGTTTTCTACGATCCCGAATTGAAGTCAATTTCCATAGTCGTTAATCTTCGATTATCCATGGTTTTTATATTTATAACTGGAAAGTTTTTCCTCAGAAATTTCATTTCCACAATAACTTTTTGTTCTCACTTCATTGGGATTTTAGGGAATTTTGACCTTCGTTCCTTAAGATACAATTCAGCTTGACCACTGATTCACAATATATGTTCATTTAGTGACTGTGTAAAAAGTACAACTTTTGCAGTATATTCATATAATCCCGCAAAAAGGATTATCAAAATAAGGACTTACTACAGTTTTTCTGTTCGCGACTCAGAATGTTCGAAGAATAAATAAATAAAGAACGAAACATTACTGTGATAACTAAAAGGATTTTCATTTATCAATAATTCCTTAAATCTAAATGGAATCTCTTTTATTTGAGTCTCTTTTCTTCCTCATTTTTGCTAACAAATATTTAATAATGTCTCACAGAAAACTTCTTTAAAGAGAAATAATTTTCAGTCCAATCCTAATAGAGGATTCGAGTCAGAGTTAAGCCTGAACTAAATAGCAAACTGCTGGCATTCATTTTTTTTCCCGATAGTTTCTTCATTAAATCGTTACACAAAAAGATGTTTAAACATTTTTTTCATTATTTAAACAAAGCCCTAGTTAGCTCACAACATTGCCATGGCAACTACCTCTCCGAAAAGTTTTCTCAAATGAATTTAACCCATGAACTTTACTTCCCATTGAAACAATTCTTGCGATTCCCGAATGTAAATGTTTGAAGTAATTAGACAAACAGACTAATAATACCCCATTCACATTACACCACGATATAAATACAAGGGAAGGGCCCTGGACCACGCGCAGAATTTAATTAACTCGAACCAGAATGTGTGTGTGGGGGCGGGGGATTAATAATACCTAAAAGCAGGAAAGTGCTCCAAAACAGAAGCTCTCGAATGCGATGCGGAGATTTCAAGCGAAACGCAGAGCCCCGCCCCGGTACAAACCAACAAGATGTTTGTTTGGAAGGAACAATAGAGTAGTAGTGCAGAATGAACACAACTGCGATTGATGAGCATATATGCCGGTGTAATGCGTACTTTTATTAAAATGCAACGTACAATTCTGTACCAAAAGCAGCAGGTTTGGTTTTAAGGCTTTGGTTAAAATGGCTTTTGCAAAGCCATTTTCGGTCATACTAGCCCAACATGAAATTTGAGAAAACTTTATCCACGTTACAGAAAATACAAGAACAGTTGTTACATTCCTTGCGTAACCCAGGCCTAGTCAAAATAGGAGTTCAAAAACGAAGATAAAAACTTATGTATGCTTATGATTTCAATCTATACTTATATGAAGCTCAATGTGTGTGTGTGTTCACACTCTACAGGCCAGACCGTTTGACCTACAGCTACCACATTTGGTACATGTATACCTCGGAGGTCTGGAATGTGCACCTCGGGTCCCTTTTTTTGAATTTTTAATTAGAATTTTAATTATTAATTAAAAACTAACTTTCCCACCAAAAAAATCTTCTCATTTTCCCCACCGCAAAATCAGTAAGGCTTCAGTTTTTTCCCCCAACACTAATGATTCGTTTTATTTCC
The DNA here is from genome assembly GCA_026543865.1 of Argiope aurantia. NCBI lineage: Eukaryota > Metazoa > Arthropoda > Arachnida > Araneae > Araneidae > Argiope > Argiope aurantia. The sequence continues at coordinate 3,927,507 of JAPMOR010052242.1, read as the reverse complement.
TTAGTGTTTGATGCATTTAAAATTAATCATTGTTAATGAATCGATCTGCTCATGATGAATCTGAGAAAATTTTGTTGACAAATTCTTGAGATATTACATAAATTAAGATATATATATTCCTTAGTGCCCATAAAGTTTAAACGCTCAGTGACTCTGTTTTCAGTAATCATATTATAAAAAATGCTTTGTTTCAGTAAAAAAATATTATTATATTAATTGCAGATTCATCCTTTCCACTTTAATTTAAGGCATAAATTCTACGGGAGCTAATAGAAAATGAGAGAGATACATATTACGTTATGACTGAAGGCATTTATAATATTATGAGTAAATTATATGACAATCAAAATGTGAAGTTTTAAAATATTTTGATGAACAAGTTATTAAAGTAGGAATTGCATAAAATATTTAATTATTAAAATTTTGACGAACATTAAGATTGGTGAACCGGCTGGTCGCCAAAAGCAGTTAGTATCTTATAAAAATAACCAGCGGATGTAATCTCCCCAAAACGTTCTTGCAAGCTCTCTAATAAAATTGTCATCCCAGAGAATGTCTAACATGTCACTGAAGCACTATAATTGCGAAATATGGAACTTTGGTTTGAATTTAGCATTTTTACTGAATATATCGTGTGATCTTTGGCCAGTTATTTGGCGATTAATCCCTAGCATGCGTTAATAATATTCAAAAACGGAATGTGTGCTCTACACGCGTTTTCCTCAACCGATTGGAACAAAAATTTGGTACAAAACTGCACTTGTAATCACAAAATCCCATACCAAATTTGATATATCTAAGCATTGCGTTTTTGAATGATCGTGTTCACGTACATTTGAAAGTACAGACCGACAGACAATCAAACTGTTTTGGATTTGGCTCAAAATTTGACAGGTATCTAAATTATAGATATTAAATTTTTGTACTGAATCTTATCTATCTAGCTCTCTTTGTTTTGTAGTTATCACTATAACTTATATTCGGTATTATATATATATATATATATATATATATATATATATATATAATATTATACTATAACCTTTGAACAGATTTTACTCAAAATTTGATAAAAATCTGCAAATTTGGTGTAAAGACAAATTTTTAACCGCCAAGCTCAAATTGTTTTTTTGAGTTATCTTTGTCACAGAAATTTATAAAAATGTATTTTTTGGGGGGTTTGGAGATAAAAGCAGACATAAGATGCAAATGAGTTCGTACAGTAAAAAGCAGGATTCCAGTGGATTGTAATCTCATTTGAAGTCGCGAAAAATCCCCCAGAAAAGTCATGCCTTTGTATGATGACTTTTCTGGGGGATTTCTGGGACAAACAAAAGCCCTTAAGAATTCTATCATAACTTACAAGCTTACTTTAGTATTGTCTCAATAATTGTTCTTATTATACTTCTGACTGCTATTACTGCTCCATTTCTTAATTATTTTCCAATTTCGGAATCACAGCAAAAAAAATAAATAAATAAATAAATAAAAATTGAAAAGTTGGCAGTGCGAGAGTTTTAGGAGTTCTTGCTTTAGTTAATTATACCTACAAATTTATCCAACTAAAAATATTTTATATCTAATTTAAAAGGGAAGCACTTAAAATTAATCCAGTTTCGTGGGCTACTATAAGGTTAAAATATCACTAATATTATAAGGATGAATTTACAGGAATTTTTCGTATGGCGACCGATGTAATACAATGAATTGTCAGATCTGCTACTTCATAGAAAATATGGAGTTACTGTCGAGTTAGATCTGTAGTTTAAGCACTCATTTTGGGAAACTGTATGAGTACTTTTAACGCAATAATTATTCATATAATTAAGTAAATTCGTTCTACATTTTATCGAATACTGAGCAATTGAATGGATATTTTTACCTGATGAAGGAGCCCTGAAGGTATTTTGGAATCTCGTAATTCAGAAATGTTCCATGCAGAGGGGGTGTCATAATTTTCGCGACATGCAATCAGAAGGCCATACGGCATGCAAGCTAAATGTAATTTTTGTTCTGTTTGTTTTCGGTTATTTATAAAATGTGGGACGACTGACAAATTTTAACACCCATTTGTTTGTTTGTTTAGTTATATTAACGTCCGGTTTTAAAGCAACACTAGGGCTATTTTGGGACGGACCTCGTAATTTTGACCCGCGGTCAGATGACGTGGACAACACCTGAGTTGGCACCCCTCTCCAATCTTCTGCAACGTACCAGTGGGAGGACTTTAGCACCCATAAGAATGTCGTGTAGTTAGAATTAATACTAATTTTGTATCTTGCTATATGAAAATTATTCTATAAATGCTGATGTTATTTTTGCATTGAGGTTAATAGAAGTCGATATGTGCCATTGCAGGATTGCAGTCCTACTATAGAATACTGTAATATAGTAACAGTTACTATGTAACAATAGATAGACAGAGCAAAAGCTAAAATTCTAATTCAGCGAAAAGCCTGTGCATATTAATCAAAATGTAAATCAATGATTAATCTGGGTGGGAGATCCGTCAACGTCTGTAAACACAAAGTAACAATACTTCACATTTGTTTATGTGATAATGTCGAGTCTCTGCCTTTTTCTCTTTACTTCAGGAGTTAATGACTGACGACGGCAGATAAGTGAGAGTTTAAACAGGTCAGTCCGTGACAGAGCGATCCAGACGATGACTAGGGGAAAAATCGGTCAAGAGAGTTAAAGAGTTGTGGGGATACAGATTCCGGCAAGATTTTTCTGGGAATATTGGAACGAAAAGGGATTTTACTACATAAAAATATCATGATACGAAGACTTATTCCATAGGAATCTGAAATCAAGCTAATTACAAATTTTATTTCTTTATAAAAACATGTTTATTTAAATTATGAGTAAACATTTTAACCCTCTGTACTCGGATAGTGGCCTCTCACTCATCATTCAAGATGGTGCATCATTTTGACGTTATATTTATCTATTTTTCAATTTTTGATTGTTAAAAACGCCTACAGAATAGTAAAAAGATACAGATTAATTTTTCAGAGCAATAAACAAATCTTTGTATTAGAGGGAATAATTATGTATCGAATTATTTCTCCGAGTGCAAAGGGTTAAACCTAATGCTTATCCCCAAATACTACAAGAGAAGTTAATCAATCTTTTGACTGCTGTGGGCAAAAGAATCGGTGTGGCCTATGCAAAAGACCGTCAAGCAAAAAGAATCGGTGTGGCCTATGATGCATATGTGCGTCCGGGGCAAGCCATCAGTTCAGTCCTCTATAATCGCTACTGTTGGTCGCTCACAAGAAGTGCTTCAACGTAAAACAATTAGAATTCAAAGGGTTTATATAAATAGAAGATTAAACAGCTTTATTAACTTATTCAATTTTACCTTAAGTTTTGCTAAACTGGAGACCTGAATTGGAGATCGGAGATGAAAAACTGATTATTTCCATATTTTCAAATTCTCCGATTTTTTTTCAAGTTTCGACGGATAAAGAGAGAAAAAAAAATATTAGAGAACTAAATGAATTTACTACCAAGAGTTATTATGTAGAATCATGGTTACTTTTCGACATGATCACTTTAAGGATTGGGACATTCATATCGATGAGTCAGATTTCTTATCCCCTCTTCAAAAAGTGTTGCCACTACTAATGTGAGATTGGCTTTAATTTTTCTTTGAAATTCTTCAGTAGCCTGGAACAATTATTTTGACATACTAAACAAATTTTTCAATTCAGGAAAGAGATGAAAATCACTCGTCTTTAAACCGCATTCTCCGTGGAAAAGAACAAGGGAGCAAAACTTCCAAAATAAAGATCTTGCTTAACAAGTTGATCAAGTGCTTCTAAAGAAATGAAGAATGCTGGAATCTCAGATAAAAATGTCTGTCAAAACTGCGACTCCAAAAATCGATTATATATTTCTTATATTAGTCCTGCAAAGCTTGTTCACAGATGCTGAAAATTAAAAAAAGATTGCTTTCGTTCAAGCGATTCTTTTGAGATTAGTTTTAAGCATAGTTAAGCATACTTTAAGACCAATAAAAACTTTGTCCAAAAGAGGCATTAAAGTAAAAGAGAATAAAAAAAATAATAGCAAAGTTATTCAAAATGTAAGGAAAACGAAACTTTTGTGAATTTCTAAATATTTAATTAAGTTCTGTATACTTCGAAAAACTGGCAATATTCTTTTTTATGTCTTCTTATTCAACCAAAATATGGTTGAATTCGGTTCAGTTGTATAGGAGAAGATGAGGGACATATATACATACATAGTATTTTGCCGATTTGACATATAGAGGAGGTACGGAGTTCTCGAACTTAAGGTTCTTAACCTCCGGATATGGGTATTAACATGATATTGAGATTACTTTGCAAACGGTTGCGCTTTATTAAGTGAAAATTTTTCATGGTGCAGTAAACTGATAACTTATATTTAAAAAAAAAAAAGATAAAAAAAGGCTGAGTTTTTTTTTTTGGGGGGGGGGGTAAAATCGGTCCAGAATCAAGTCGGCGGAGTAAAGCTATTAATCAACTTAGGTATGCATGAGATGGCAAGGTCTACTGGCGTTCTTCCAAAGCTTGACGCAGCCGCAATGACTTTTATTAATATTAAGATAGATATGGAACCTATTTTACTATCTCAATTCTCTATCCATTTGTCATCGCAGATTTCTACTATAATAAGATGAGTAGTTAATCATACAAATTACGTAAATTTATGAGTCGGATTCTGCTATGAATTTCCTTTAAATATATTTTTCACCACGAAAACGTCAGAAATGTAACCAAGTTAGATGATAACAGTTATTGCTTTTATGAATGAAATGATTCCATCCAAGAAAGAAAGAAAGGGGGAAAAAAAAAACCGTGACTACAGTTCTGACGAATGTGTCTAGGCCAAAACCAGACGCTGTTTTCTTCCCTAAACTTCAGGTACCATTGATTCACGAACATTTTTTCTCCTCCTAAAACGTAAATAAATTATTTTTCAGGCCATCAACAATTTTAAATATAATGGGCCCAAAAAATGATTGGTTATGATTTTTATCTACTTTTTATCCGCTGACGCCTTAGAAAAGATGAAGAAAATTTGAAATGGACGGAACGATTCAAGGAGAGGCTGATATTATTATGAAAGGTTCCGTAAGATGAAGACAAATGATAAAGCATTTATTTTATGAACTGCTGACGACTTCAAAAGTTATGTAATAGAATCCAGTTATCATTTTTAACGAAGGGCAGAAAGAATTGAATTATACTGACTCAGCATTTTATTCTTTTTAGTGACATCTTAGTTTTTACACAATTTTCAATACAAACTTGATACGCTACATTTTAAAATATGACTCATTGTCTTATTTCAGTATTAATAGTATTGATTTAACCACGCCAACTAAATCTGAAAGCTACAAATTATTAAAACAAAAGGACATTTTATTTAAAATCATATTTACTCAATAAACAAAGTATTTTGAATGGCGTTTTACAAAGTAGCGAAATCGCTCCGATAGTTGAAGCTGGGCGCTTAGTGATTTTATTTTGCGAGGAAAATGAGGGCTCACCAAATATTGAATGATATAACTATGGATTATCATCTTTTATATACAATCCAAATTGGAGAAATCGGTACAGTGGTTGTTGCCGGGGGACTGTGATATTAATATATTTATATACATACATACATATATATATATATATATATATATATATATTAGAGAATGTACACTGAAATAGAGTTTTGGAAATTTCTTTCGAAAATGGTGGTTTGGGTGATTCCTGATGGCATCAGGACTCATCTAGTGGCAGGGGCTGAGAGATTGATTCTTTGGCCTTCTTAATTATTTTAAATACGACTTAAATAAAAAAAAAATTCCATTAAAGATCTTGCACTCCACATTAACTTGAGAACGGCGACAACTATTGACAGACATGTTGTCTAGGTACAGTACAGTGACCATCCGCTGCGCTGAGGTACATAGACCATCCGCTGAGATAGTTACAACACCATATTGCAGCAAAAAAATGTAGTTCCTGTATCTATCTTGAAAAACGATACAAAATTCGGGAGAAAAGTAAATTACAAATTATACAGTATCTCTGAATTAGAACGAAAAGATACCTAGAGCGTATAATGTTAAGGACATAACGTTAATTGTAGAACTTTAAACGGCGTAATATTGGCGCTTGTGCAAACTGGTAATCTGATATGCTACAAAATATATAGCAGGAAAGCTCCCCCCCCCTGAAAAAAAAGATTCCAGATAAGCATTATAGTTGGCGGAAAACATTAGGTACATCAAAAATGAATAATAATAAAAATAAAACATCTGCTGATAACCAATGTTCTGTTTTCTTTATAACCAATATTCTTTTTTCTTTCAAAGGTTTTTATGACTAAAAGTATTGGAAATCGCGATAAAACTAATTCATGTTTCAGAAGTTTTCTTCGTTCTTGCGCGCAAAAATTTTCTCATACTAAATCGAAGATGATCAGTAATTTTGTCAATGATTTTTTTTCTCCTTATCTTGTACCATTTTCGATATAAGTATGCTTACTCCAATATTTGACTCCAAGTGTCGTTGTAACCAATCTCACCGCGTAGTGCATGGTGACTTAATTACACCTAGACACCAAGTTTGTGGCAATAGTTGTCGCCTTTTTCAAGTTAACCCAAGTCAACGTGGGAGAGAATGACTTTAGTGGATACAGTATATTCCCTGTACTTAGTTGAGACACTGTATATTCCTCTCCAATAGGCACTGAAGCAGATATAAAGTCTATTTTCAACTATACTGATCAAAATATGTACCAGTCAACTCAAGCAAGACGTCAGATGTCCTCACCTTCCATTTTCCTTCTCGTTAACTCATAAATTTTCGAACCTCCCGCATCTCAGAAATTCGATTTGTAAACAACATTCAAGACCCCACTCACCAGACCGTGTTGCACAACAGCAAAATTGAAGCCAGACGCTCAAATTGTAGCGTGTTGGAGAGGATTACAAAAAAACACCTCGACGGATGAGCCGGGAAAACTTGCAAGTGTCTAAACGGCGATAAGACTTGCAAGGATTCTTTGACACACGCAGTTTTAATACCTTGCGGTCAGCTGTCTGCAAGGCCGGGTTATGCTTACTAGAGATCCTTAGGCAATGAAAAATCTCGCTGCATTTTTATCTTTCTAAATCCCCCAAACTAAAAAAAAAAAAAATTATTGATTGTATAAATAATTTTAATTAGCAGTAAACTGTAAGTGCGAAATGTCTGATTGCAAATTAGTTTCTCAAAAGACGGTAGATTAAATCGCGTATAAACATACCCATAGCTAAAATGTAGCCGAAAATAGCAGAAAAATATAAAACTTTTCATAATACAATTTAAATAATATATAATAACAAAATCAAATATATATATTTTTTTAATTATAAAGCTCCACTTTTTTTAGAATTCTAAAATAACATAATTTGTCTGCAAATGCGGATTAACTAGGAATATTATTAGAATAATTCTCCAAAATTAATTGAAATGAAAGAACAGAATTAGATAAGTTTCAAAACACCGCAAAAAAAAGGAGGTAAAAAAACTTCAGTGGTGCTTTAAAGTTACGAGACTTCTAGATGATTGCTTCATTTGTCAACTTAACAATGGATATAGGGCATTAAACTGTGCTTCTTTTAATGCAGAATAAGAAAGCGGGAATGACACTCCGATCGGGGATACTTCAGATATGAGGATCAGAAGCTTCCGGTATAGTGGTTGGTTCTGTATGGTGGGGGTCGGTTACCTCCTACCGATGACGGGATCCACCATTTAGGGTTGTACCGTGGCTGGGGATAGCCGCTAGGACTCAAACTTAGTGTTGCTGCTGCGGCGGTCCGGTCAATCAGATAAATCCGTGTGCGGTGGGGAGTGGCGGGTGGGAGTAGCTGGTTGTGGTTATGGTTACAAGTCAGTGACAGCCCAAATAGAAGAGAATGCGGTATATCACTACACTTAGTTAAATAGTCTAATATATAATCTTAATAAAAATAATTAATAGAGTTTCACGGATTCGAACCCCATGCACCCGTTTGAACAAAAATAAAGCGACGAACAAAGTGTTTATTGACTAGAAATGTAAATATTGTTTGTCCATTTGTGAGTTAGCATTGAATTTTTGAGTAGTCATGGTCTTAACTGATTTTGTTTTCTTGGCCATTTCTACAGCTATCCTTAACATTGACGTATTTCCAACACGGCAGCGACCTAGAGCCTCTAGGCGGAGAAGGAGCCGATTAAAAACTTTTATTTTTGTAGCTGCTATATATATGTTTGTAATATATGCAGGCTCCTATGTTTCGCTACATTTACCAAGTTATGAAAATATTTATAAAATCGAACATTTACCCAATAATAATGCGTAAAACCTTGGTGTCGAGCAATTCAGAGTCATAATAGATAAAGAAAAGCAAATACAATATATAATATACAATAGATAGAACATCCCTTATCCAACACGCCATCGCTACGAAAAGCAACAACGTACACAGTGGTTTTCATGTCTTTTGTAGCGCATAAACTTATATGGATTTAACAAACAAAATAATTCAGAAATTTACAATCAATCCAAACTAAGCCGACCAAACAATAGACCAGAAGTGAAGCTATCGAATTGTTAAAATTACACACAATGCTTCAACAGAACGGAGCACATGGAAATGCAGTCAGTCCCTCAAGGAATTCCAGTACATTACTTCCGTGGGTGTGCCTCACTCACGAGATCTCTCAACGTGACACAAAAATCCTTTCATCGAACGTAGATTATCGGCTTTCCAAAAGCGGTCGTGAACGCGAACAACAAGGTGTTTTGTAGCCCATCCACTTACCGACTTGTGCAGACGCCCTCGATGGAGGTTGCGGTTCTCCACAGAGGCACAAATCCCTCTTGTTAAGGTGACGAGTCCAGGCGGATTTTGGAGATAGCTATCTCCAAATCGGACGTGCTCTTCCTAGGCATTGCCCCTCTCCGCTGACCTTCAGACGAGCGGGCCGCTTCCGATTTAAATGTGAACCACTAAGGAGTGTTGCTCTTTTTTATCTTCTGCTCAATTGGCATGTTAGAGCAAAGAATATGATACGTATCAGTGAGCGAAGGATTTTGATTTTTGAGATAAGATAAGGTAGAATCAATTCATTCAAGTTACTCCTGCATTTATCGGATTCTTGGGAGGTATGTGAGTATGATCATTATCTTGATAGTAATTAGTAGGTTTATATTTCAGGATAGTTGGATTGCGCCCGCTAAAATCGACCATAAAGATTCGCAGACAGTCTGGATAGGGAGTGACGAAATAATGTATATGAGCACCGGAACGCTGTGATAAAACAACAAGGGAATACTACTTTATATTACGCTTTGTACTTGATATTTATGGTGCCTTAACTAATTATATTTTTACAAAACCGTACAAATCCATTTTATTGACTAGCATCACGCTTAGAAAATTAGCTTCGTAATGTTAATGTTCTGAAAGTATAAGAAGGCTTTTATGGAACAAATTTGAGCTGTGGTCTGACAATGGGAAGAACCACGCGCTGGTGCCTTCACTCTGAATTTCTGCTCCACATCAATACAAAGAAGTTTGAAAAATTGATTGGCGTTTAACGAACACCAAATCCATACAGAGCATGTTTAGAGCAATCGCATATCAAACCGAGAGCCTACCACTAAACAACAGCACCCCAGATTTACGATCATACCATGTAAAGGATAATTTCTTCTTTCCAACATCTACATCACATGGGTATCTTTCTTTTGTACTTATGGTACTTTGACTGGTTGATTTTTTTTTTATAATCTTGGTTTATATTTCAACTTCTTAATTAAATGATGCATATGATTTGGGGCAATTATTGTAATAACGACCATGGCCAGAGAAGGCGGAATAAAATGTAATGGAAAACTGCCAAATTAGGCAATTATATTCATGTAATAAAGTGTAGTTATTTTTTACTCACGGATTCTTTTTACCCCCCCCCCCATTGAATTGAATTTAAAATAACAAAACAAACATTAACCTGTTAATCCATTTAGTACAGATTATTTATTAGTGTTTTACCATGATATTTAGCATTTAGAAATAGTTTGTTAGTTTTGGTGGTGGCAAGTTTGTGAATCCAAGTACTCCAACAAAATCCCATGCTCATGGCCATTGTTACAATAATCCACCTAAAAGTGGGAGGGGGGACTTCCAATCCTGAAGTACCTATGCGTTACAATGATTTTTGTTCTTTAAAATAACTGCAACTTTCATGTAATTAAGATTAAAAAAAATCAATATTTCTGTAATTAGATCTAATTCTAAAAGTGCATGTGGAAGAGTTAAAGAAAATTGTGGGAATTCGATTAGATGGTGTTTAATTAATGAAAACAGACATTGAGAATTAATAAATAGACAGAAGGAAATAAATAAATAAAATTAACAAATGAATTTAAAAAAAACGAGGGCAAGAAATTAAGTTCCTAAATTATAGCAGTTTGATTACAGCACGCAGCTAGCAATGAATTACAAAAATTCTGTAGCATCTAACTTTGGAAAAATTATAAAATCCCCGTTAATTAATTCCTTGCAAGCAAATTGAAAATTCCATTGTTCTTATTCATTCGAAATTTCAATAGACAATCGGTTTTATTCAATTATTTTCGCCTACACTGTAAACAAAATTTTATCACAAATTACTTAAGGTAATGCATTTTCAGAATTTTCATTTTATAAATTCATTCATATGTATCTTCAAGAAATTCAAAGAGAACATTAATTAACTTAAAAAAGAATGGAGAAAGACAATTAGTTTAAACGTTTCTTTCAAAATTTTTTGTTCATTCTAATGCCATTCATCCGTATCTAGAAATTATTCAAAATTATAAAAAAAATTCTGAATAATTCACTTAAGAGAAAATTTACAAATGATTCCTGAAGAAAAACTCTGTATTTCTGATATTCTATAACTTTATCTCATTTTCAATATCGTAATAAAACACTCATTGAAATTAAGAACTATTACCAATGTAATATATAACATTAAAATGCGACACTGAGTCCGATTTTTTTTTTTTTTTTTTTTTTGCGCCGATCTTTAGAAGATTGGAAAAAAATTTGTACTTATTTGAAAAACTTGAGATGAATACTGGAAAGAGGCACAAATAGACAATATGGATACCGAATGGATGTTAAAGGGTGAGACTTTTCAACTCCGGAGGACTAGACAGTGTTGTGTGTCTATGAAATTGTAACACTTCCATTAAAGGTCTTCCAAAAGCTCCGTTCCTATGGCCCGTTGCCTTTATGGATATGGTTGTAAATCTGCCATCTGACCCAATGTTAGGACCATTCTCGCCAGGGGACGTCGATCGGAAGCTTCCAGCAAACTGTCCGTAAAATGAACAGACCACAAAGAACCCCAGGTAAGGACAAATGTGGGGACTTCAATGCGCCGGATATTCAAGACGCACACAGGCCATAGGAACGGGGCTTAAGATGTGGGCCTTTAGCTTTTGATCAGTCCTTCCATCCAGTAGTCATCCAATAAAAATATTTAATGACTCTACTCCAAAAGCCCCCATGATTCTAATGACAATGACTACGTAACTATAACATTTCGAGTCGAGATCCCTCTATGATGCGGACCTCTAGCTTTTGATCAGACTTTTCATCCTAGAGTTCTGAAGTCGTAAAAATATTTAATGACTCACAACCCAATTCAAATATCCGATTACTTTTACAATAAACAAGTCGCATACTAACATAACATAGTGCGTTTTGCGCTTCAAAATACACCGAAGAGAACTGAATTGATTTTTGGTGTCTTCTTCCTTCCCAACTGTTGGGTTTAAAAGTTAAATCAGATTTTAAATGATGCCATCAAGACTACATATCAAATGTTATTTGTATAAGTCGTTGCAATTTCGAGCAATCCTTTGATGGAATGGTTCTAAGATCTACGACAAGTCTACATTTCTAATGATAAATCTATGTACTTGCTTTAATCCATCTTGCTATATGCGTTATAGAGTTATCGCATACCTATGCAGATGAATAGATATTCTGAACATTTTTTGATGAATCTTTATTTTAATTTTTTATTTAAATGGACTTCATAAAAATTCGACGGAAAAACCAAAAAAATTGGCGTGATGACCAAATAAAAAATTTCACCCATCGAGCTCCATGGATATTTGAGTTATAGTGTTCGCCGAGCAAAGTACACAATTTCAGAAATGAGCTCTTCGGCCAATGAAAGATTTGAAATACGGAGAATCATCAAAATCTAAAGGTCAAATTATTTTGAAGAATGCAATACTTTTTTTTTTTTTGTATGTCTACTTCATATACAAGAAAGTCAAATAGGAAATAATCACAATTGAGATAAACAGATTCCCTAACACTCGAAAAAACATCAAGTTATGAAATATATAATAATATTTTTCTTTTAATAATAACATGAAAAACAAGGTCGACATAATGCCGACAGCATTCTAAATCACATCATTTTCAAATCCTGTTCCAAACTTTATCTTTTTTTTAAAACTTTTATCAAAATTCAAAACAAACATGTTGCTGAAAAGAGGTAAAAACAACACGCAATGCGATATTTTTCTGTAAATATCTGGCAGAACTTACCAAACCGAACATCGAAATGGCGTGAAAAGAAATCCAGATTAGCATTGACCTTGACTCGATCCAAACAGCTGCCATTTTTTAGATCTTATGCAGATGCGATGATCCGCGAAGATCACCTGCGGTGCGCGGCCGTCATTGAAGCATAGTTTTACTTCTAACTGTTCTCGAAAATTAGGTGAAATGAGGGCGGAGGAACCACCCCGGGGGCATCCCGCCGATGTGAATGAAGCCCAGCAACGCCAAGAATGCAGAAGACAGGGCTGCGGCCGGCGAATGTTGTGTATTCCGGGCACACACGAGAAAGCACTAAGTGGGTCTTTTGCGGTGTTTGATTTTCGGGTTGGCGAGATAGAATCAGTCTCGTAAAATGAAGCGATGGGAACGAATTCTATTTGCATTTCCTGAGTTAAACTCTAAGGGCCACTGGAAATAAGAATCATTAAGTACGTATGAATCAATGCTTAGGTAGCGGTTAGTATTCGAGATCCACGATATTTAATCAGAAAAAACATGTACTGGATTTGTTCGGAAAAATTAACTATGATTAATCTGGAATTTATGCAAGATATGTGAAAATCGTGCTGCATTTACATATGTATTAGGCAGCTGCCATCAATAGATATTTTGAGGGATAGAATATCATTTAATCTTTCGACTGCATAAAGGACTAGGAACCAACCGTTCCTTTTTTTTTCCAATGAAAAATAATGTCCTTATTATTCTTTTCTTGCTACTCTAAATGCAGATAAACGAAATTACGAATAGGAAGTTTTAGCAACAGAAAATCGAGTTTAGTTTAGTTATACTAACATACTATTTTAAAGCAATACTAGGGCTATTTTAGGACGGATCTCGTAATTCTGAACCGCGGTCAGATGACGAGAACTTATACCTGAGCTGGCACCCCCTCTTCAAACTTCCACACAAGAGGACGTTTGGTCCCGATGGATTTAACGTGCACCAGGCCCGGTAACACGACGTTTCTTCGGTGGAATTGAGTCTCGAACTTGAAGCCCTTCACTTCCGAAGCCGGGACCTTATCATCAAGCCACCGCGGCCCCTAACAGAAAATCGAATTTCAAGATATAATTCAAGGTATTTTTTTAAGTTCCGAGAACAGATTTGTGTACGGTCCCCGCGGAATTTCCCCATCTTTTTCCAGTTTATAAACATAACCACTTATACATTCGTCTCGCGCTCGTTTTCACTCGCCAATCCCAATGTTGCTCGATATCGTACTCGATGTTCGTCACCTCTAGTTAGCAAGTTATTAAACTTCTTTGGCCAATCATTCAATGTTGGAAGCTTAATCATCCCAACATACATTTGTCGATCGGCCTATTTCCGACTCAAACTCAAAGCCCCACAACTTTCTTCGTTCATATCTTCAATATTTAAATATTCACGTTTAGCAGCTTCACGATAAACTTTTCTTTTCAAATCAGCAGATTCTCGCTCGGTCTTTTTCAGCATTTCTCTCCATCTGATATTGCTGGACACTATTTAAAATGACTATTACTATTAATTTAATAAATTTAAAAAGACAACACATGGTTAACAAGTGTATTGCTTAAGAATTCAGACGATTCCTAGCCGAGAGTCGAAAAAGTTTCGTTTGAACTTTAACTTGAAAGAAGTAGGAGATTGGGATTTATAGCATCAGTGGCTGTTATTCCCTGTTTCTAGATGAAGAGAAAAAAAAAATTCATATGAATAAACACAAGAGCGTGCACACACACAAAAAACCAATTGAAGTTGCAGTCAGTTTCCGTTACTCGAAAAAAATAAACAAAATGTGTAACTACTCATTATTGCTGCCACAAACGGTGTGTCTGAATAGAATTAATAAATAATATTGTTTTAAAATGTCGTTTGCTGTTCATTAAAGCTTTACTTTTCCTTTTTCACCGTCAAGTCCAATACAGATACTTACTAAGACGTTAAAAATTTTCATTAAATGTTTCAAACAATACTGGCAAAGCAAATCTCAAATATCATGAGTCAGGTGACTAGTTATTTACCAATCACAAATAACATAACACAAAGTCTACATAATTTTTTTAAAATATAATACAATATTATATATCAATCTACCAATAATCCCACACTATTTTTTAAGGGCTGGTAAAAATGGTGCTCTTTTTTTGGTAGAAAAGAGGTTGATTTCTAAATGAGTGCTAAGATTTCAAACTATCGCTTTTTGTTGTGTATACGCACAATTATAAAAAAGTATTCAATCCACTGCACATTCAAGTTGCACAGTTGTCGAGAGATAAAGATGTTATCAAAAAATAGAAAACTTTAATGATATCAAACAATAATAAAAATAAAAATAAAGGATATTTGATGATAAAAAATTAATAAAAGCTATTGCTTTATCAATCTTTTTTTGTTAATAAATATGAAAGTCTCTACTTGAGAAATTATTTTAACAACTTTTGGATTTTTTTTTTATAGTTAAGCCGCAGATGAGTACATTTTTATACTTGAGATAAGGAATACAAGAAAAATACTCGAAAGTATTTATTTTAAAGTCTACTTTTTATTTATATTAAATAATAATATAAATAAAATATATTTATATTTTATTTATATTATTATTAAAAAAACAAGTATAGCTTAGTAAGAGTTTATTTGCTAATTTTACATATTTCAAGTCAAAAATATTATTTATTACCATTATTATTTAAATTATTCGAAATGAAATATAAAAGGCAAAATTTAATTATATCCAAAGATATCACTCTACAATGAAATGCAGTGGTTGCAACATCCATATCGTTGCACAACAGATGCCGCGGTGGCGAAAGCACGTAGTGACTTAACAGTGTTTCAAATGTCATCTATTCAATCATTAATGCAGCAAAAATAATGTTAAACACCGAGTCTGGAGCTGAGATAAACAAATTTTAATTAAAATTACGTGAAAATTCACTGACATAAACTGGTAAACAAGCAAGTGAAATCGATTTTCGAAGCGGTGCACAGTGATTTCCTTTAAATTAAAAACAAAAGGCATTTTTTTATTAATAGCCAACAGCCAAAGTACGAAAAGCTAATGTATTAATTTTTCTTACATTAGCTCTAACTGGAAAAATATCTCTTTATTTGTGACTGTTCTAATTATATGATATCTTTTGAGTAGGATCTAGTTAGTTAGTTTCCGCACTGCACTGACTTGAAATTCTATACAAAGCTAATTCTTTAATATCAGGCGCCAGGATCTATCCGATGACGTCCCCATCGAAACAATTCTTAAGTGACAAACACATTCAAACATGATCTATCTCAATGGACTCAACCACTTCTTACGCATTGTTCGTTTCGGAAATAGGTATTCTCGAATTTGATGATATTTTTTGTCACATCGATATCTTTTGTTGAAACGAGCGAACAGACGTTTTCACGTCAAAATGCAATTAAAATACCCATAATTTTTATCGCCCATAAACAAGTTATACTCAAATGGAAGTAAACACAGAAATGTAAGCGATCATTGAAGTCGTCAAAGATATTACAGGCCATTCACAATTTGCCCAGCTTTTGTTTCCGACTGATAACAGTATTTCGTAACACATTTTAACTTTATAAACAAAGAAAAAAAAATGTAAACATATTTTGGTAACCTACTCATTGATTTGTTAATATCTTCACTATTTTTCACAAAATGTGGAACTATAAGTTCATGAAGGCCCATTCTTGTAAAACCAAAATTGTAAACAGAAAGAATTATTGATGCATTGTCCATTCACAAATTTAATAAGTCAGACAATTTTAATTTATTATTTATCACAACAATAAACAAATATCGATTTTGCAAATTATTATTATCTAATTCTAATACATGAACAGAGCCCTCCGGTGTCTTTTTAAATTTTATTTTTTCCCTTTTATTAAAAATAAACCGAGTCTACAGTTAAAATACTTTAACAAAATTTCAATTCAACTTGAATTCATGATTTTTTTTTTGTAAATTTAAAAAAAAAAGCGTTTCAGTCAACAAACTGTTCATGAAAATTAATATATTATTCCCCATTCTAATTTAAATGCGCACTGGCAGTTAAATTAAGTGACAGGATAAAGTTATCAATCAACAAAAGAATTTAATAAATTTTCTTCCGGTCACTTTGTTGATAAAAAATATATTTATCGTGGCCTAATTATATTTAAAAAATAATACAGACAACAAAGTAAAATATTTTTAAAAGACTGTCCACAATTTGTTACACGGTTTATTCGAAATCCATTTCGGAATATTGCAGTAAGTGAGTTTTTATCATTAAGTCAGCAGTTGTTTGAAATTGATACTGTTGCGACAAATGCACAGAAAATTCACCACTGGAAATTCATACATTGCAAAGATATTAAATAAATTTACAAAACGTACAAATATTATAAAGTAAGTAAGTCAAAAATTTTGTAATAAAAGACCATATTTCTATAACCAATGATTTAAAAAGGAATTAGTAAGCCGTATGTGCTTACAGTTTACAGTGCTTACAGTAAGTCTCGGCTAAAGAAAGAGGGAATGCAAAAAAACACCAATGCAGTGAGCTCTCAGATTGATTCTTATCGGAAGATTGATAAACTGTCACCAGTTTCCAATGATTGACAGAAAAAAGGAGTAAATGAACCTCAAGCGATGGACATATATTTGCGCAAAAGATAACAAAAAGACAACTGAAAACTTTATGCCTGATCCCTTTCAGGCAATAACGGTGGAAATATTACATTCATATAACTGCATTTCACTATTTATATCTAGATTAGTAACTGCTGATAAAATCATAGTTAAATATACAATATTTTCATCCTTTTCTCTAATAAAAGTTAGTCAAATTTCAAAAGATCCGATTTTTAAAAACAGGCTTATTAAAAATTATTCGAAGAATAATTTTTTAAATAATAATTCGAGTAATATCACTCAATTGAGAGTTTTAAATTAATATACCCCCCCCCCCCCCCCCCCCCCCCCCCCCCACCACGGGAGTCATCATTTGTCATGAATGACAAATGATTCAGGTAGAAAATGCAGAAATATTGGAATCAAAATATACATTGTGTGATTTCAACTTGCAAGCAAATATTTAAAGTTCTGAAAACTAAAGTTAGTAGTAAAAAAATGATTTTATTATATATTAAAACATTTCAGCTCTCTGTCTAATTTTCTACACGCCTTTGACGGTATGTCGTTCGTCGATACGAAAACTGAGTGCTGCGTTTCATTTCAATCAAGTTTCTTTAGCGCAATTTTATGTTCATGATTTCCTCAATAATTTTAAGCATAAAATTGTGAGGGACATTAAATTTGTGTTATTTTAATAGCCTTACACCTCTATTCTGTTTTTTCTTTTCTGTACATGAATTTTTTTCTTACATAAGTCAAGTTGCATGACATTCATGCACAGTGCATTAAAAATTTAACTGTCTTGGTCATCTCTTCTAAATGCACATAGTCTTTTGCGGCATATAACACCACTATCTTATTCTTCATGCCAATTACGCAAATCGCAGAATTTTTCTTCCTAGGCATTTAACAATGGAAGAAAATCACTGGATTAAATATTTTGTGAAGCAATTAAAACGGTCGGAATTTTAGAGTAACCACCTTAGCTACTCCACCCCGTCTAATAAAGGATTTCGGATTAGATCTGAATGTCCGGACGCAGCGAAGCAGCTTTGGTGGGAACTAAGGTGAGTCCCAAGGGCCAACACCGGTCACGGTAAAACCCTTCCAATGAGAAGCACGTCCTGTCATCGATAGGAGGTAGCCGAACCCTACCCTTCTGTACCCGCGCAGTTCGCAATTATTATTATTTGCAATTTTTTGAATCCTCAAATGAAATTTACCTTATAACATTGTAAAATATAACCATTTATTTTCTTTTATCACCGGAAGCTACTCTTATCTGAGGTACACCGCTTCCCCCGGAGATGATAAATTTTAGAGTAACATTGAAAATTACTGCATTTATGTTTTTTTTTAAAAAAAACTATCAAAATTCAAAAATAATCTATTTAAAAAAATGCCCGACAATTTCGTATTTTGATGTGAGGATAAGGATTAAATTTGATGCTTTGAAACGTTTTTTTTTAAAGCTTAATCATGATTTGATATGATTCCTAAAAATGAATCTTCCAACTTTTATAACTGTTGAAATTTATAAAGAATATCAACCAATAAAAATAATAATAAGCGATATGGGAATGTAAAGTGTTAAAAAATAATTTCGAGAAGAACAGCTTCAAATTCACAATGTTTACGGAACTACCCGATCAAAAATTAAAATCATATTAAATCTGAACATATTTCATTTCCGTTATTGTTTTTACAACAGAATCAGAAGCAGAAAACAAAGATTCAAACCATGTATTACGCCAACATTCTCGGAATAAAAATAATTATAGCTCAGAACAGTTTTAACTTCGGTTCCGCTTGGCTGAGTTTAATTAAAAAGCAAACTAAAATGCTTGAAATCCGGGATTTCAATGCTTGTTTACGCAGACACATCGGAGATATAAAAATAGAAATGGCATTAAAAGAAATTGTCTTGAGTTTCATAAGTCTTATCTCTTTTAATGAGTTTTTGTGGTTAGCCATGAATTCGTATACAAATGATCTACACAAAATGCGCAACGTCAGTTCAATTTTAGAATCCGCTGCACATACTGCAGAAGGTAGGGAAAGGAAAAAGATGATACTTAACGGCAAAGAGGCAGTTCAATTATAATAATTGTCTTGCTTCTGAAGCAACTTGAAGGTTATTTTGAAGAATTTTTCGTCATTAGAATGGGTAGATGACGAGGTCAACATCCGAGCTGGCAATCTCTCTTCAAACTTCCATATCAAAACAAGCAGGAGGTTATTTGACCCTCAATCCATCTTTAATCTGGATTTTACCATCAGGTTTTGTGCATGGCCTCCAGAATAACAACTAGAAGTCAGAAGACAGTTGATAAACTTAGTCATGTTTGTCAGCGTGAACTGGATATATATATAATTTTGCAGATGCATGTTTGAAAAGAAGAAATTTTTGAACTTTTTCCATTTATTTCAGTAGGGGAGACATAGCTAGGAAAGAGGCAATGATAAACTGACGTCGGTTCACATCGCGACCAAAGAGCAAAATGGCAGAATATTTTCCCATCAGTGATATTAGTATTAGGTTCTGATAGGGATTTCTTTGCCGCGTGTCGCTTCAGGCAAGGAAATCTTAGGTATTTTTAAAAGCATGTGTGAATGCAAGGGATTTTGATCTCTTTGTTACGAATTACGGAATCAACAGTTTTACTAAGTGCGTGTTAGAATTAATTAAATAAAAAAGTGGGAATTGGATAATGAAATAAAAGAACATTTTAGAATAAAGTAAATATGAGCTAGTTTAAAATAAAAATAAAAAAATAAGCAAATTATTAAGATTCAGTTCAGATTTAAAAATATCATTACATATTTATATCATATAGTACTGAATAAAGTCATAAAAAAAAGGGCTTCAACCACAAAAAAAAACAAAAAAAAAAAAACCCCGATACAATAAAACAGATACACTTTTAGATTAGTTGAATAAAATTCAATTTACGAATTGAACAACAAAACGAAAGCTTAAAAAATGTAATGCGATCATCAACCTGAATAGCTAACTATTCGAATTATAAAAAGAATGACATTGAATTTTGTATACAGGTCACGTATAACTATTCCGAATTGCGCAATAGACACCTGAACTTTTTCACTAGTTCACAGTAATAATAACCAGTAACGATAACCAGTTCTTTGGTATACCGAGCATTCCGCGGAGATATATAACAGGAATACTTTTAAACGAGGAAAAATTTCACGACCTGTAAATTGTATGCTCACAATGGAATCAATTACAATGAACCTAAATACACAATGAAAAAAGCAACAGTAAAAATGTATTCGTTCTATTATTGATATCTGCCTGCTTTTATCGAAAATGTCAGAAAGATTGAAGGATTCTATTATCACCCGGTCGGGTAAAGGTTACAATGGTGTAAGTCGTAATAACAAACCAAAGGTAGTGGTCTTCCCAAAACATTCTCGCATGGAACTGGCG
This sequence comes from Argiope aurantia, assembly GCA_026543865.1. Classification (NCBI taxonomy): domain Eukaryota; kingdom Metazoa; phylum Arthropoda; class Arachnida; order Araneae; family Araneidae; genus Argiope; species Argiope aurantia. Next base: position 3,906,786 of record JAPMOR010052242.1, on the reverse strand, counting down.
TACAATAGTTACGTAATATTAAACTTTTGTCGTGAATTTAGCATTTTTATTGAATCTATTATGTCATTCTTGGCGAGTTATTTGGCGATAAATCCCTGGCATGCAATATCTGGAAATCGAACTAGCGTTTTAGACATGTCTGTCCCAATCTATTGAAACAAAAATCTGACACAAAACTACATTTATAGTCACAAAATCTCGTATCAAATTTAATATATTTGAATCACTTCGTTTTTGAAATATCACGTTTCTGAAAGAACAGACCAACAGTCGGTCACCCCCTCATTAGATTTAGCACAAAATTTGTCAGGTGTCTACACTATAGATATTAAATAAGTCTACCAAATTTTATCCATTTAGCTTTCTTCGTTTTGTAGTTATTGTATTACTAATGTCAGAGGACATATGGACATCTTCTGAATGGATTTTACTCAAAATATGATAAAAATCTACAAATTTCGTGAAAAGACCATATACCAAATTTCACCCGTCTAGCTCAAAGCGTTTTTAAGTTATCTTTGTAACAGAGAGACAGACGGACATTTCCCAAAAATGAATTTTTCGAACTCGGTGAGTTCTAAAACGTGAAGATTCGTTCAAAATAGCGAATTCGAATTTTTTTTTTTTGATGATTACAATGTTTTCCTTACTACGTATACGAAAAAGTAAAAAGTTTAGTTTAAAATCCTAACTATTGTATAATATTCATTTTTAATTCAAGACATTTGTTGAATTAGAATTCAGATAATATATCTAATATAAACAAAACATAACATTTTTATTTCCATATTTATTAAAGCACATTTTGCGGTGAGTTGATTTCCGGAAAAGAAAGATTTAAACCACGGTATCTTTTGTCTGACTGTGGTGTAACTTAAAACTAACTAATATTAATCTCTATAAAGCAATATTTCCCAAATATATTTATTTTTTAAGCTACTTCAGTAGCAGGTGCCATTGTTACCTATATGAAATTACTATCTAAACATAATTTTTACTAAATAATAAAAAGGGTCATTATAATACGAAACAAAAAATCCATGTGGAAAATAGTTATGTTTACGTAATCAACGTCCGACGTCCTATAGCTAATTAGTATCTTGATGTAAAGAAAAAGAGTGACGTAATATCGTAGCAGTTAGATGTTAAAAGACATGTCTACTTATGTTTATCTTGTGTATTGCACATTACCCCAATTCTTTAATGGGACAAATGAGGATTTGTAGAGTTAAACCTCTGAATTAAATTCACGAAAGAAAATACACATGAAGAGCTAAATAAGCCACTTCAAATGCATACAGGATTGTATTTTGATTCAAATTAAAAAAATATATATAGTATATACCTTTTGCAGTAGCGATTAATATGAATTTGATGAAGAAACATTTAAAATCGCAGATATCAACTTCTGATAAGAATTAATACTTATTTTTTTAAACTTGTATCATTTGATATCATAAACTAAATAGCGGTGTAAAGTTAATATTCTAATGAGAATCCGTTTATAAAGTAAACAAGCACAACTAAAATTCTGCATAGAGAAGAATCCCCAAAGAAAATAATATTACACTGTTTCGAATGAGGGCGGGTGGAGGAAGTTCTATTCGCCAATGAATAGGCCAATCCTGAATGACTTTCATCAAAGTACCATCGATTGGAAATGAGCTAAATCCGTTTTCTAAAGAAGCCAGTGGTAAGTCAGAAAGCTACAATCTGTTAACTAACGACAAGCTGTCAAGCTAGAATGTGTTGACTAACTACAAGGCATCATGCTACAACGAGTTAACAAAGCTACATTCACTTCCATAGTCCTGAATGTGACCCCGATATCTTTAAAAGCAAATATCTTTTAACAGGATTTAACTTTAAATGCTTACTGAACTCAACTCTGTGTTTAAGAAAGAAGATGTTAAGCTTCTTTGAGTTATTCATATAACCCAAGGACGCATAGTTAATTATTACGCTTGTTACCAAGGACGCATGTTACTTCATTCATCAGTGAAGATGCCTCTCGTAGTTTTCTATATAGCGTCAAACTGAATTGGTATCAACTATAGACTCAATTAATAAACAGACAGCGGTAGAACGTAGTTAAGAAAAACAAGCGGAAGTGGTCTTCTCAAACTTTCTCGCATACTTTCTAATAATTTGATGTTATCCAGAGAATGCCTTACATGGCATTAGCAAGCAATAGTTATAAAATATTGATTTTTGGCATAAATTTAGCATTTTTGCAGAATCTGTCACAAATCTATCATATTGGCGAATTATTTGGCGATTAATTCCTGGCCATGAGTTAAAAGGATCCAAAAAGTTGAATTTGTGTTACAGATTTGTTTTCTCAATCGATTGAAAAACAAATTCAAAACAAAACTGCACTTGTAATCACAAAATCCCATACCAAATTTGACATATTTCAGTCATTGCATTTTTGAAGAATCGCGTTTACATGTTACTGGAAGTACAAACCAACAGAGAGTGAACTCCTAGTTGGTTTTGGCTCAACATTTGACAGGTGTCTACATTATAGACGTTAAATTTGTGCACCGAATCTTATTTATCTAGCTCCTTCCGTTTTATAATTATCGTGTTAACTCATATTCGGACAGATGGACTTTTGAACAGATTTTACACAAAAATTGACAGAAATCTGCATTTTTGGTGCAAAGATCGTAGACCGAACTTCAATCGTCTAGCTCAAAGCGCTTTTGAGTTATCTCTGTCACAGACAGACAGACAGACGGACATTCTCCAGAAATGTGTTTTTTGCAATTAGAGAGTTTTAAAACTTGGAAATTCATCCAAATCTCGATTTTGAATTTTTTGATGATTACAATACTTCGTCAAACTACATAAATGAGAAAGTAAAAATCATATTACCAAAGAAGGATCTTTTCTAATACTCTATTCATAATAAATTTAAACATATAGATGCTATATTACCACAAAATTTAAACGATGCGCATGCTACTATATATATAAGAGGGGAACCTCGTTCCAAAACGTTTCATTTTTCAGAAGCACGGTTTTGTATCACACTTTATCTAACTGTTTGAAGAAAGACTCATTAATAGTACTATTACCATCAAAGAAATGCCAGAAACAAGAAAATATTTGGAAGGATAAATGATATTCTATCCTAAACACACAGATTTTTCCTCCTCCTTTTTTTAATCTCAGCGAATAATAATTATAGCTGAAACTGCAAGTCGCTGAAAACAATTACTGATGCATTCATCTAATTTCCATATGCATTAAAAATTTAATTAGGATATTAAATTCGAAATGAACATGTGCGGCATTCTTCTGAAGTGAAATCACGGAATGCTTCCTCCTTTGCTCGGAAGCTGCTATGAGATAAAAATCTATATTGCTTTTAAGAAAACCATAAAAAGCAAATTCTGGAATAAAGCACACGTGTATTATGTGATAAATCAGGCTGCTGGGATTCTTGAAATTTTTGTCATTAAGTAACTTTTTTAGTATCTTGGTGTCTTTTTATAAGAACATGCTAAGATGCAAAGCATTTAAATGCAAACTATTCTTTTTATTTGAATTCTAGTAGATTTATAAGGTAGTTAAAATCAAAAGAATCCCTATTTGAAAAGATTACAGAGGAAAGAAAAGGATCATTAAGAACAACACATTTCGAATGATGTATACTTAAGAAACAACAACCCCCCTCTAAATAAACAATAAAAAGAAAAATCCGGCAATATTAGAGTAATGATGATTTTTTTAAACCTTAGAATTCTTTAGCTTACCCACATGGGCACGTTCAAATTCACCCAAAAAGTATTTTTAAACATCAATTAAGTGATAATGAAGCCGGGTATAATTACCCTTTCGCTAGTTTGTGTTAATGATCATTCCCATTGGAGTCAAGTCCCATTACATCATAATGCCATTAAAAACATAATTGTTCGGGGCATCTCTCCTTTAATTGTACATTATATTCGCGACACTATAGCTTTACTTTCTTAATTCTCATGTATATTGGGCAAATAAACAGAATCTGCCAATCATTCGATTCTAATAAAGAAAGAAAATCAGGCGGTATTAAGCTTTTACGAAACAATAAAAATGGCTTGAATTTTATTGCCACAATGAAAAGTATTGTTGAAAATTATACAAAAAATATGTCTAAAAAATTGTAATAGACCAGGAAAAATGTTCAACTAAATTTGATACGATGAATCTTTCTCTCTCTCAAATTATATGTAATTTATCACGACAATGGGTTAATATTTTTATTTAATGTCTTGCCATTTCTTCTCCCACGCTGCGCGCAGTGTAGGGTGTGGGGGCTGACAGATTAAATGTTTTTAGATCGAACATGCATTAATGGGACGGGGGATCATAAATTGCAAACATATCGCTCAAGACCGATGAGAAATCCAGTAATTTCGATCTGATCACTGATGTTGCAATGTAAGCTGCATATATTGCACGAAATATCTTAATTCAGCGCTTTCGTAAACGCCTTGTATTCAAAATCAAGTATATTTATGTAATTCCAGTTAAAATATTTTTATTTAAATAAAATTACACAAAATGATTTTTCACTACGCTAAGAACCGCAGTATAAAATAAATTATGTGTAACAAACTCATTTAATATAGGTGCTCTTAAAATTTGTCTTCTTAACAATCTTGTTCCGGTGAAAAAAATTTCACGATCACATTTTAATGGAAAAAATTAAATCAATAAACCATGTTTGAAAAATGAATCAGAAAATTGGATATTAACCAATAATAATAATATTTTTTTAATAACATTAAAATAAAATAAACGTAATAACATAAATTTTTTTTAAAGCAGTGAAAAAAAAAAAAAAAAAAAGAGAGAGAGAGAGAAAAAAAAAGGGCTTTACATTTTCGTTCGAAAAATTTACTCGTGACATCAAATTTCAGAAATTAATTTTTTTTAAAAGCGAGAATTAATTAACGACAAATGATGATAAAATTTTTCTTTGAAAAATAAAATTTTCCACGGTTACAGTTTTGTTGGAAAAATTTAGTAATGACATCGGATTTAGGAAGCAGATAAAAAATTGATATTAATGTATTTGTGTATGTCGACGCTCTACAAGTTAGGCAATTTCACCTAGAGTTCGTAAGCTAGGCACATACTCATTTCGGTGACGGTAATGCGCCCTTAAGACTAATTGTTTTGAAATTTTAATTGGAATTTAAATTCAAAATGAAGCAAATTTTTGACATTTTCCGCGATAATTTTCGAAAATATTAAAAGTACACAAATGGTTTTTGCATCAACTTGAATAATTAAAAAAATTATTTTTTTAGATATACATTTTTTGCCCTATAAAATTTTTTACTATATTTAAACAATTTTTTAGAAATATTTAAGTATATATATATTTTTAACAAGAATACAGTGACCTAAGAATTCTGGACGAATCTTAAATGCATGACGAACGATAATAATAATAATTAAAAAAAAAAAAAACAAGAATTCTGGATGAGCACATAAATTATTAGTTGCAGATGTTTTTTCATTTTTGTTTCACAATTAGAATTACTATCGATATTGAAATAAAAAAAATAATGAAGAGTGCAAAATAAAGAAATTAAAGTTTGTTTTTAACACAAAACTTTATTAGCAAAGTTGATTCCAGAAAATCAAGCGATATATTTACTTAATTCTAGAAAGAATTTATAAAAGATATATATATATATTTGAAATACTATTAGCACTAAGAAATTTTATATTCTTGTAGATTAGAAATTAAATTACCATGTTAAAAGTGTAGAAATAGCAAAATGTGTCATTTCTTTACGAATTTCAGGGCTGAAAATAATGAAATGATTATAGAAATGAATGGAAATAGTAAAATGATTAGAACAGCATAATGCTTTTAAAATCATATAGCTATCAAAATGTGAAGCTTAAAAATATGTTGCTGAAGAAAACTATTAAAACCAAGTTACATAAAATATTTAATTAAAGATTTATAAACATTAAAGAAAAAATATTTGTAGAAGATTAATTCTCGCGAAACAACTAGTTGCGTCAAAAATAAAATGCTAACAAATACGTTTCAAGATAGTTTATCGGCTGCCAAGTGTTTGAAATCAAAAGAATTTAAATATTTTCATATAAAGAATAAATGTGACACGATCGATTCACAACCGCGAATGGAGTCGCTATTTATCTTAATTTGGTTTCGAAGGCTATAGCAATTTCATTTACGCATTTTATTACAGTTTTTAGTAAATAAATACATAAAACATCATATGAGAAGAGCCAGCATATATATTTATCGCGCCAGCGCAATCAAGACTGTAATTGTTCTACATCGAGTTCGTTCCCAAAAATGTTAGAACAAATATGCAGAACTCAACACATATTCTTCTCGGCCTACGATATGCGACTTTTATTTTACGATAAATGAATTTACGAGTGCAAAAAAAAAAAAAAAAAACTAAAAAACACACCTTGAATCATTTTTTGTTATATTTTTGTTTACAATGCATGGAGTGGAACACGAACACACACACACATTTCCGAATTTAATTTACAATATTGTATTTTTGATTTTCAGATACTTTTTATAATTCGCTTCATTGAAATATAGGACAGAAAAATATAAATCCGATTTACGGTCAGTTAGAACAGAAATCGGTCAAATTCAGGATGACCTTTTCAGATTAGAATCCTGCTCGAATTGCATAAATAATGAAATATGGCTGAAAAATTACAGAAACAATTAAGAAACGAAAATATTTATATATAATATAAATTTGATTTACAAATGAATATCGGATCTTTTTTTCTTATACTTTATTTACTATAGATTTAATGCGAGATTTTTAGATTGGATCGATTTCATTCGGATATCTTCTCACCAGCTCAATTTGCATAATTAAAAAAATACCTGTAGAATCTCATAAAACACCGAAGAAAAATATTTAGTTAGAAAACGAATAGATTTGTTTTGAAACATATTTTTTTCTTCTATTTCTTATTGTTTACATACAGTTTTGATTCGAGAATCGGATTCCATTGCAATCGGGCCTTCCTCACGCAATGCTAATCCATACGTGCAAAGCACCCGCGGTTCATTAATTAGCGCGATAACGTCCGCCAACCTTGGAACTGCTACAGAAGGACTCCATCCCAAAAATAACGATCCCGAAATGGACGATCGAGAGTGAAAACTTACCATTCCTCGCTGGCAGCTCGGTGTAGACAATCCGACGGAGGCACACAAAAACACAACAATCACTTGTTCTTTTTCACGGACGCGCTCCCTTTGTTGTTTTCGGAAATGACACAAAAGGGGGAGGGGGAAATGAAACGTTGTAAACGTAGAACGGATAGTGGAAAAAAGTCACACACAAGCAGAGAAAAAGCCGGCTCTGCAGTTTGAATACGGCGGCGGCACTCACTACCTCCTGTTCTATGGTTCTGTCGCTCTCTGAAGAGCTCGGGAGCTCCGTATCGTGCACATCCGCTTTCGACGCAGTGAGGTTGCTAGGAATTGGCGTCTATTCGCTTTTTTGGCGATATTCAGTTAGATAGAGTTCATTTTCTGATTTGAACAAGGAACTGTTTTAACAATTCGCAAGTTTTTTTTAAAAAGATAAATGATGTCATCTGTACAGATTACATAAGAAAAGAAGTTTATTCTGTTCGTGAAATTAACTAATATATATTCGTAATAATGACGTTTGCAGTTTTATGTAGCTGGTTTTTCTCTTTTGTTTGTTATGTTTTTCATATAATTCCATTAGAATTGATAAAGGCGGGGAAAAAATAAACAAGATAAAAGGCAAATAATATCACAATTGAATCATGCCATACGAATATTTACTTGAGAAAGGATTGCCTAGTGTTACAGCTAGGTTGTACTACAAGTGGCAATCCATTTTGATAGAGCTTTTCAGAAATTAATTTTTTATAAATCTAACACATGGTTATTCTTTCTACAGAACAAAATTCCATATTGTTTCCATAAAATAAAAGTCAATTCCAACACTATACATTTTGTATATTATAAAATTTTCTAAAGTAACAACAGTTATTTTGTAATAACATTATTTATTTGGAAGTTATTACAAGGTGAAAACTGTACATTAGGTTGAACTGATATCGGTTTCGCTGTATTAGATATAGGTTGATATTGATACTCAACTGCACCTGATATAGACACAGACAGTAATTGATTCCTTGGAATGACGAGTCGAAAACCGATACCCACCTGATACTCGGTGGGTATAGGTACTCGCATTTATGCAGAGCTTATGATTTGAGTTTTGCTGTAACAAGAGCAGATTGATACTGATATTCGATTGTACCTGACACTTTTGCCTGATGAATTTATAAGTGATACAACCGGTAACTGATTCCTTAACAGTCAATAGGTATTAAAACATCTGTTAATAGATACTGGTTTTCCCCGAAGCTATAACTTCGGTTGTTAATTTTAATTTTGTACTTAGATTTTTTAAAGCATTAATAAAAGTAAGTATTCTTTTGAAACTTAAAAGATAGACAGCAAGAATTTAATTTTTTTTCACTTTTAAGCATTTGGTAATATATTTTTTAAGATCATTTTTATATTTACAATTTTAAAAATATAATTTTGAAAATTCATTCTATTTACGTTAACATTTGATTTTGATTTGCATATTATTAATAATTCCGTTGTTTATGTATTTGCTTCGAATAAAAAAATAGTTTAAAGCAAAATGCATATTATATAACACAAGTATATAGCGCCACCATGGCGCAACGATGGATTAAAATTGGGTTATGTCATAACAATCCGGCACCTTGTTTCATGTTGATACAAGTTACTCTAATACTTTGCAATACTGATACAATTATTAATTTGATACTTTGTATCACATTGATGCAAATATCACCTAAATAATTTTTTTTTATTGGATTGATATATTATCATCCAATCGTAGCTGTAACTGATACGAATGTGATTCCTACTTCAAAATTTGCTTCTTCGGAAGAAGTATGACCTTGGTTTTGATAGTGATTGACGGATGGGGGAGAAGAGGGAAAAGGGATTTGCTAATGTAATTAGTATTCTGATGACGATTAGATGTGCGCCAAAAGTGGTGTTATACCAGTGAAAAGCTCATAATTAAAATAAAAAAATAGAATTTAAATAGACATCAAATGATTAGCTAATCAAAAAAATCTTTCATATGAATGTGCACTAGGTGCAAAAGAAGCTAACGATAGCCAAAGAAAGAAAGGAGTAAGCTTAAAAAGAAAAGGCGGAGAAGGTCTAAATGGCTCAAGCAAAAGAGCCTACATAATATTCCACGGTAACAGTGTAATTGAAATATAATGAGTAAATAATAAAATTTACCAAAAAACACGCAGTTTAAACTTTGAAAACAGAAAAAAAAAGAATAAAAGAAAAAAAGGAAAATATAAATAAATAATTAAAAAAGAATAAGTAAATAAATGTAAAAATTAAAAAAAAGAATAAACAGGTAAAATAAATACATACATTGGCTAAAGTCTAAGGTAGAGTCCATGATCGGGAACAAAAGGCTAGATAAAGAGTTCTTTTCGCATTTTTTTTTCTTATACTCACAAGATATATAATTAGTATAAAAGGTGAGAGCATATATATATATATATATATATATAAACGTCACGCATACTCATACCATCGCCGAGAGAGCAAGGCTATATCGACTTAAAACTTTATATGAGATTGATACAATATCACCCGATTGAAAACGGATAAGATTGAGGAAATCACTGAAGTCCAAAAGTTGGTACCCAATTTCCTTAGTCTGTAGTAGTTTGGCGTGCCTGCTACTTTTTGCATACCTAAAACAAATTATCATTTTGATACCCAGTTCTACTGATGAATCACCATAAGGTTCATTACTTTAAAGGTAATAAAAAGTTTGTAAAAAATAGCACGTCGAAAATTTCATACATTTATCATTATTACTTTTACAAGAAAGCAATTTTCTTACATATAGATTATAATAACACGTGCTTCAAAATTACGGCAATAACACAAATTCTATGCAGTAGAGTTTCGCTTTTTGGAGAGTATCGCCAAGTTTCATTTAATTCTTTGTACTCTCTGATTAGTATCTCGATCATTACGGCCACTAAAATGTTATTATGTTACACAATTGGGTATTCAAAGAAGGTACTAGTTAGAGCAAAGATTTACAAAATGTGGCCGAGAAAATATCAACTTTCTAATAAAGGTACAGCAGCAAGATATAATTTTTTATAATTTAATTTAAATTTAAATTCATAGATTGCAATATCACTCCAGTAGCGGCTTCTTCAGATTTCGAATACCTATTGCTACAAATGTTTTTACATTGGACGTCTGGACCAAATTGATCAAAAGGAATATAATTTGCTAGAAGTGGTTTATAGCTAGATCTAATTTTTCGTTTATGTAACTAATTAGGTGGGGAAAAGATAAGTTTTCAATCTGTATAAAAAAATAAAAAGACATAACTTTTTATTTAAATGGCATAATTTCTTTCATTTTTACCAATCCTAACCCATCATCGCTAAATTGAGTATCGACAGAGTTGTCTATCTCATTGATCAATATTCATTACAATTATTTTTGTTTGGCCTATACAAATGTACAGAAAAAAAGATAGATTAGTTCGACTTTTACGTGAAGAGCTTTGGAAAAATTTGGATTCAGCAGAGACAATTAGAGAAGAAAACAAATGATTAACTGCTAAGTTATATAGGAAGATATTTACAAAACGTGAAAATATATCATTTCGTTAGAACATAATATCAGACAATGTGTAAAATATAGTAAAATGTAGAATTTGTAATATAATTTACATCCTGTTACTTTAATTGAATTAAAAGATCCCGCTCCATAGAAGCAAGGTTTCTATGAAATAAACTATCTTAATTTTAACAGAATGATTTAGTTGAACGTAAATATGGTTAATTAGATGAATCGGCATCAGAAATATTTTCCATTTTATAAAGTTATTGAGAGAGCTGAGTCTAAGAAATGTAGTATTTTAGCTAGTGTTTTTATTTAGAAGAGTTTTGCTTTATAATCGAATAAAAATAATAAATATATTTCATTGAGGGTAAATTACAGTGACTATAATAAAAATAAATATTTTTTTTAAAGTCATGAAGATAAGAGTCCAGAGTAAAAAATTTATATAAATGAAACAGATATCATCAATGAAAGGATAACTGCTTGGACATTAAAATCATCCCCCTCCTCACACATAGAAGAATCCGAGCAAATCGTCAAAAGATATGAATGCTTTTGGATAAAGATATGCTTTTGGATATGAATGAAAAGAACATTTGCTTGCGCAACATGTAGATATAATCAATTTTAATCAATCATTCAAAAAGACGTCTTTGTGAAACGCGCAATTTAAAATCTGAATAAATATAAATACCGATAAAAAAAGTTAAGGAGTTCGATAAAATAATGGTCTTATATACAAAAATGAAGTACTATTTCATATTCCAAAATTTCTCTAATAATACGAACTGTACGTGCTAGCTGAAAATATTTTAGCTTTTCCAAAAATGTATAGACGATTTTCATGTTATTACAATGGTAATTAATAATTTTCTTGATTAGAAATTGTATTCTTTCCACTCTGTCAGTATTTTTAACTGCCAGATTATTATAACTGGGTACAAATTAAATGAAATCCCACCGCAGCATATTACATAATTGGCATTCATTCCAAATACAAAAATTTCAATATATATAGTTTAATTATTATTTTCACCAATAGTGGCTGTAGTTCCCAAATGCCAAAGTTCCAATCATGAATTGAAAGATTCGAAACCTGCGACATAATTCCATCAAAGATCAGTCATGCCTTTAGGCAGATGCTCGTTAAATCTATCGGATTTCTGTACATTGGTTATTTCAACGAAACGAGTTATTTTAATATCCCGTTTCGATGTAACACGAGGGTTATTTTAGGACATACTTTGCAATTCTGAACCGAAGGCAGATTTAATAAATACAACCCTTAAGCTGGTGTCTCGTTTTCAAAAATTTCACTTTTGATATTTTATGTCATATTTATTGCGCATCAGAGCCCAATTATATAATGTATCTTCAGATCAAATCGAGTTTCGAATTTGAAAGCCTCCGATCATGAAGCAGATAAAGATTTTACAACCAAGTCATCGCCATCTTTCACTTATCGGTGTAGAAAAGAAATGTTTAGGTTAGGATGCCGAAAGGACTGTAAGCGTGTATGCAGAGACCTCACCTTTGCCTTACACATATTAGTGTAAAAAAAAAAAAAAAAAAGAAATGTTTAGATTAAGATGCCGAAAGGATTGTATCTCACCTCCAGACCACCGCTGTCTTTGACATGTCGATGTAAATAAGGAATTTTTAGACCAGGATGCAGAAAAAATTGTCACCATGTATGCGATGACGTTAAAGCTGCCGTTCACAAATTGGAATAAAAATGAGATTTTTAGATTAAGATGCCGAAAGGATTGTAAATGAGGAGGTATCACCTCCAGATTACCGCTGTACTTCACATGTTGGCTTAAAAAAGAAATTTTTAGCCTAGGATGCCCAAAGGATTGTAAGCGCGTATGCGGTAATCTGCCTTTCACTTGTTGGTGTAAAAACGACATTTTTAGACTAGGATGTCGACAGGATTGTAAGCGTGTACGAGGAGACATTACCGCTTTCTTTCACACGTTGGCGTGGTAAAGAAATTTTTAGTTGAGGATGCCGAAATGATTGTAAGCAGGTATGCAAACACGCCACGGCGAGATTACCATTGTGTTTCATATTTTGTGTATACACGAAATTTTTAGACTAGGATGCTGAAAGAATTATAAGCGTGTACGCAGGGACCTTATCAACAAACCATCGCTATCTTTTACATGTTGGTATAGAAAAGAAATTTTAGACCAGGATTCCTGTTTTTGCAACATTTAAAATTAAAATCACATTCCCATTAACTTTTTTTCAACTTTAAGTTATTATCATTATCTCATAGATCGACCAATTTCACACACTTCTTCTTCTCTAAAACCATTATCTGTTATCTCGACTTCAAAATGATACTTCGAAATATTATACTACTGCCTCTAATCTGATTGCTGCTCTAATCACAGCGCGATAGAAGATGCATTGTTAAGTTCCAAACAATACTTGCAATCATCAGAATTCATTTTCAGGCACATAAAACCGTAATTGTTTCATAGGAGCCCTCACTTTAACACTAATAGTCCTTTTAACAATTCTTCCGTTCGCGATAGCTGGGTTTAAACACCGATTAACTTTTTTTCTGACTCATAAAATGTCCGACATTATAATGAAAGTCACATGTGTCGGGAGTTTCCCTGCTTTTTTTTTTTTTTTTTCTCTTTGCTTTCTTCTTGCTGTCTTAACTTCCTGGCCGATAAGCGACCGGGAAACTCAACTCCTGCAGACATTTAACTTTGTATTTGTTGGGGAACATACTGCACTTCCGATCGGGGCATTAAATTCTTCTAGCTGCCATCTAACTAATTATCTTCCCCCTCTTTTTTCGTTTTGTTTTCTGTTAGTTACTCTTCGCAAGCAGATTTAATTAAGAAAGCTTTATGTTCCGGTTATAGAGATTTCGCTTCCGCCTGGGAAAAGTTTAAGGGCTTTTGTTAGCTCTTTTAGCCTCCCTTTCATTTAATATGACATGCGGAATTAAGATGCATTGCTGAAGGGGCCTGGGACCAAGTTTTTCGTTTAATTCCTCAACATGCCGCGCTGGAGTAATCATTTTATGCGTTATTTGTGTTAAGGCAATTTCCCCCCCTTTGCAGAGTGTTTAATTGTGTTTGCCAGGGAAAATGAGACGTATGCAGGTCCTGGAGAATTCATATCGCAATAGAATATAATAGATACTTTTTTTCACGACAGAAATGCTATAAATGTAAGCAGCAAATTAGGTTTATTCCCTAAGGATATATTTTGAACTTCAGAAAACTTCGAATAAGAGTCTGTGCTCTCTGTTAATGAATATTTACGTTGTTAAAAGTAATAATTTATATGAGAGGAATGCAGTTAGTTTATGATTCACCCTATTTGCGAAAAATGAAATTATACGAAGCACCTAAATATAAGAAGAAAAAAAAATAATAATGAAATTAAAAATTTTACAAGCCGAAAGGAATTTTAAAGACTTTATATTCACATCAGATGAAGTAGATGCTGATTTAAAAAAAATTTAACAACCAACATTCATGAGTACTTTCTATAGCCTGTGAAATTTCTGTAGACGTTTCAAGGACACTCGTTTTCCCTACTCTTCACTCTTGCTCCTTCTCCGTTGCCATGGTTTCGATAAAGTTTGTTTTATTTCCACGCCAGTACGTTTCGTGAATAACTTACCTTCGGAATACCTTAACAGCCGCGTAAAAAAAGAGTGACATTATTATCTGCCTCAACGTTGCCAGGCAAACAACCAGTAACGAGGTAGAACTGTGACCTTGAACCGCTTACGGAAAATACACAGACTATAATAAAAGTGTTATCCCTCTGCTCAATCCCTTTGAAATGTCCGTAAAAGCCAAAAGTGCTCAGATATTTATTTTCATAGACTCGCATAGTGACAAAGTATAATAAAATAATAATAATAAAAAAACCAGAGCTTTTTATTATTATTTGCATGCCATTGGCCATTTCCACTTCGAAACAAATTATTAACTTGCGATTTTTGGTAATTAGTCGCTGGAATACAGTTATTATATATGTATTAAAAAAAACGAATATTTATTTTAGATGCCTTGTTTGCGACCGATTCAAATTAAAACTTGATACTGGGATTATTTATTTTTTAGTTGATTGTAATCATCATATAACGTATTAAATTTCACTAATTTAAGTCACTGTGTTTTTTTTGTGTTATCGTGCATACACAAGTGCAAAAGTACAGACAGAAAGACAGTCAACCCCTTGACGAATGATAATAAATCAGTTCCGAGTACTGCTCGAGGTGGAAAATCTGTGTATAAAATTTTATTTATCTGAATTTCGTCGTTTCGCAGTTGCCGCGTTAACTTATATTCGGACAGCCGGTGACTCACGCTTTTTCTCAATGTATCTTTGGTATAAAGGCCAAATACCAAAAATTATCATATTCACCAACAGACAGACAGACGGAAAAACCGGTATAATTTTTTTTTTTTTTTTTTTTTTTGACTTGGGGAAATCTGAACCGGAAAGAATCGTCAAAATCACGAGTTCAAATTTTTTTTTTTTTGACGATTACAGTATTTTCTTCATTTCTTTCTCTCTCTCTCTTTTTAACTTCATATATGAGAATATAACAAAATTATCTCTCGTTAATAAATTATTTAAATTTTCATCAATGATGATTTTTCTAACCAGAGCGACCTCTGAATATAAATCTGAATCAAAGAGTGCATGATTAAATCTTTCTGAATCACTTGACCCGCATTACTAGATATCTCAGCCTTAAATGCTTTTGATTCATCAACAAAACATCTTGATAAATATAGAAATGGTGACAGGATGTTCAGTGTTTTGTTTCTTTTCAATTAGCAGCAACGTAAAAAGGACCTGGTTCACAGGTATCTCCAAAGAAGTATCAAGTGTTAAATGGGCTAATTTTGTAGAGGTGTAATGTTAATATGATGAAGCAGACGGAAAGGGGAGAGGGATTCTATTTTCATAAAACTAGTGAGGTTATGTGCTTGTTGAAAGGAAGCTGGTTATAGTCAGCATAAGAACAAAATAGTGAAAATGGAAATATTGGCTCCTTTTCTAAGAAATAAACCAACAAATCGGCATATGAAAGAACTCTGTTACTCGGTTTCACTACTTACATTGCTTCAAAAAGACAGATAAGTAAGAATTGTAAAAAGGTGTAGTTCCCATATATTTATAATATAATATTACGATTAACAAAACATTTTACTGAAATAAATCACAACCATTGTTGATAAAAAAAGCTATACATCCATTTGTTATTGAGAAATTATTATTACTATTATTGTTATTATTTTTGTCGGCGAATCGAGTCATAATCAATTGCTGACAAATGCGGCGCAATTTTGCTGCTTAGAATACGAAGTAAAAAGAGGACAAAAAAAAAAGTTGCCATCGTTTTAACAACTTAGAAAGAGGGCATTCCGTTTATGGTGTTATGTTGGAACAGCTTGGGCAGCTGTTTAAGATTGTTCAAGTTACCATTATTAATTCAGCGAGTAAGTGAGGAAACATTGCAACTCAGAAGTTGAAGTGTTTTTTAAGTTTTAATACAACAGGGTAGAAAGTTTAATTTAAAAAACGGAATTAAAATAAAAATTTTACATAATATTTTATAATATATTATTTAAAATATATATATATATATATATTTTAAGAAGTAAGAAGTAGCCATTGAGTTTTTTTTAACGTTTTTTATTGTTTACAATTTCGTGGATATAGTCTCATTTTTATTTTTTGTCAAAATTTCTTTGTTTAACCCTTTAAAGAGCCATTTTTTTTCTAGTCATATTATGTTAAAATATTTTTAGGCTTGAAATTAGAATAAGAAAGGGGATTCATTTAGCTTATTAGATAAATTTAATTTGATTAATTAATTAATTTGGTTAATTAATAATTAAGTAACAAATCAAGACACATCATTTTGTGTAAGATAAAGAACTGAAGCATTTAAGATTCTGTCTTTGTTAAAAAAAATTGTCAGAACTTATGCCAACCTACATAATTTCATACAAATATTGATAAATTTGGTGGGAAGCATACTTCCCACGGCCCTAGAAAGGGTTAAGCCATGGCGAGAGCAGAGCAGTGAATCTAGTATGTAAATAAAACACGGTGTGAGAAAGAATTTCCTTCTTATGTAATTTTAGAAAGATTTTGCAGATCTCAGTGTTCTGATTTCGAGAGAAAATTAATAGACCATCCAGCTCCGATGTTACGGTGATAGCGGAATTCGAGTTATTAGGAAATTATTATATAACATATAGTATATAGATAGACATAAAACATTGTTTGAATAAACAGACCCGTTTTTTTTTTGTTTTCTTTTTATGGTATTAAAGAAATAATCAAATTTTTATCTTTCGTCAAAATATTTTTTGTTAAAGCCATGACAAGAGTAGCGCAACGTATATATAAGAAGAAAAGGGAAGATAAGGCGTGAGGAAGCATTTGAAAGTTAGAAAAGCAATTTGTTTGTATTTTAGAAAGGAATCTACGGCACCGTATTTTGATCATCGTGGGAAAATAATAGCTAGTGTAACTTATATGTTACAGTGAATATAGGGTTCCAATTATTAAAAAGTAATTATTATTAGAGCATATATAAACTGAAATTATCACACATGACAGAACTGATAGTTTGAATTTAATTGCAAAATTCACGATAATCATAGCTAATTATTTATAATGCTTTTTGTCTAAAGTTAGCAACGAATTATGGTGAAATACTTTCATTTAAATAAATGGACAAAACAATTTAATTAGTGAACTTCAAAGCATTGTTTTTTTAGAAAACAAATACTTTGTTTACAATCTAAACTAAAATTTACATCATACTACCGTTGCAATTTTTAAAATAAACTTAAATTTTTTTCATGTTTATTATAATAGGATTTTGTAATCAATTTTTTTTTACACATTTTCAGGTTTGAAATTATGTTTAGCTGTATATTCTGGATGACAATACAACATCTTTAAAGTCTTAATATTTTTAGAATATAACTACTATCAATTAATCCATAAAGTTTTATTAAATCCTGATTCCCATGAAGGAAGTTATCCATCTCGCAGTGAAATTAAGACAAAAATTAGAATGCTTACTGAAATAATGAAAACATAAAAAAAAAATTATTTCTTGCGTTTTAATAGAAACATGCGTTTACTTTTTTTTTCTGAATTTTTATAATAAAAGCAAAAGTAGTAAATAAATAATGCATTTCATTTGCATTACTTATCTGATTAATTGAAGATGTTTAGTTCCAACAAAATGCATGAAAATCAATTTTTTTTTCTGTGATTCCTCGTGTGAGCTTTCAATACCAATATATTTTTCCAATATATACATATGCTCAATTTTCCACCAATATATATATATTATATATATATATGACTAAATTTAAGAAGGATAAAATATTTCAAGACCTAACTGATAACATTCGTGCATTTGTACGAATACGCATTAATTAACAAATGCCTACACCGAAATAAAGCTGCTGAATGTGAGAAGTCGCCAAATTCGCCAACTATTTCACCTGCCGCACAGGTAGCGAGCTCAGCGATACGGCATAATAGGACGGTTATTGTTTGAAGTCGCATTGATTGAGGCTGTTTATCTGCAACAACAGCAGTTTTGCTGAGTATTGCGTTGACCCTGAAACACAAAGGTTTTGGATCCCACACGCGTGATACACATACATAAAGAAACGAGGGGGGGGGGGGCAGCAGGAATCGCGCGCAATTTGCGTGTCGCCGAATGGACGAGCGGCAAAACAACGGCCCTTATGCAAAATATATACAGCGAGAATTTATAATTTGTTTCAGAAAACTTTTAGTTTTCGGCATGATAAATTGATACTCCAAGAGAATTTTGTCACGGAAATGTCGAAATTCTAGCATGCTCTGTCAGCGGTTATTATCATATTCGTGTGCCAGGAAATGCATAATAATATATCATGATTAATTTCCGTTTGTAAATACATGTTGTATGAACAAATTAAATACAATGATTATCAGCAGTAGCACGAACAAATTCTTTTGTTTGCTTTTTAAATAAAAAGTATCGTGCTTTTCAGGCAAATTTTAATTTATTTAAAATAAGCAGCAACAAGAGTACATAAATACGAATTGTTTGAATGCAATGAAATTCGGCTGTACTGAAAATTTTGAAACAAACAATGCAAAATGTTATCTCAAAATACTCAATCCGTCAAACAAAAGGCATAGAATATGTTTATGCATTGCATTATCGTTAATAATTGTTGTTGTTGTTTCCGATGGCACTTGCCATAAGCAAGCCCGCTGATTTGAAATCAACGATTTTAAGCCGAAAGGGAAGTCTCTTATTTTAGTAGCGCCAAGAGTACGACTTTGCTACTCACGCATCACATTCGCTTGCACAGCCCCTTTTTAAAGGGGGGCACACTCACACATCTCACAGATAGAACAAATGAAGGTCAACCATGCCCGAACCGGGACTCGAACCCGGGACGCCCAGATCACGAGGAAGACGCGCTACCCCTATGCCAGGACGCCGGCTCGTTAATAATTAAAGTTAACAAACTTTGCTAGCTTATTTGTTGTGCTAGTGATAATGTTATTTTACACGAACATGGTAAATTTCACCAGATATCACTTTTCTTACACATACATTTGTTTGTCACTAAAACACATTGATATAAATAAAAAAATCCTCACGGCAAGCTGGAAGGTAAAGGTAGATTAATTTACACATCTAAGTTATTATCTGGCAATTTAATTTGTTGATGCAAGAAATCGACACAATTAGGTCTATTTCTAGTAAATCGCACTTTAGCCCCTAATTTTTAAGATACTGCAGTTATCGAAAAACATAAGGCGCTAATTTGGCCATTTTTCTATCTTCAATATTAAAAAAGTTATAGCGAAATGAAAATTTCAACCCCTCGGCAACCCCTTTGAGCTAGATGGGCCATTTATGAACCCGCGCTTGTGTGGCGTGGTGTGGAGGGAAGGGGGGAATGCCAGCTCAGGTGTCGTTCTCGTCATCTGACCACGGTTCAAAATGACGAGGTCCGTCCCAAAATAGCCCTAGTGTTGCTTTAAAACGGGACGTTAATATAACTAAACCGATACTTTTACATTTCTAACAATATATTCCAAGCCAGTAAAAATCCAAACGGAATTAGTCTGGTTATCCTGTTTACAAGATAACATTGGAAAGGTGTTATACGTATATTATATATCTTTTGAACGAAGAGTGGTTTTGGGTTCTAGGTCCTATGATCGGTGAAGATCTGCAGAAATTTTTCCAAAGTCGTGTCATGAGAACCATTGCAATAGGTAGTCTTCCTATAGGAATCTACCTAAAAAAAGTGTTTACGGTTTTTCGAAGAAGAACGCATTTCAATAATTTCTTGTATAATTTATTTCATTTCATTTCACAATAAACTATTTTAAGAGGAAAAAAATTTCACCACCATTAACCAATTTTAATCCATAATTAACTAAATTCTAAATCAATAAAATTAATCTAAAAAATTCGAAATCCTTAAAATAGATTGGTTTGTTCCCATTTGCACAATTCCGTCCATTTTATTAAAAGAAAATTTCTTTAAAACAGCTATTAAATAAATTTTAATGAGTGGTTTTAAATGAACACGGATTTCTGCATTGTGTTTACAAATATTACAAAACTGTGCTTTCATTAGCACTCTTTCCTAATGTTTATGTAACACCGAAGAACGGATTCTAAAAATGAGCAGCTTTAATTATGAACACATTAAATAGAAGATATAAAGCTTGTGTGTTTTTTTTCATGACTTAAAATATCTTTTGCAGATCGATAAACTAATTAAAAATGTCATGCAAGAAGATTGATGTAAAGGTAATCTATTTTAATCGCGCGTCTGGTGACTTAATAATATTGTCTTGTTGCCTAGGCACAAACTGACTAAATGAAAAATCCATTAAAATATATTAACAATTCAGCCAGTAAAACTCTATTAGCGACTATTATGATAAAGGAAGAACAGTATCTTTAAAGAGCAAGTTAAATAACAACAAATTAAATACATCTTTAAAAAATTAAAACAAAACTGTTTTTAAAACGGCATAATAAACAAACTATGGCAGTTATTTCAGATATTTTCGCTGGAGATTTATGACTGAGCTCTGAAATTTATGTGCTGGTGTCAATTATATTGACAGCTGACGCTACGGCTTTAGAAACTAAATCATTGGAAAATGGAAAACCGCGAATTTGATGTCCAAAAATTATAATATGGACAGCTGCACATAGGGGAAGAAGAATTGTAGGTATTGTTGAATAGGTATTGTTAATTTACTTTATATCTAACACAAATCTGTAGTTTTCTTTAATGATTTAGATAAATAATTTAGAATTGCTTGGCTTATGCAGGATGGAATTAGGTGTTCTCGACTGCTTACATCTTTTTTTTTCTTGGAAGAAACTTTCGATAAATATGAGTTATTAGCTGGTATAAGAAAGATAAAAGATCAGCCTCCATATTCGCCAGATCTAAATCTGCACAATTTCTTCCAATAAAATTATTTCACACATGTTCTATATACTATATATAATCCTACGATGATGGCGGGATTAAAACAATTATCTAGCCTGGATTTGTAACCATTCCATTAGTGGCGTTACTATTGATTTTGTATTTTGATTTATCCATATTGTTGATAGCTCAGTGGTAAAACTCATAAAACTCAAAAATAACTCACTAAAAACTCACACGCACGAACACTCAACTTTATTCCAACTCACAAAAACAGAAGTGAACTCACTTCATTTCAAAGCACAATCTCTTCACCTCACTTCACTTAACATTCCGCCGCCCGTTGACATGTTCACATTCAACTAATTGTTAATCATCTCACACAAAGAACAAATTTCATTAAAATACAATAAAATATTAAATTGCAATAAAATTTTAAACATTATAAATTACAGTAAAATATTAAATATTACACTGTTGAAATTGACTTCTAAACAAGTAGCCAATAACACAAGGAATACCTTTTAACACAATACACAAGAATAATCATTCTTCAATAGGCAATAAACATACCTTTGATATAGATCTTTTAAAAATACCCTTCCTGGTTTTCACAGCCACAACCCGAACTCTACCATCATTTCCTGGAAATAATCCAACAATTCTCCCCAACGGCCAGTTACTCACAGCCATATTATCTTCCTTAATAATAACTAAATCACCAATTTTAACATTATTTTTTTCAAAAAACCATTTTCTACGTTGTTGCAAATTCGAAAGATAATCATTGGACCATTTTTTCCAGATAATCTGCGACATTTTAGTTAATTTTTGCCAAATTTTTAATCTACTATCTGGTATGTCAACCAGATTAGGCTCTACGATAGAAGTAATTGGTCGCCCTATAAGAAAATGACCTGGTGTTAAGGCATTCAAATCATCCACATCAGTAGTCAGAGGAACAAGAGGTCTAGAATTCAAAATCCCTTCTATTTGTGTTGTTAAGGTCAGAAACTCCTCATACGTTAATTTTGAATTTCCTACGACTCTTTTAAAATGATGTTTGAATGACCTGACTCCCGCCTCCCACAGACCTCCGAAATTTGGAGCTCTAGGTGGCAAGAATTTCCATTCAATACCTTCGCTACTGAGATAACCGGATAACTTATCGTCTGGGCTTTTTACTATGCTATGTAAGCGTTTTAACTCCTTATGGCTCCCAACAAAGTTAGTAGCATTATCCGAAAACAACTTAGAGCACTTTCCTCTTCTAGCGAAAAATCTCTTCAAAGTAGCAATAAATGCTTGGGAAGACAATTCAGTAACAAGCTCTAAATGGATGCATTTCGTTACAAAACAAATAAAAAGACTAACATAGACTTTTTGATAATTTCCCTTACGTTGGTTTTTGTATTTAATTAGGAATGGACCAGTAAAATCTACTCCAGTACAGTTAAATGGGTAATTGGCAGTAATTCTTTCTTTAGGAAGAGATCCCATTAACTGCTCACAACTCACTGGTTTTACTTTAAAGCAAGTTACGCATTTATGTACGACTTCTCTACAATTTGTTCGACCATTTAATGGCCAATACTTTTGGCGTACATGAAATAGCAAGGATTGAGCTCCAAGATGTAAATTTATCATGTGATAATAATTCAATATCATACGAGTTACCTTACTTTTTGAAGGCAATACAATAGGGTATTTTTTATTTATACACAATTCACTATTACTCAGTCTTCCACCAACTCGTATGAGACCCCTCTCGTCCAAAAATGGATGCAAACTTTTCAATTGGCTATCCTGATTTACCTCACCTTTCTTCTTAAGTGAATTAATGTCCTTTGCAAACGACTCCCCTTGCACTTGCTTTAGTATAAATACTTCAGCATTTCTTAACTCACCAGAGTCTAATGCGTCTCTTTTCCTATCGCATTTTTCTCTACAGTTTCTAATGAACCTGAAACCATAACTTAAAATACGGATTACTTTACAATAGTTATTACTTATATTGATCAAACTATGAACAAGATCACAAGCATCACTATTAAACACAGAAAAACAATTAGAGTCACTGGAGTTAGTGAAGGCTAGTTCATCAGAAAAATCATTCTGGAAAGTGGCTGATGGGATTTCCCTCTCTGGATAGTCTCTACCGGTCAGGAACTCAGGACCATTCCACCACAAAGAGTTCTCAGACAGTTTGTCAGGATCCACACCTCTCGAGATCAAATCAGCTGGGTTATTGTGAGAAGATACATGTCTCCACTGGTTCACCTTGGTTGCTGCCTGTATTGATGCAACTCGGTTTGCCACAAAGGTTTTTAAGTGACAAGGTTCTTTTTGCAGCCAACATAGAACAATCATGGAGTCGGACCACAAATAAGTGTTGGTTATATTAAGTTTCAGGGCGGAAATCACTCTAACCACTAATTTAGAAAGTAGAACTGCTGCACAAAGTTCCAATTTTGGAATTGTCAGACGTTTTAAGGGTGACACTCTGGACTTACTAGCAACCAATTTTACAGACACTTCACCAGTCTTTGACTGTGATTTGCAGTAAATCACTGCTCCATAAGCGACTTCACTCGCATCTGCAAAGCCATGTATTTCAATTAAAACTGGGCTCGGTAGTAATATACACCTTTCTACTCTAACACTATTGATAAATTGAAGGGCTGATGAAAATCGTAACCACTCGTCCTTTTCCTTTGTAGGTAGATGATCGTCCCAGTTTAACTCTAGTAGCCATAGCCGTTGCAAAAATATTTTTGCTCTTGCAACCATTGGACCCAAAATACCGAGTGGATCGAATATACGAGCTATGGTTGACAAAACTTGGCGTTTTGTCACACCTATATCTTCACTCGACACCTTGAAGGCAAAACAGTCTTCTCTTGATTTCCAAATAACACCCAGCGTTTTGGTTTCTTCTGCATAAGAGCATGGATATGATTCGCTATTTACTGCAAGCTCTGCGTTGTTACTGCACCATTTATGTAAAACCATCCCTCCTCTACCCAATATCTCAATCAACTCTCGTTGGAGCGCTTTTGCAGATTCTATACAATCAGATCCGGAAAGTACATCGTCCATATAAAAATCATTCTCTAACACTACTGCCGCTGCAGGATATCTCTTTCCCTCATCAAGCGCAAGTTGTCTCAGGGTTCTCATTGCCAGAAAAGGCGCACTGGTTGTTCCGTATGTTACTGTAGTCAACTCGAAAGTTTTTATAGGTTCATGAAGGCTTTCCTTCCACAATATTCTTTGTAGCTTTCTTTGATCAGGATGAATTGCAATTGCTCGATACATTTTCTTTATATCGGCAGTGAAGGCAAAACTGTGTTTTCTAAATCGTAACATAATTGAAAGCAAATCCTCTTGAATGACGCCCCCATTGTA
Source organism: Argiope aurantia (assembly GCA_026543865.1). Classification (NCBI taxonomy): domain Eukaryota; kingdom Metazoa; phylum Arthropoda; class Arachnida; order Araneae; family Araneidae; genus Argiope; species Argiope aurantia. The sequence goes on along the minus strand of JAPMOR010052242.1, from coordinate 3,882,159 downwards.
TTGTATAGAATTCAAAGATTTCCCCTCAGGGGTTAACGAAGAAGCATTGAATACAACTCTTAAGGGTGTTGACTTACTTTTCTCCAATCCTCTGTACACTCCAAGGTGGGGAATGTAATATGATCCCTTTTCTTCCTCATTTTCATGGATTTCAATCATATGACCCAACTGCTGATATTCTTTCAAAAAATCCGAATATAACTTTAAATACTCGGGCTCTTTTGCTAATCGATTCCATAAGGAATTTAGTTTTTTAGATGCAATCTGTCTGGAACTTCCCAAAGTAACCGGATCTTCTTTCAAAGGCATTTTAACAACGTATCTACCAGATTCATCTCGTGTGAAAGTTTTTGCGAAATGTTCTTCACAAATTAATGTTTCTTTATTTTGAGGCTTTTCAGTCTCAAGACTCTCGATTTCCCAAAATTTTCTAAGTGTTTTGTCTAAATTAGTTTCGTCCTTTATAAGTCCACAATGAATCCTATTCTTTCCTTCTGTAGGAATTTTTCCCGTTACTACAAAACCAAAAACAGTGTTTTGAAGAATAAGATTAGAATTATTAATGCGAATTTGGCCTGGTCTTAACAGCTCATAAAAAATCTCGGCTCCAAGTAACATTTGAGCTTTCTCGGGTAGATTAAAATTGTTGTCAGCCAAATTTACGTTAGAAAAATCTAGTCCTGAAATGTCAATAGCATTAGAAGGAGTTTTACCAGTAGAAATTCTTGGGACTACAAGAAAATCTAAATTTTTGATAAAACTGTTATCCTCATTACAAATAGATGCATTCACTCTGAATTTTATTGTCAAGGATATATCATTAATTCCTGAAACTAGAACATTAGCTCTTTCTCGTTTTAAACGCAAAAGCTCAGTTAAATCACTAGATAAAAAATTTGATTCACTTCCCACATCCAGCAAACATTTAACTTTGTATTTATTTCCTGCCTCATCCATTAAATAACATACTGCAGTTGAAAGCAACACCGTATTCTTTTTATTTGAAAAACTACTCATAAATATTTTCTCGTTATAGACGAACTCTTCCGCGTTCGCGTTCAAGGTTGCTGAGTCAGCAGTTTGGTTAGAATCGATCGTTAAAGCCACGCCCTTTGAGTTTTTATTTCTTATCGATGAAAATGATTCTTTTTCGCTCTCCGCAGTATTAATTCTTGGAAAATGCAAAGACTTATGATGACGCCGCCTGCAAAAGCAATTAATCTTTGATCTGCAATTTGAAACTAGATGCGGGTTCAAACAACAAAAGCATAACTTCTTATTTTTTACAAATTCTACCCTTTCCTGTACACTTAATTTTAAGTAAGACTGGCAGTTAGCCAAAAAATGGGCTTCATTACAAAATGCACAATTTGCAGTCCTAACATCCGATAAGAATACTTTAGATGCATCTTTTGCAGGTTTTGAATCCGATAGAAATACTTTAGTAGTATTTTTGTAACCTCTAACAAAATTACTTTCGTTTAAAGGTTTTCCACGAGAAGTAAAAAACAAATCACATTGTTTTGCAAGCTCCGTTGGCGCGAACCAACTCTCTCCTTGTTTTATACTTATATGCGCTGCTGTTTCTTTATCCAAAGTTTGGAATATCTTATCCGATACAATCAATTGCTTTAGAGTTTCAAACTCGGTAACTTTTCTTAATTTTAAATAGTACTCTAAATTTGTAGAAAGCCGCGAGGCAAATTGCACATGTGATTCATTTATACGCTGCGCCTTCCTGAAATTTTCCAAACAAGCTTGGGCAGTGGGTTCAAACTCTCTCAGAACTATCGATTTCACTACCTCGTAATTATTTATTTCGTCATCCTTTATGTAAACAATAATATTAGATGCACGCTCACCCAGTAAATTTAAAAGGATTTCTGCTTTTAGATTATCAGGCACATTTTTCGTAACGAAGGCTCTTTCTAGAGACGAAAAAAAGAATCCCCACGATTCTGGCTTCCCAGGAACATTAATTGTTAAGGTTTTAATACTTTTAATTAAAACATCCAATGAGCAACTGTGCCTATCACTCTCTGTTTCATCTAAACTTTTGCTGCTATTACAGCTCGAGTGGGTTTTCGACAATTCCAATTCGAGTTTTATTCGTTCCATTTTAATTTTCTCAATTTCAAGAGTTCTCATACTTGTCTCTTCGTGAGACTTTCTTTCACTCAAGATACTATTAACATAGTCCAATACAAAATCTTTATCATTTTCATATGCTTTGGATTTTAAAATAAGCTCTTTTAGTTCGCTTACCTTTGCATTTGACGGCACATTGTCGCAGAACTCCTCTGCGACCTGCTTGAGGTCTTCTTTTATGCAATTCTTAAACATTTCTTCTCAAATGAATCTCAGTCGCATAATTTACTTAATTACTCCGCTTCGACGGACCAGTGGTTGATAGCTCAGTGGTAAAACTCATAAAACTCAAAAATAACTCACTAAAAACTCACACGCACGAACACTCAACTTTATTCCAACTCACAAAAACAGAAGTGAACTCACTTCATTTCAAAGCACAATCTCTTCACCTCACTTCACTTAACACATATCATATTTGGGATTTAATCTTTTGAGAATATCGTTTTATAATTTCGACTAATTTTCTAATGATAAACAGTTTCTAAAACTGTAAAATAGATAATACAACGAAATGTTTTGACAAACAACGGTTGCAGTTTAAGTTTTTTTTTTTTTTTAAATCTCTTATTTCTTTTTTAAAAATTTCTCTACTGTCTAATTAGCTGACACTTCTCGTTTCATGAATATATTGCCAAATTGATTCAGTTAAGAATTCTAATATTAGAGAATTCTCCTTGAGGCATAAGAGAATCATGCAAAATTTTTGTATGGACTCTTGTATAAGGTCTTTGTATATTTTTATTTTATAAATTAAAAAAAAATCGATAATTTGATACACGCGAGATTCATGGATCCGACAGTTAAGGATAAACCACCAGCCTTTTTTTTTATACACTTAGGTTTAGGATACTTAATTATTATCTTTGTTTCAAAAGAAATCCTGATTTATGCTCATTATCTCATTTCGAGATATTGTTCCTTTTACACAGGGATTAAAAGCCACAAAAACATTAAATGAAAATGGTTTTTGTTGCATATTCAAATCAAGCAGAGGTCTGTCCCAGAGGAGTAACATCATTGGTTAGATCATTTTGTAACCGGAAATGCGTTGTATTTCCGCATAAATTGTGATGGGATGTTTGTGTTTTTAAATAAAAGGAACGGACACTGACTTGGTGTACAGTGGTGGAAAATACTTTGAGACCACCATTGAACTTTTTTTTTTTTCATTTAAAAATGCAAATCATTTTTGTAATTTACATTTACACTTATATATAAAATGTAATAAATAAAAAAATAATTTAGAATTTAAAATACGTTTATTGTAGCTATAAAGGAAAAATGTGTAATGTAATGAAATTCCAAAAACTTTGAGACCAGTTTTAAAGAGTGATTGTTTGCATAATAAGATGACGTAACTTTTGCATGATTTTGTGCGGGACAGTTGTGAGACTGAAAAGAAACACTTTCTAATCATTTCTTTGAGTGTTGAAGCAACTGAGGCTATGGGTAGAGGAAAATTACTGACTGAAATTGAAAAAGGGAAAATCTTAGCATTTCGCGGAAGCGGAATGAGTGAAAGGCAAATTGCTAGCAAAATCAAGAGGTCTAAAACTGTGGTTCATCATTTTCTCTCAGATCCATACAGATATGGTACAAAAAATAGAGGAGGAAGGCCATCCAAACTGTCAACCAGAATGAAAAGAAGTGTTATAAGGATTACTGTTAAAGACATTGCACATTCTGCAGCAATAAAATCGACACTTAAGCTTCCAGTTACGGCTAGAACAGTTAGACATATTCTGAGTAATACGGAAAACATCAAATATGCAAAATTCAAAAGTAAACCCAGACTTGAAAAATGTCATATTGCAGCAAGATTGAACTTTGCAACATCTAATGTTTTAAAACCCAACTTGTGGCGAAAAATAGTGTTCACGGATGAAAAGAAATTTAACCTAGATGGACCTGATGGTTTAAGAAAGTATTGGCATGATTTGAGACAGGATGCTACGCATTTTTCAAAGCGAGTTCAAGGGGGTGGATCCGTCATGGTTTAGGCAGGTTTCAGTGCTAGAGGTAAGACTGATATTGTGTTCACTAAAGGTAATATGAACTCTTTTGTCTATCAAGATATACTGGCGAACAATTTTGTTCCATTAAGAGATGAACTTGTGGATCAAAATTTGATTTTGCTACAAGATAATGCGTCAGTGCACAAGTCTGCTTCAACTATTGCTTGGCTAACTGAAAATAATATAAGTTTTATGGATTTTCCGGTCAAAAGTCCAGACCTCAACCCCTTAGAGAACATGTGGGGTATCCTTGCACGCATGGTGTATGAAAATGGTAAACAATATTATTCTGTCTCTGAACTCAGAGCTGCTATTTTAAAAGCATGGGATAAAATACCGATTCTAACATGCAAAAACCTAGCAAAATCCTTCCAGAATCGTCTTTTAGAAGTAATTCGCGTGAAAGGAAAACACACGAAGTACCAAAAATTGTAATGCTATACATTTAATTAATATTTAACTTTGTGGTCTCAAAGTTTTTTCCACCCTTTTATGTTATGAAAAAAAAATCATTTGAGTATAATGTATAATTACATTAATTTCTTTATAAAATATTATGAAGAAATTTTCATATTGTTGTATTGTATATACTATTTAATGTATCTTTTTTTAGTAAAGTTAAAAGTTTTCAATTTCACACGTGGTCTCAAAGTTTTTTCCACCACTGTAGGCTGTAGCTGTATGCTCTGCAAGATGCAAACCCCCACCCCCTTCATTAAAGAGTTTGTTTTTAATCTTATGCCTGTTTTTATACTCTGCTCTTGTTGTTGTGACTAACTCCAACAGTTTTTAAGTTTAGTTTGGTTTGATTTAGTTATATTAACGTCCCGTTTGAAGCAACACTTGGGCTATTTTGGGACGGGCCTCGTAATTTTGAACCGCGGTCAGATGACGGTCAGGACGACACCTGAGCTGGCACCTCCCTATCCACACCACAACAGCGGGAGGGCGTATGGTCAGGACGGATTTAACGTGCAACAGACCCCCTTACACGACGGTTCTTCGGTGGAATCGGGTCTCGAACCTGAAACCATCCGTACCACCAGGCCACCGCGGCCCTAACAAATTTAAGAGCAAATTCTTCAGTAAGTTTTCGTTATCCTTGAATTAAGAGTCTTCAATCGAAGCGCAACTTTCAATTACATTCTGCAGGAGTTTTCTTTGGAGGTTTTTTCTTCGTTCCCAGATAAGTTTCCAGCGATAATCTTGGCTTCGTGATCTAAGAATGCGAGTTTGTCTAATTTTTCCCACCATAAGAAGTGAAAACGTGAGTGCGAATCATGCTAAATCTAATCGTGTTTAAAATGGCCACATATTCGTGAGCGTGTACAAGTTTGTAGACAGAAATGGCGTCAGACGATGCCAAACAAGAGTTCTACTTGTCTGATCACGGCTTAATATTTTGAGGTATAGTTTCTGCATCATAAAGTGAAAGTAGGCATCTAATCAAAACAACAAATCAACATCAAAAAGTTATTTACCGATTAAAAATCAACGCATCTAATATGGACACTATTTATAATGAAAGAATAATTATTTTAAAATTCATACTAGTTAATAATACTCACATGCGAAATGTTTACATTTTAATAAAATATAAAAATTATAGTATTCTATTCGTCAATTACTTGTTTGTACATTAACTACAGAACTCTGTAACTAGATTATGACCAATATGGCAGCTGCAATAGTCGACTGCTTAATAAAAAAAGTAAAAAAAAAAAAAATGAAAAAAAATTATATATGCATTATAACAAACATTAAACTGGGCGCCATTTTACATTACATTCGTTTTGAATATGCTTTTAAATCCTTCGTGTAAAAATTGTTCCACTAAAAATGACGCAACACGCATACAGATATATATGTAGCTCTAGATGTATGAGAAACCTTGTTACAAGAACGGATTATTAATTTTATTATCTGTTTTATGATAGTTAATAAAACGGATAATATAAATGAGAGGCATACAAATTATTTGAAAAAGTGAAAGTACAGATTTAATTCTTTTTTAAATATAACCGTCCTTTGGTGGTCTAATTACCGATCATTATTACGTCAAGGATTGGGCGGGAGGGATGAGGATGGAGGATTTTGAATCACATCTATGCAACTCTAACTTTAAAACAAACAACTTTATTCACTTTTTGATATAATCAAAGCTGATGTTGCAACCCAAATAACAAAATGTTACAGAAAAATCCATCCGGTAGGTATACAATGAAAAGCTCCGCAAGTTCATTAGCAGATAAATACGCATAATTTTACATGCAATCACAAATTACAGTAGAAAATAAACTAAAGCATACACAAGAAAAACTTTTACAGTAAACAGTAGTGCCCAAGCAGGAAATCGCTATTAACCTTTATTATTTATTTATTAACATTAGATATTTATTATAACTTGTTTGAGCTTATTTCATTATAAACTATTATAACAAACAAAGCACTTGTTACTTGAGAGATGATTTACAGCTGTTAAGAGTTAAACTACCGCAGCAGTACAAAACGCTCAGAGTTAACTTGCTGGAAATCAGCAACTCAAAAAGAAACTTTGCTCAACTACTTATTTCTCAATTCGATTGATTATTGTCTCGTCTGTGTGTTTCTGCTTTTATAACTTCCGTGGTATCGAATGTTCGAGAAGAGACGGCGGAACTCGAGTTGATATAGAAATAACGCCAAGAGTTGAAATTCGGGAAGTTTTTTTTGTCGCAAAGGTCGGAGCGTCATTGACTCGATGTCCATCTAGTATCCTATGTCTATCTGTAAAATTCTCTCCTTTACCATAAAACTATCTAAAGAAATATTACAAATTCGTAACAATATTAGCAGATGATACAATCAAACGACTTTCGAAACAATCTCTGTCGGCAAGCCGGAAGCAGATCTCTTATGCAGAGATATAGGAGAAAGAAAATTTCCCCTACAATGTCTATCGGTAAAATTCCCTTTCGACCTCTTATATCATATAAGTTGGGGAAGTGAGATTGAAAAAAAGGGAAGAGAATGGAATTGATAGGAGCTTTTCAATGAAGCGTCAGAAGCTTACATAATGCAATAATCGAAATTAGGATTTGTGAATCATTTTTTAAAGCCTCACTTTTAAGGGATTGTAGCATTTGAAAACGTTTTGTTCAAAATTGATTGTCAGGATGAAGTAATAAATCTTCAATTTTGAATTCACATTTTATCTTAAATCGTAAGAAAGCTACTCAGAAATGAAAATCTCGGGCACTAACACACCATTTTCACTCCCTTTTAGGCGACCCATTTATGAACTGGGCCCGGTGGTTTGGGGTTCTAAAAACATGATCGGAACAAATTCCCGAATTTCAATGCTTAGTAGAAAATTTTCAACAGGGTAGTATTCATGTAAAGCATTTATCAAAATAAAAAACTGGATGCAATTTTGACGATGTCATCTAGTAATCGGCAATTAAATCTTTTAAGAATTATTTAATTTGTATGCATTTGGGGGGCACATTCACACACCTCACAGATAGAACACAGAAGAACAACCATGCCCGAACCGGAACTCGACTTCTGGACACCCAGATCATGGGGAAGACGCGCTACCCCTAGGCCAGGACACCAGCAGTACGGTAAGTTATTTTATTAAAATATGCCGTTAACTAATGTATCAAATCGAAATTCAATTATTTTAAATAAAAAAGTAATAAAAAAATAGCAATAAATTAAAAAAAGTTTAAAATTATTAATAAATTATTTAAATAAAATCTCACTAAACAAGTCGTTTAAATTACGTCATTCTTTCTTCGCACCCCTCCCTTTTAAGACAATTTAAAACTATATCTATTGCTACAAAAGTTATTCTGGAGAAGACCACGAATTCTGATAGCTGCTCATACGCGTCTCATGTTTTTATTTGCAGTCTCAAACAACGAGCAGCGCATCCATCATTCGCTCAAGGCAAATCTACTTCCCCCCTGTAGGAATTTGATTTTTTTTTTTTAAATCGATGACTTTCTGCTCCTTTTAGTAAAGATAAGAGGTAAGATGGCTAAGCTGACACATTATAGCAATTCAATGTGCTAAAAGATTTGCTACAATTTAAAAATAAATTCCAGCAAGTTGCATCTTCTTGCAGCATGTGAACAAAAATTAATGCGTTAAAGCCCCCTATTTCTTTGCTGTCTCTCTGTAACCGAAAAAAGGTGGCGAGACCCTGTAAGTCATCCACATTTCCTGTTCTATGTTACACAGATGGAATTTCCGATTGGAATTTTAGCTCTGAAAGTAACATCTTACTAGCATCCTGCTCACAAATGTGCGTTTCTTCCTAAGAAAACAAATACTGGAGAAAATACTCAGCAGTTCCGATTGTTTCAAATCAAGGTCGGATCATCAATTATGTCGGCACCCTGCAACTTTGAAGGGAGGGGGGGGGGGGGTATTCTTTTTTTTTTTTAAAGATACTTTAAGGCAATAAAATTTTGTGATTTCATTTTGGTTTAAAAGGTTCATGTGGTTGAACATATTAAAATTGAAATTAGTCCTTTTGTATTCGGAAAAAGTAACTCGAAACATATTTATTTAATACGAGGACTTTTTTATTGCATAACCCCAAAAAATTAATCTATATATTTTTTTTATTTTTTTATACCACTCCCTAGGTATTTTTAACAATCAAAATTAAAAAAATAAATAAATAAAACGCCAAAATGATGCAGAGGTGAGGAGACACTCGAGTGCAAAGGGTAACAAATCAATCACTACAACACAAAAGATTATTTCGACCTGTTACGAAATTGTTTCTATGAGGAACAATTGAATCGATATATAAACGAAATCATAAAAAATACTGACATAATAATTATTGATAAAATCAAATTTGACAAAAGTTATCAAAATATTCAACGCGAGACATATTTCAAGCGGCATTCTAGTTGCCAAAAAAGTAAAGCAGAGCGGGCTAAGCATACGTGATTCAAAAAACATCAACGCTTCCGTTCTTGTTTATTCGCTATGTAATGCAGAATTGTTCGTGCCACACATTTTAGTTCAAAATATAATTTTATGTATTTTTTTAAAAAGAAATATGAGCAGTTACGAGTAGGACTTTCTATTTGATGATAAAAATGATCGATTCCAGACTTCACGGATGAATATGAGCTGGAATTTAGCGATGCGTCTTGGAATAAATAGTTTAGCTGGTACAGTTAAGCCGTCATTAAAAAAAAATGTCGTAAACATAAAGCCGAACAGATTATTTAAGGGGTCAAACATTATCAGCTATTATATTTTTATTTGTTCACTGAAATACGGGAGGAAAAAAAGCGAAAGATTTCGTGTGAAGCATATGTGATTCACACGGTCCGAACACATATATTACATCTGAAAAATACTTAATGGCGTTGACACACGGCGGTAGACGCATTAAAATATAGCTTAAATTTCAGAATGCATTAATGTTTCTTTTCATGTTTCCGAACTTACCTACAAATCAATGTAGCCCCCCATTCTCTCTTCCCCCCCAGTTGGTTACTGATTTAAAAGTCAACAGCTCTGGAAGCCTGTAGTATTATTTAGAACCATAAATATATATATTATTTTTCTGCCATTTTTTTTTTAATTTAAAACTTTTTATATGGAAGGCTAAAAAACCATCTCTTGAAGATGATTCGCAATTATAATTTGTATTTTGTTCATACTATTGCGACTCAAAAACTGCTAATATATAAATAAAATATCTGGTTTTAAAAGGCAAATATGAAAGTCCCGGCAAGTGCACTGTTTAAAGGTCCCTACCGAGATTAATCCGGTGCGATTCAGACGCGAAAAGAGAAATGCAAACATTACCAAGTTTCGTTTACTTTGTTATAATATTAGTCATTTTAAAACGTTGCCAAAAGAGCTTATACGAAGGCAGAAGTTTCAAAAGTCAGTAGTTAGTGGGGTATTTTCGCTAACGTTCGTGACCAGAAAGGTAAAATTTTGCAACATGAATATTCCAGAAAACTCATTTCAGTTCTCTTCAACACCTCGCGCTGTTTTCTCACGAGGCATTACTGAATTATTCGTTGGAGAGGGATACACCATATGCATGGATGAGAAGGGAGGGTTAATGAATTATTACGCTAGTTTACTGAAAGGGAAATGAAAGGTAGTTCTTCACAGAAAATTGAGAGTAGTTAGCAACTTTTATATAAAACTGGAAGATATGGAAGACTCTCCGACTGTTTCGTAACTCTTTATAAAGTTTTATATATTCTATTTGCGATGTTTCCGAACTTATTGAAAATTGCGCAGTATAAAAGTTTTCTAAAAAAATAATAATAACTGTGAGATTATTGTTGTATTTGATAATTTTCAAGCACTTTTCCATAGGGAACCTCGGAATTTTCGCAATTTAATATTTCAGAATCTTGATACGGATCAGATGTCAAAAGTAAAGATCTCATTTAATTCGAATAATTATGAATCTGCATAAAGTTTTCTTCGCTTTTATATCCCTATAAAATGATTCTGGCAAACTATTATAAAGCCAGAATTAGTTTGTAAAGCCGTATAATAATCCCTGTATAATATTACAATGCAACAAGCTCATAAATATTTATTAATCCCACCTTATTTTGATCAAATATTTGACAAGAATAAAGATGGATAGAAATTCTCAGATCTTTTTTAACACAACGCCAAACATGCGCAAGGTCCTAATTTTTCTAGATAAAAACGACTTGTTTTGATATGTCTAATCTACCTGCAAAAAATTGTATAATTTTGTCTTATACTGTATAAATGGAAGGTTTAATTTTGTTTGTTATTATGTTCTCGCATAGTTCTTACTAAAGCGTACCCCAGCCTATTCACATAGTATTTCGGATCTAGTGCAAAATTGTAGCAGCTACGGGTGTTCAGATCTTGATTTTCAAAGTACCGCACGAACTCACCCTGCACTACCGAAAATAATAAGGAAACTGAAAGTGTTTTGGACCATTTTTATGGATCGAATGAAACCAAATTTGACACTTACATGCTAAATTTAATTTAAATAAATCTTGCGTTTTGAGTTATCGAGCTTATATGCATGCGAAAGTACAAACTAACAGATGGTCATCCCTTTGATGAATTCGATTCCAATCATAACAATGATCTACATTTTAGTTGTTAAAATTGTGGATCAAATTTTATTTACTCAAGTCATAGCGTTTTCGAACAATCGTGCTTACATACATGCGAAAATAACTGGTGATGGTTAACTCCTAGTTAAAAAAAGTTAGAAATTTGATACGAATCTAAGCTTTTTATGGTAAATCTGCGTACCAAATTTGTAATAAAGATCAAGTAAAAGGAGTGATGTAAGAGTAAACCATTTTAATTGCGCGACTGATGCCTTAAAAATATTGGCTTGCTGCCTAAACACAAACTGACTAAATGAAAATCTCCTAAAATGCATTAATCATTCAGACCATAAAACTTTACTAATGCAATAAAAGAGGTACATTATTTTCAAAGGGCAAGTTAAATAATGACAAATTAAATAAATCTGAAAAAAAAACCGCTTTTAAAATGGAATAATAAATAATAATATGGTGTTTTGTTTACGATATTTTAGCTCGTGATTTATGACTGAGCAATGGAATTTTTCTACTAGTATCAAACAAACACTGACACCTGATACAAGGCCTTAGAAATTGTTAACCATCGGAAAATGGAGAACTGTCAAACTGATACCAAAAAATTTGTTTTATTTAAACTCTATAGCACTTTATTATCACAACTTTTATTTAGAAAGATGAAATGTAATATCCTATTTTTTTCATTGGCTTGAGTTCTGAAATTTTGGAAGCTTGCATATTCTCGATGAGAATACATTAAAAAAATATACTGAGCACTTAATTATCGATTAGTCATTGATTTAATGAAACTTTTAATTCCAAATTCGGGTATATTAAAGAAAAGTGAGGGTATAATAAAAAAAAGAAATAATTTCAAAATTCCACAACATTTTAAATAAAGAATCAGAAATAAAAGACTAAAAGTAGGAAATAATCAAAATTATTTTTCTTATTCCTCAATACACAAATAAAGGAGTGTTCTTAAGAAATCCTTTTATTAAATTTATCTAATTGTCTTGTAGTAAGACCAATATCTACTAATAATAAAGAAGAATGTGCGTACATGAGTTAGCGTTCTGCAGCCCTGACTGTTTGTTATAAATAAAGCCTCCGAACGTGGTATAAATATAATTTGAAGGAAAATAATGCGAATATTGGAACAATTTTTTTAAAAAATTTTTAAATTAAAATTACATAATATTTTGGCATTTTTCAACAATAACTTCGAAAAATATTACAGTACAGGAATTATTTTTATATCATTTTAAAATTTAAAAAATTCCTTTTAATAATGCCAATATTTAGGTGCACAAATTTATTATTTTTTAAATAATTAAGCAATATTTTAAGTGTATTTTGTAACAACACATTTAATTCTTGAACTGAAGCGCAAATTGTTTTCCTTACAGCTATTAATATTTCATCCTAACTTTTTTTCCCATTCTTGATGGTCAAAATATGAAGATTCGACTTAATTTTCCATGTTGTGTAAGCTGCAGTGAGGGCATACTTTTATTAAAACATTTTAAATTTTGATGCACTAAAACTTAATTTAAGAATCAAGTAATGGTAAAAAAAAAGTTTTTAAAGTGCGTCCATTTTCAGGCCCCCTTGATCTTTTCGTGATGTAATCGAATGTATAAAGATACAGACAAAAAAATATTACGGAAATGTACAGCACAATGAATAGAAGAAGTGTGTAAGGTTTCTAAATCAATATGAGTTATAAGCTTATCAAATTTTCATATTTAAAAATATTTTGCTGCGAAAGCCATTTAGACCAAGTTACACAAAATATTTATTTGAAAATTTTAGCAACTATTAAACAACTCGTCGCCAAAGCTATAATAGTGCATAATAAATATTAATGGATTTTTAAAAGACGACGTCTCAGAATTTTTTCGCTAAAGTAATAATAGCTATTCTTCATAACAATTGTTGTCTTATTATGTTTGATTTAACAGTTGTCAAAACTTCCATTACAAACTTGGATTAAAAAAAAGATATTTCTATTTTAAATATAATGGTTAAAAATAAAATCTCTAATTAAATTACTGAAATATCCCCCCAATCCAAACAAATAACACATCCTACTTATAAATATGTCAGATAGATTTCAACTTAAAAATTATCTTCTAGATTTTTATTGAAACAACGCAGACTGCCGTTGATAAACCGATACCACAACTACATCAGTAGACGTTGCACGAAATGCAGTGAAGAAATAAGAGGAAAAGAAAAATGAATAAAATATCGATCAGAAAAAGATAAAAGGAAGCTGACCAGTCCATTTTTTTTTCTCGTCCATATGACCAAAAATACCCAAATATTTCCCCCTGTAAATCTTCCGATACCCGACAGTTTTCTATCGATCGATGCCTTATTTTTTCCACTCTCGCTGGATTCTCATCCTTCTCGTGTTAAGATCAATTGGAAATTTTCATTCCCTTCCTCTTTTTTTTTTTTCCCCTTGTGAACACGAAGAAATATACTTTAAGCCTTCGAATCTAATTCAATCTCCGAGGAGATGAGAATTCTAAGTCGGGGTTTTCTCCATCGATCCGGATTCGAAGTGATGAATAGTTTCTTAGAAGAAAAGGCACACCTCCCTCGCTTTTCTGGAAAGGACAGGGTTGGGAATATTGTGGAGGCAGCGATCATCAGATGCGATAGTTCTAAATGTCATTATTGATTGGACATGAAAGCGAGCAGTTAAAAGAATGGGGGTTGAGAAGAACTATCCAACGCGGTTATTTTAACGGAACTAATAATAGATCGCTCTTCTTTCACGAAAACGTGTTCGATCCTAATGGTCCTTTTTAACAATGTGTTTTAGAGACGCAACGACAGATTTCTAAATAGGTAGCTGCCTGTGGCCGTTGCTAGGGGAGAGGGCGCACGTTGGTTGATTAAAGAAATATTATTAATCTAGTTGGAAAAGAAATAAATTTGTGAATAAATATTAGCAATCTGTTAAGTATTATTGATCAGATTCTAATATATTTTAAGTTCACATAGTTATTAAAATATTTATAAATAAAAATAATATTATATAGGCGTAATAAATGTAAATGTTACGCAGTCAGCATCGAAAGATTTTCAAGAAGAGGTTTATGTGCCCTCAAACGAACTCAATTATGCAAAATATGCTGAATAACAAAGATTTATTTGTATTAATATGCTGGTCTATTAGTAATACAGTGAGCGGCAGAAAAACCCGGACAAACAATTTTTAATATAACTTGATTAAAAATAAATAAATTAACAAAATATAACAAATTGTAGTGAAAGCTCATATAAGCCAGTTAACAGCTACGCTACACGAGCGATTGCTTTTGTATTGTGGTCATGTTACTCGGCTGCGAACCACAAGGTCCCAGGTTTTATCCCCGCTCTTAACTATCCGCCACAAAATAATAATAAAAGTAGACTTTTACTAATAAATAAATTTAATTTGTTTCAAAAGTGGTCGCCTTTTGAAGCAATACAGAGGCGCAAACGCTTATTGAAATTTTCAGTCTTCTACTTATCTTCTTTTAATCTATCCAATTTCCGCCGAAGCCATTGCTTTAGAGTGTCCAAATTTTTATGTGGTTTAGTGCAAGCCCTATACTTCAAAATGGACCATACGCTGTAATCATGAGATTGAGATTCGGCGACTATTGTGCCCACTCTCCAGATGATATCACGCCCGGACAATGCTCCTTGCACCTCTCTTCTGTCTTTTTAGCCTTATGAACTTGCGCGGAGTCTTGTTGAAACGTCCAGTTTACATTGCCAAAGTCCGCTTTGGTCCACGGAAATACAACAGCTTTTAGAATGTCCGTTGGTACACGTTTTGACTTATTTTAGCTCTCTCATCCACAAAATCCAGAGATGTTTTGCAACTTTTGCAAATTCCGCCCAAGACACTGACCGACTTTAGATTTTTGTAATGTTCAACATTGCTGAAGTGCTTGGAGCATCTGCAGACTAGTTCCCATAATTCTAGGAGTAATAAGCTTTTGGACGGTAAAGAGCTTCTCATTAGTGAAAAGGAATCTCTCTCAGTGCTGACTTGGGGCCCGTTTCAAAGTTTTTGGCGTCTTCGAAGCTGCACTAGTTTGTTTACTTCAGTGAGAAGCTGAAATTTCTGGATCTTGTAAGGCTTTAGCCCAAGCTCTGTTTTTGCCATTCATTGCACTGATCGGTCACTTATTCCCAGTTTACGATCGATCTTTCTCATGGAAAACCTCGAATTTCAGTGAACTCGCTTTTTGATGACCTTACGGCTATTGAAAGTGTTCACTATGCGTTTTCCTTCACTTCCTGGACTTTGACCATCATTGCAAAGCTCTTTGAAGCGATAGATTGCATCAGACACTGTTTGCCGAGGCATATTAAGTAAACGAGCGACTTACAGTCGTTTTCCTTGCTTAAACAACTCTAAAATAGCATATCTTTTGCTTAGCATTGTAACCCCCTCCAAAAAAAAAACAATATGTAAACTAAAAGATATATTATAAAATATGTTATAACTGAATTGGCAGGTAAAATGAAATGAGCAAAAATTAAAATGAAATTAATTAACTCCTATGATATAATAAATTTGTCTGTTTTTTTTTTTTGTTTTTTTTCTGCACCCTGTAGAATATCTTATATACTATAAAACACGTGAACGCATAAGTTATACATATTGATTTCGAAATGATTGTTCAAAATATGATACGATGAAATAAAAGACAGAAGTAACCTTCATGCATAATTTTGTACTTACTCTGTCTTTCGTAATCTTATTTCTCCACTATTCTGCTATATGTGCTTCCTAAAAAGAAAAAGAAAGAAAAAATTATACATGAACGAATTCATAAAAAAATTGCAAACTTAATTAAATTTTGAGAAAGAATAATAATAATAAAAAAAAGATACAGACTAGAAGATAAAAAAAACTTTACAAAATAATGAATATTACCAAATAAAAAAATCGAGAAGTAATATAAATAAGAATAATAAAATAAATTAACAGAATAATAAAATAAATAAATTTATATAAAAAAGTGTTTTAAATCTTAAAAATATCGAAGAATTATTATTTAATAGAAAATTAATCGAAATGAAGAATGATAAAATTCGTATCGGAAAAAACTGAAATCCGCTTGTTCCCGGAAATGTGTCACGTGTGAAAGGAGAACTAATTTAAGAGAAGAAAAGCATTAGTTTTTATTATATTTAAAAATTTCATTGCGAATTTTAACAGATGATAGGTTTAAATGCTGTCACTGTTCAATTTGTATAACATTTTATAAATTAATCAAACAATTTAACAGGCAGAAACATTTAAAAAAGTCATGAAATATATTTTTATAATATAAAACATTAAAATTTGATGAAAGAAAAAAAAATGAATGAAAACGATAATGACATTCATGGCATGCGTCGAACTTTTCATTTCAAAACGTACCAGCAAATTTAATTACAAAAGTACTCATCGAAATCATCTAAGAGACTTGCTTCCGTTTAGGAATTCAATTATGGAAATCGCCTAGAACGAGACCGTCATACATCATCGAAGATTAAATCTATTCGGAAAATGACTTTATATAGATTTATATTTCACGCAAATCGTAAAAAGAGACATTTGTCACAGTTTAATGCTTTTTTTTTCTTTAATAGTAGTTTTGTTTAACCACTTTCCAATACATTTCCATGCAAAATGTCTCTATTTATAATGTCAACATTACATTTTTGACAGACTTTTCCTTCACGATGTATTTTTACCTCCTCCAGTTTTCTCGTGCTCCAATGATTTTTTCAGTCTGGCGAACAATACAGAACTGGGAAATAAATAGATGCATTTATAGATATAGATTGTGTAGTATGCGTGTTTTAGATAAAATTCGTGTTTAGATCTCTATGCAAACATTTCTGGTTTATCTATCTATTTAAATATGCGCAGCAAACAGAAAAAATAAAAATAAAAAAAAATCCGTTTGCAGTGCCGCATGAACATGCTTTAAAATGATATTACTTGATAGAATGAATGTCTACTCCTCCGTTTAAAACAAACTATGTAATGGTAATATTTTTTTTCAATGGGTAATTTTTGCACCACTAAATTTAAAGATAGCTTGGCAATCAAAATGGCATAACAATGTGCCTATAAAAGACAATAACTCATTTCGAAAGGCAATGTATTCCTATAAAAATCGTTCCGGTATAGCATGAATTCGATTAACGCGACGATAAGTTGTGCCACTTTATGTTTAAATGCAACATTTTCATTTTTTTTAACTTTCTAGTGTAAGGGAAAAAAAAGAAAAAAAAAAAAAAAAAAAAAAAAAAACACTGTAATCGTCAAAAATTCGAACTCGAGATTTTGACGTATCTCCATGCTTCAGACATCCAAGAGTTCGAAAAACACAATTTTGAGAAGGTCTATCTATGAACATAACAATTCAAAAACGATTTGATCTAGATGAATGAAATTTGGTGTATGGATTCAAGAGCACATTTGCAGATTGTTGTCAAATTCTGAAAGAAATCCATTCGCAGGAAGAGTATCTATCTGGTTGTTCGATTACAAGTAGAAAAGCTAGATAGGGGGGAAAAAATCGATAAACACGTTAGCTTCTAAATTAAAAATTCTTATCAAAATTTTAACCTACTAAAGAGTTTTTCGCATGCATGAAAACGACAGCAAAATCTAGTCCTGCCTCGATTGCGCCAAATATAAAGGTTACTGAAAGGTTCTGAAATCCGAAAAAAATCCACTAGAAATAATTTCAAACAAAAATAAATCATCTATAAATTGCATGACGCAACAGTTTCTAAAATGCTCTTAGATCATAGCAATGATTTTAAAACCTTTAAATATAGCATGCAATTATCTGCAGAGTAGTGCAAGATCACTGAAAAAAAAAAAGTCTTTTTTAAAAATTTCAATTAGATTTTTTAGTAATTAAAAACTATTTGAAATTTCAAGGTTTTTACGCAATAACTTCGTACGTAATCTATCTATAATCGCTTAAAAACCATTATCACCTTAAAAATTAGCTTTTTTGATGACCTAAATTTTATTTTCTAGCATTTTTAAAAAAAATTAACGCATTTTTCAAAATATGTTATGTAACAACTGACACGAAAGATTTTTTTTCTTCCATCCTGTATTAAATTGCGCAACAGTTTATTAATTTTAAAATATAATTTCACTTTCTGATAAGTATAATTTTTAATTAAAAAAATTAGTAAATTTATATTTCAAAAATATTTAATTTTCATGATATTTGTGCATACATTTTTGTCCAATTTAATGGCAATATCTCTTAATTAGAATCAATTTGATATAATTTTATGAATTGGAAAATTTGATTTATGAACGACATCGAATTAATATTATAAAACCGCAGACGATAAAATAATTAATTCTTTTTAACATGGCAGTATTATTATATTATGATATTCCAGAGAACTTCAATTTTCCTTACTTTCTCACATACGAGTCGCACCCAGAAAAATTGTTGTAATTGGATCGTGAAATGCTCAATGAATCACTGACTTCCTTGAGATTGGAAACTATATTTCCTGAATTATGTCTGCCAGAATAGAGCGGTGCCACATCGGAATTTAACTTTAAAAATTTATCTAACTCATAAGCTCGATATTTCTTTTAATAATAGTAATTTATGCATTTGGCTCTATTGAATTTTGGATTTAAATTTCGAATGATGTTTAATCTTTAACTATGTATTTGGAGAGCTGCAGCCAAAAAGAGTCTTACTTTTGTTATATTACAAGTCGCAAATTCTTGTTTAGGAACACATGATTGAAAACCACAATGCGCTAGAAGTATGTAATTCGGTACACTGTCTTAATATTTAAAATGTAGAATTGTTTCGAATTTCCAACCTAATTGGTAAATGAGAAGATGTACTTTTCTTATATGCACTGCCTATACTTTTCACTACACAACGAAATTAAACACAAAACGCTACATACTTTTGAAGCATACTGTAAAAATGAACTCGACTTTTCTTTACAAACGATTCTTAACCAATTGGAGAAGATTACTCTTATGTTATTTTAATCAGGACTTTGCATTAACCTCAAATATGTCAATAAATATATATACAGTCAACCCTCCTATAACGCGGTGAGTGCGTAACGCGTTATATGGAAACCGCGCTATAAGAAACTCGGATTTAACCGTACAAACCAGGCTAATTCGTAGCGCGTTGTATGGAAACCGTCTACCGCGTTGTATGGAAACCACGCTATAAGAAACTCAGAATTAGTGCAAATCACATCATTCATACCGCGTTATATGGAGACCAATAAATACAAAAGACAAGAGATATAAACTTTCTTCTTAATCCTTTCCTTGTTTCTTTTGTGTTTAACATGATGCAAATCTAAGGTTAATAATTACTTTATTATTATTATTATTATATTAGAACAATTGAAGAATATTACTTACAGTATTGTGTAATGTTGTCCAATTATAAACCACAAATTAAGCAGCAAAAAGCTAAACGAATGGATGGTGAAGACAAAATTTTAGAAAGAATTGGTCACCAACGAGACATACTGTGAAAGAGCTCCGAGACGACTAAAACCGATGCCGTAAACGGCTAAGAGATAAGCTTGAATGTTTGTATAAACATATCCAATTAAAACCATTCATTGGGTGCACGGAAAGAACTGACGGGACGTTGTTGAACGGATACCGCGCTGTAAGAGTACCGCGTTATAGGAGGGCTGTTGCAATTTCAGCTCCGCGTTATATGGAAACCGCGTTCTGAGAGTACCGCGTTATAGGAGGGTTGACGATATTTATCAATAATAAATAAAAGAATATATATTTAAAAATAATTTTTAGCATATTTTAATAGTGTAGAATCTTTTTAATCATGTCGATTTTCTTATTTAATATTAACATCAAATTCTGAAAAATTTGGAACTAGGCCCTTTTAAGATTTATCTTATCATTGCGTTCTCACAATTTTCCCAAGCGATAACATTTACAATTTCGGCCTGCATATATGGCAGTATTGGAAACACACCAGAAGGTCTACATAGCTGGCAGACGTGCGCTAACGGAAGACTGATGTTAAAATTTTCAATTTATGATCATATTTATATTTAATGTTATCTTAAGTAATTAAATTTCCATTTTTAAGAAAAATATTTTGCCTCAATAACTAATACAAGAAATATATATCAGCATTTTTAGAAGAATTAGAAGCAATGATATAACTTTTCTCAAATCAAGAAATATTTTCACAAACATTAAAACATAAATAAATAAATAAAATAAAAAAAATAATAAAAAAAAAACTGAAAAATTAGAAAATTATAATCCAAAAGATTTGGGCATTTCAAAAGCACGCATTACACAGATTACATTAATAATTAATATTAAGGAATTTATATAAAAGAATATTAAAGAAATGTTGGATAAATATTTTCCAAAATTTATTTACCTTTTAAGAAAATCGTGTTTTATAGTAAAGAGTAAAACTAATAAATTTGTTAAAAAGATTTTCAAAATCATTAAAAAACTTATCATCTAAAATTCCTTTTCGACGAAATTTTAATCTTATTCATAGTCAGAGGAAATTTCCGATAAAATCCATCGAACTAAAGAGAATTCATGGCAGCTGACATGTATGAGGCGAGACATAAAAGAAGTTGTGAGATATCAATAATAATTATTACGTCTGAAAATTGACAGAACAAAGTCAAAACCGAAATGTATTTGCTTCACGACTACAAGAAACATCTCCGTTACTTGACATTTAAAACTGGAATGAAACTCCTTTCAAACAAAAACGGGAACTCCAGTTCCAGAAAACTTCCAACTAACTAGTCTAACTATAAAACTTAACTATCATCTCCGATCAGTCATTCCTCTCAGTGTATACGTCAAAACAATTTATTGTCATTTCCAGCTTCTAATCCCGTCCGAAAGGCCGTCTCACCGAAACAAGAAATAACAAGCCGTCTGAAATACGACTCGCAGAACTGGCTCAACAAAAGAACAGCCGGTGCGCACGTCCCAATTGCAGAGGCAGATAGATCTAGAAGCTGGGATATGGAAGGGACAACCTATAATCCGTCGCATTTCGCCGAAAATGCCAGCAGGAAATAAAGAAAAAGCGCGACGGCAGGAATTTTAATATGACAGCAATTTTCGCAGAAGCAGCTTCTGAAGGTGGGGAAGGATCGGCAGTCCGACAGAAAGCGGAAGAAAATCACAAGAGATGCATAAAAAGTTGGTCATTTCACCTCCCAAGAAGGCTGTCCAAGCAAGGAGCGATGAATTTTTAAGAATAGAATTGCTCTTAATTATATGTCGAGATATTTTTTGGAATGATCGGGTTCAAAGGATGTTGTTGTTTCCTCGTACGAGAGGCTCGTTGCGTCATACTTTTTAGTCTTCAGTTTTTAGATTTTTTGCTTTCGGTTTCTTTATGAACTTTTTAGATTTAATAATTTTATTTAACAAGTGTATATGTGGAAGTTAAGCGGATTCAGAAGTTAATCAAAGCAATGCAATTTGCATTTTTTTTTCTATGGCGAAAATTGGTCAAACATTCATTGTACTGACACCCATGCCGCAATGTTAAGGAAGTGAAGATTTTAAAAAATACAAAAAAAAAAAAAAAAAAAAAAAAAATAGCGGAAGTGGTCTCTTCGAAACTTTCTTGAATGCTATTTAATAGAGATGCTTTTGAGCTATCATGTCCATAGATAAACAGACATAATTCCAAAAAAATGTGTTTTTCAGACTCATGTAGATCTGAAATATAGATTGGTTAAAATCACGGGTTTGAATTTCATTTTTTTTTTTGACAACTACTTTTTTTTTTCGTGTGTGTGTGTGTATGTGTGTGTACTTCGCTTACAAGAATAATAATAATAAAAAAAAAAGCTTCGATTATATTTCCTTACTAATAACTAAGTGCTAATTTTTTTTAACCACACGAGATACACAGAAATTCTTCTGTTTAAGGCAGACACACACACACACACACAAATATTTGCTTGGCAATTAATTTTCAACAACAATGAGCTATAAAGAGCGCAAATTGCTTTTTCAGGAATGACAGAAAAAAATTGCATCACATACTGTAATTAGTGTGTTAGGCACATGAAAAATCAATATTTACGTTATTGCATACAACCGACACAATATTCTGCAGGTAAAAATCACACTATTGAAACTACAAATAAAACGTATAATTTAATTTATTGTCACAACGCGGTACTTTTAATAGCACTACACAGCTGATGCAATCATTATCAGTATGTTTTTAAAACGTTTATGCAAGTTTTTACCAGGAAAACGGGAACGATTTTTTTTCTTGCATTTTTTTAAAAGCCTAGATATAAAACATTCTTCTAATAAATAGACTACCGACCTCGGCCAGTCTTACGAATTCAAGAAGTTCAAGACGTGCAGAAGAAGTTGGCTTTCAAATCATAATCGACAATAGTATTTTTGGCGTTGGTCCATTTCTTCATATCCTATTTATTCCCAGAAAAGTAAAACAAAAGCAGAATTTGCAGTCTTTGTCTATCAAATAAAAGGAGAATGACAAAACACATATGCAATTATTACCACAAAAGGCTATTTCTGAGGATAAGTGTTAAGAGTGCAAAATACATTACTTCAATTACACCAATTTCAACACTTATCGATTTTTTCAGTTGAAATATCATTTAATGCATCTTAAACACGCCAATTTGCTTGAAATAAATATGCTAAGAAACTTGTTTTACAAATGATTAGTTAGAGAGAAATTAATTCAAGTTTAATTATTTAGAATTAATATCAAACTTACATCACATCAAATAAATGATGCTGCATAAATAAGTCATAGTTCGTGCATGTTTCATTTCGCAGAAAATTTTTTAGTGCATTCAGGTAATTTCTCGAATATATTGTGATTTTAGTGTTTGTTTATGATTTTCGGACTCATATAAATAAACGAAACTGCACTAAAAAAAGTAACAATGTATTTTAAGTACCTATTAACAGTAAATAAGTAGACGTAGAGCAATACGAATGCAATGAATTACTTGGAATTTTTATTGTCGAGAGAAATCTGGAACTTTTGTTTAACATATAATTTAACCGGAATACGCGCGAGAGAAGTCGCACACATTCAGACCTTTTACCAGTCAATAAGATTTGAACCAAAGAGTCGCTAAAAATACAGATAAGCAATATTAATTTACAGTTCACTTAACTTAATGTAAAGGGGTATAAGCGGACAACAAACAAAGAATGGGAGAAAAATCAGCGTAAACGTGCCCCTCAAAACTTTCTCTCTAATAAGCTTGTCATGCCAGAGAACCCCTTCCGTGGTACTGGCGCACAATCGTTACGAAACATTTTTTGGCGATAAATTTGGGATTTTTATTGAATCTGTCGTGCCATTCTTGGCGAGTTATTCGGCAATTAATACCTCGCATGCGGTTAATAGTAACCGATCGTGTTTTATCCTCGTTTTTTATTTATCGTGTTAATTTATATTCGAACAGCCAGAATTCCTCTGAACAGATTTCACTTAAAATTTGAAAGAAATCTGCAAATTTGGCGTTAAAAACATTGTTATTTTTGTCACAGACAGATAGAAAGTCAGATGGACATTTTCCTGAAATGTGTTTTTCGAATTCAGAAACGATTCGTTAAAATCTCGAATTCGAATTTTTTGACGATCACTACACTTCCTCTATACTACATGTACGAGAAAGTAAAAATGCATGATATTTATGAAATCATTCTGAAAATTTTGTAAATAATAGGCTGGTATTTCTTTTCAAGTTTAAACAGCTCTTCTGATTGCTGCAACCTAAGTTCTACGCACAAAAGGTGTTTATAAGCATTTACCATCTTACATAGAATGGTTTAATTTAATTTAATTTAATTTAATTTACTGTTCAATTTTGAATCTATTATGTCCTAACGTCCGAATCTATTATGAACGATTCAGTTATTCTGAACCAAGAATGACACTAATTCTTCTGCTTTAGGAACAACAACAACAAAAAAAAAAATGTTGTAAGATACGGCCAATCCTCGACAAACACAAATACTTAATAAAATGAAGGAAAACTATCGGGCAATCGTTTTTCTTCTATATCATCGTTTTTCTTCTGAAGTCAATAAGTAGAAGAAGCGTGACATTAAAATAAAATAAAATATTAAGAATAAGAATAATAAAAACTAATCCTCATTCGTCTTCAAAAATAAGCTATACTACACGACTTAAAACCATTCACGATTATTACAAATAACAGAAAGGGAATAGGATTTTATTATCGCTTGAATTTCGAATTGAATTGCTTAAGTCCTTTAATTTTTTAAACATGTATTGTTATTTCCAGTTAGAATAGATTTCATTAAACTGAAACTGCAATTCAATGATTGAGAAGATATTGAGAATAATACATGAATTTGAGGTGAAATAAAAGGATATCGTGCCATTTTGCAATCAATTTTCCATGTCAGATGAATAATAGGATCAAACTAAATGTAGGACAACGACTGAACTTAGAATCACGAGGTGATTTTGAAATATACGCATTATGAAGGTAATATCCATGAAATTTTTAATTAATGCTGGGAGCACCATGCAATGATGATTGCATGTTAAGTTTCTTTAAACATAAACATATTTGCAACATAAATCGGATTATTTATTATTGTAACTTAAATTAAAAATTTAAATTTCTAATGAATTAAAATTTCTGAGAAGGATCCGTTCAAAACTACATCATAATCACAAGACACCGCAGAATCAGAAATGCCATCTTCATGAATTAAAATGCAAAAAATACAAGAAATAATAATGGGTAGCATATCAATAAGCCTTTAATCTATAATATATTGTACATTCTTGAGATGTATGAAAATCATAGGAAATATATGCGCAGCAAGTTTTGCAATACCGGTGCAATAGAGCTATGAGCATTCTGTGAAGCTTTCAACTGCGCCCTGAACATCAGAAACAATAACAAAGGTGTGTGGGCAAGTTATACAGAACAAACTAAAGGACAGTAAAACTTTCTGGGAGCATAGAAAGGAAACGAACGCAGGATAGGCAAAAATGGCGACTAGTGTTCTCCTGATGTCTAGGTTCATTGTTGAAGAAAATTATGGCTGAAATCAATCATAAATACGACAGCATTTCCCAATACAACAATTACTACTTCTAATTCATAAAATGACTCTGGTAAAACGTCTACGAAAAATCTTCAATTATAATTAACGCTCAGGTATGGTGTATGTTCCATTAAATGCAGTTGTGAGCGATAATACTAAAAAAAAAAAAAAAAAAAATTAAAGCAAGTCTTTGCGAGCCTAGCACGAGATATCTTCAACGCCCCCATTCGCATGAAGGTAGCGTTTCCGACATTCATATTCATATGATTCCGAGTTGTAAAGGAGTACCCTAATTCTTAGTGAAGTTACCACAAATGATAAAAGAATGCACTCAACGCATCTATTGTACCATTCAAACGAACCTCAAGTACCAAATAAGTCATCATATTTTGAAATCCTTTATTAAAATATGAGATACGATGCTAAAAATGGTTTAAATATGTCACAGCCCTAGCCAGTAATGGAATACATAGGCCCATATGGAGCAAGCACTCGAGGAAATAACCTTTATTCCATCGAGAAAATTCGTTCCAGTAGTAAATATTTGAAATGCCAAGGGAAATATATAATCTGGTGGCAGTCAAAAGATTAAAAGTCAAGTTTTCCAGTGGAAACATGCCTTACCGTAAATAAGAGCGCTGTTCGCTGGTTAACTGACTTGGCGAACATAGAAGCAATTCTTTACTATTTTTTATATGACATAGACATACACTGCCAACTATAATATCTTCAAGAGACTATCGTAGAACTAACATAAACGTCTTATTTATAACTCCAAGACCTCTTAGGAAAATGTTTCGGAGACTCGGTAGGTAAACGCCACCGCACTTCTTTGAAACCATTAATCTAACTTTGCTAGACTTCACGGTTCTGCTTCTTTTTTGGTGAAGACACTCTCAAGAGAACTGTCCAAACTACTTAAGACCAGACACTCAAGATCCTATAAAATGTCTAGCTTCGTCGAATTTCCCACTAAAGTAACTACATAAAAATTCTAACTGTGGATACTTTTATACTTAAAGAATTGCGAAACTTTTTAGTGGCAACAATGTTATCAAACTGGCAGGTCGTATATCTTTGAAAAATCATTTCATTTAAAAATTGCTTTAACTATTCCCAGTTTATTACCTTTTACATTTTCAATGAATAGTTTTCGTTCAGAGATATTAAAATTTTAAGTATTTAATGCTTTGTGGATTCTCAATGTTTTTATCATCGTGATATTAAGTTTTATATGTTACAGTGGAAAGATCTTTTTTTTTCTTTCATTTCACACAATTAATCATTTTTTTATTGTTATTTCTTTAAGTATTAAATTTTCAAACATACAAAAGATTTCTAAGAGAACCTTTTTACTTTCTTTTATACATAGTATAGATAAAATATAGTAATCGTCAAAAAATTCGAACTCGAGATTTTGACGAATCTAAATGTCTCAGACCTTCCCAAGTTCGAAAAGCATATTTTTGTACAATGACCGTCTGTCTGTGATAAAACGCTTTGAGCTACATGGCTGAAATTTGATATACGGTCTTTACATCAAATTATGTGTAAAATCTGTTCAGAGGAAGTGCAGCTGTTTGAATATAAGTTAACACGATAAATGAAGAAATAAATGAAGAAAACCAGATAGGTAAGATTCGATACACAGACTTAATATCTATGGTGCAAACATCTACCACATTTTGGGCCAAATCCAAGTATGTCTGTCGGTCTGTACTTTCAGAACCTTGTAAATGCTATAATTCAAAAATGCAGTGACTTAAATAAATCAAATTTGGCATGAGATTTCGTGATTACAAGTGCAATTTTCGTGCCAAATTTTTTGTTTCAATCGATTGTGTAAAATGTGCCAAAAGCACAAATTCGATTTTTGGATACTATTAACGCATGCCAGGGATTAATCGTCAAATAACTGGCCAAAGATGTCACAATATATTCAGTCAAAATGCTAAATCCACGCCAAAAGTTAATATTTCTTAACTGTTGTACGTCAGTGCCATGTAAGGCATTCTCTAGTTTGACATGTTTATTAGAGAATATGGGAGAAAGTTTTGGGGAGACCTTTTCCGTAGGTTAAATTTTGTTATTCATTACTTTCTCATAAACTGGAAATTCTAAGCACGAGAGAAAAAAAAATTATTAATAGATGTCAAGAAATATAAGGTGTGTCCAAGTTAAAAGATAAGGAGATTATTGTTTTATCTAAAGAATATTTTTAAGTAAAAATCAAGTGTGTGTATATATATATATATATATATATTATTTTGTTATTGTATTTTTACTTATTAGTGGTTATTTTCTTCTAATTTGTTGTTTTGAATTGTCCTTTCTGTTTAAATGGTATATCTTTTAGGCCTAATTTCAGGGGATTTTCGGGTCACGAGGAATCATTATTACACATTCTTGTCTGCATTCCCTCACAGAAAAAATCCTTTTTTTTTTTAAATCCCTGCATGAGGGTGACCTTTGAAAAAGTCTTCAGGCCGGATTCTTATTTTTTTAAATTTTGTTTATTTTATTTTTCTATTAACTTGATTTTAATACTTTTGTCTCAATTCATCTGTGTTTTTGAAATAGTTGCATTTGCGCTCTCTAAATACTATCAAGTTTTCCTGTTCCTTTTTTGGTTTTAGTTTGAATAAGAAATAATTTTTAGTTGCGATTCCGAAACTATTTCGTTTCGTTTTCATTTTAGTTTTGTTTTCAAAATATTTCTTACTTTAGATTGGTTACTTTTATAATATTATATATATATATATATATATATTGTATCACCTGCACACAAATATTGTTAGATATGATGCATTGATATGGAAAATCTCTTCCAACAAAATAAAAGAGTCCTTGACTTAGATATTCTTTTGAGTATCAAAGCCATGCATTTTTCGTTAAACTGAATGCAAATTTAAAAAAAAAAGGAACTTTGTGGAAACCTGGTAAGTTTAACCGAGGTGCAATTAGGATTTGAAAAGTTTGAGATTGCAGTAAAGGACTCCAAATTAAAAATTTCAAATCCGACTGAAATCTGCGTCTTATGTCTACTATATACTATAACTCAAAAATACAAGTAAAAAGATAAAATTTGGTATGAAAATTTTACACCAAATTTATTGATTTCTACCGAATTTTGAATAAAATTGCATCTCAGGAAGTTCGTCTGTCCAGCTCCCCGCAAATAAGTGAACCTGATAATTTGCAAAACGTAAAAAGATAGGGGGGGGGGAATTAATACCCATCTGGCATGTAAAATCGTTTTTGTAAATACGTATCAAATTTATAATATACGTAGAAATAATAATTTAAATAAATTCTGCCGTTTTGCACTTTTACTTACATATATAAGAGACAATTCAAAAATGCAATGACTTAAAAAAATGAATTTTGGTATGTGATCCTATATTTAAAAATGTAATTCTAAGTCGAATTTTGATTTTAAATTATCGGTAAAAAAGGTATTCAAAATACATATTCGCACGATCGATTTAATAAAAACGCTAGATTTACGCCAAAAATTTTATTTCATGACTACTGTCCGTCAATTCTATTTAAGACTTTCTTAGCTTTACCTAGAATCCATAATTTTACGCCAAAGAAAAGGGATCAGAGGACATGCGAGAAAGTTTTAAGGATACCAATCTCGTTGATTTTCAAAGTATTCGTAAGGAATGATCTCAATCTGAGGAGCTGCATGGAACTAGTGCTGTTTTTTTTTTTTTTTTTTTTTTTTTTTAAATCTCACTTAACGTCACTTTAAGGGTCTCAGGTATGTAAACTATTCCAATTTGAACAGCAACCGAAAGAAAGCACGTAACTGCTCCACGCCTTATCTACGGAGAGAGAATCGTGAACCGACGAAAGTAAAAAGCGAAGGCTTGGCTCAGGAACGGAGAGTTCTCGAGACGAAATTTGCATAGTGATTACAATACTCCGCCAGCCCGGGCGACGATCTGAAAGGTATTCTTCGGTGAAAACCGGCCGGTTCAAGGGGTCGCGGCAGCAATTTAAAAAAAGAAAAATCGACGAAATCTCTCGGTAGGGAAAAATTAAACTTAATTGTTATCATTATTTGTGTGGAGTAAGAAATGGAAGGGCCGCAGTCATGAGAGGGTAAGGGAAAGTTTCGCAAAGCACTGATTTGAAAGCACAGATATGCATTTAACAAACACGCCATTTTACAATTTCGTGTTATTTTTTTTTGAAAGAGTAATTAAGAACTGCGAAATACACGTAGTAATAATATAAAATTAGAAGCAATTCTGCAACGCTGAAACAATAAAAACCGCCCAAAAAAAATTACAAGGAAAATGAAATTTTGAATTTCTAAAAATTTTAACAAAGTAACTTCTGAACAATCTATGGTTATAAAACTATATATAAAAATTATTAATTCATTTTATTTTAAAACGATGAGCTAATATTTTCAATTCCTTACGAAAAAAAGTTTATACAAGTGCTCAGATTTCAAGTGAAAACGAGCATTTCAACTTATTTATACAAAATTTCGCATGTCTCTACGAACAATACACACTCAGAAATGCTCCTGATTCGTCTTTTTCTTTAATAGAAATTTTAATTAAAGACAAATCCTCCTAGTTTGTCGCTTTCTTTCAAAATCCTTTATTAATACATAATCATTAATCTACTATAATATAAATGCTTGATAAGTTTAGCCAGATGAATATATGATATTGATTAACGATTATCCAATTGGATAAATATCAATTTAGTGGTGATTGATGATCAATCATCATCATCAAATGATGATTGATCATCAATTTGAATAATGATCGAGCCTTTTATATTCACGCTGGATTGTGGCACGTAAAAATGACCAATGATGACCAACCTTATGATTACTATGGTACTGATGCATAGCTAAGCATTGGTCTTTATTGTGAAATAAATCAGAGCCGTTTATGCCTTTATTTGTTATATTTCTCAATTGGGTTGATGAGAAATATTTAGAAAAAGGTCAAGTTTGGAAAATTAAATCTCCATCTAAAACTCCATAAACCCGACAAAATCAAACAATTGTATATGCACCTAAAACATCACAACAATTCCTTTTTAAATAAAATGTTTATATTGTTAGCAATTCGTGATGTATCCACAACAAAAGTTTTTAATATGTATATAGGTCTTTGCCCTAAAACTACTGTAAATGCTACCTTCATTACTTTTCTTGGGACTATTAGAAAAGTATATCTTGCCTCGAGGGAAAAAAAAAAGCCATGTAAGGTCAAATAATATGGACAAAAACCAGTGAGTGGTCTTCCTGAAAATTTCTTGCATATTCTTCATTTCTCCTTCCCTTCGCAAAAAATTAAATTATGAATCTTGGATAGGCTGCAAAAACCTTCCATGGCATTAGCAAACAATAACTACAAAATATAAATTTTTGGTGTCAATCTAGTATTTTTACCGAATCTATCGTGTGTATATGTATTTCGAAAGCTTTTTGTGTCTACCAAATAAAATTAATATTTGACACGAAATTATAGATGTAATCACAAGATGACATACCGAATTTCATTGGTATGTCATTTAATACCAAAGTCTGTTTGATTATGAGTTATTGCGTTGACATGCATGCGAAAGTACAGACAGACAGACGGTCAATATTTTGACGGATTTGATTCAATATTTGAGAAACTATATTTTAGATGTTAAATCCGTGCATTAAATTTTATCTATTTAGCTCACTGCGTTTTGTAATTGAGCAACAGACTTCTTCTGAATGGATTTCTTTTAAATTTTTTTTAGAAATGTACAAATTTGGTTATATACATATGTATATATCAGATGTCATCTGTTTAATTCAACGTATTTATAAGTCATCGTATTCATAGACAGACAGACAGACATAAAGCCAAAAAAATATTTTTTTGAACCCAAGACAGGCTGAAATGCAGAAATTAATCAAGAGTTCAAATATTTTAACGGTTACAGTACCTTCTCTACGGGCCGCGGTGGTAAGGTCTCGGCTTCGGAACCGGAGGGTTTCAGGTTCGAGACCCGATTCCACCGAAGAACCGCCGTGTAAGGGGGTCTGTTGTACGTTAAATCCGTCCTGACCAAATGTCCTCCTGCTGGTGTGGTGTGGTGAGGAGAGGGGGGTGCCAGCTCAGCTCCTCGTCATCTGACCGCGGTTCAAAATGACGAGGTCCGTCCCAAAATAGCCCTAGTGTTGCCTCAAACGGGATGTTAATATAACTAAACTAAACTAAACCTTTATACTTTGCATACCAGAAATTAATAATCCACTTATAAGTTTAACCAAACATTTTTCACTCATTCACCTGCTTATCGTGCACAAGCGTGGTCATAAAAAGTATGATGAAGTTTCTTTTGACCTTGATAATATGACGCAGTTTTTATCAAGTAATACATGATTACTTAATAGCGATTCCAAATAGTAAAAATAAAGTATATTTTAGCACCTTGAATTAAAAAAAAAAAAAAAACCTGTCTGGAAGCCCAACATTAATCAATCACATCAGGGATAAAAAGTAAGGTAACCGACGGCACAAACGAGACAGCGGCCAGATCGATGGACAAACCGACAACGATGAAGCCAAAAGAAAATTTTTAAACAAAAGATTTCTCAAAGTAGGTCAAATGGGGGAAGATATACATCAGACTTGAAAGACAAAAAATCACAAAATCGAAGAAGAAAAAATCAAATGACATGTTTACCTGTGATCAAATATGAATATAAACCATCGGGTGTAGTCTCCTCGAAACTTTCTCGTATACTCTCTAACAGATGCATTTTTAAACGTGTGTCAATAGCGAACAATACTTAAAGAGAGCCTACCAACAGAACAATAAAATGCGATCTTTGCAATTTTTTTGGTGCTCAATTGTTAGGATACGGTTAATACATTACTAGAAAACCAAATGTGTAATTTGGACGCCTTTTTTTCTGATCGACTAAAACTAAATCCCACACAAAATTATAATTGTATTTACAAAATCACTTTCTAAATTTCATATATTTGAGTTATAGAGTTATCGCATGCACATGCATGCGAAAGTAGGGACCGACAGACAGTTAATTCATCGGCGGATTTGATTCCAGAATTGATATGCATTTTTACTTTAGTGGTTACATCTGTACACCAAATTTTATTCATCCAGTTCTCTTCGTTTTGTAGTTATCGTGTTAAGTTATATTCAGAGACCTGGATAAATAGACTTCTTCTCATTGAATTTCGCTCAAGATTTGATAGAATAGAATATATACCAAATTTCAAATGTCCAGTTCAGTACATTTTTATGTTATCGTGTTCACAAACAGATGGATCGACATAATACCAAAAATTTATTTAAAGAATTTTTAAACTTGCAGATTTGTGAAATCTTGAGAATACTTGATTTTTACAATACCTCCTCTTCTGTATGCTTCGTATACGACTAAGTAAAAATAGCTGCAAGGCTTAGAAACATACCTTTTAAAATAATAAAAGTTTAAATAAATGATAATAACAACGTTTATTTCATAAAAGCTCTTTATCATACATTTACAACAGAAATTAATGACACAGAAGCATTCATTATTAGGACGATCAAAATGAACTATCAACATTCGAATTGGTACGGAATGAACCCATACAAATGCAAATTCCATCGACTGAGTTAATTTTGAATCATGGCCATATAATGAGCACAATGGCCATGCCAAATGTGCATTTGACTCTAATTCAATGCGTTTCAAGCACATACACACAATAAATTTAATAACATCCTGATTCGCGAAACCATAGAATGAACAATCTGAAAATTGTGGATCCCCAGACACAGAAACTACTGTTTCTAAAGGCAGACAGAATTGACAACTATCACCAAAATAAATTCACGTGAAAGTCGAGAGCAAAACAATTCGGGTAAATACGAACCTATTTTTACAATGATTAGCCGTCTTTGGTGACCAGATGGTTTGAACAGATTTAAAAAAATTAATATAGAATAAATCATTCTTAGCGATTATCCCTCAGGCGATGGCGTTTGTTTAGTTTTTCCTTTATTTCTTTTATATTGTTTCCTCTAATTTAATGGAATACCAGCTCTCTTCAAAGCATTTCTCATAATATCTTGCTGCTGTATTATTAGCGAAACATTGGATTTAGTGCAGTTATAAAAACAATCAATAAAGTAGTTTGAAACGTTCGTATATGATTTGTTTATATTTTACCGTTGTCATGCAGGATTAAGTAATCAGAGCGATTTCTATATCGTGTATGTCAGCGTTTTATATAAATAGATGTTTTATTAATAACTAGCCGCCTTTGACGCCCAGCCAGTTCGCCAGTATTACCGCTCCCTACAATTTCCAATTAAATATTTTAAGTAACTGGTCTCTGAATAGATTCTCAAACAAAACATTTTTAATCTTCAAATTTTGATAGTCATACTAAACTTATACTGTTGTTGAGATCGCTTCGTTCAATTTACTATACATATTTTGCAAATTTGTTGTCATTTCCGGTAAAACTTCAACTTTAATTTAAAGTGGAAATGATGAAATTGCAATTAATATAAAGATATTTTTTAATAAACCAAGCGTTTTATTTTATTTATCATCTTTATTGTTATTTATTTATTTATTATTATTGAATATGAGTATTGCAAACAGAATTGCTCGGTATTTAAGTCTTATGTGAACTACAAAATATTTTTCATAATTTATGTAATATCTCAAAGAATAATTCAACAAAAATTTCTCAGATTCAGCATAAAATTCAGTTTTTAGTTTTGAAAACTGAAGTTCCGTTTTAAGTTTTTAGTTGTTTTTTAGTTAGAAAAATTCAACATTTTCATAATCTTAGGCCAATTAATCTTGAGAAACCTGCGCGCTGATTGAAACTACATACGGAAAACTCATAACTTATGCGATAAATTGGTACAAGGATATATTAATTAGCCTATAATAGCCGACATACCATTATCTTTGTTCACATGCTCGCCAATGCTTTATGTGGAATTGAAATTTGAACAACTGAGTGAAGAATTAATGTATTTGCGGATTTAGGACAAAATTAATGGAATAATTGGGAATAATTGGGAAGAAAGAAATACGATAGTCTTCTCCAAAACGAGGATTATCCAAACAGAGATTCCAAAGAACAGTTAAATATGTGAAAATTTGAAAAACTAAGCATTAAAAGTTTAATTAAAATATGGCATTTGCTTTAAGACAAGACTTCTAAAACCATGAGAAAGATTCTGATGCCAATAAAACTAACAAATAATCCAACAAAATGTCGAGGTATAGTTTTTACTTTCTCGTATATGAAGTGCAAAGGAAAATATTGTCAATGCCAAAAAATTCGAACGCGCGTTTTAGACTTCCTTCTCAAATTTCAATGAATTCGCGTTTAGTTTAGTTATATATAAACGTCCCATTTTAAAGCAATACTAGGGCTATTTTGGGACGGACCTCGTAATTTTGAACCGCGGTCAGATGATAAGGATGACATCTGAGTTGGCACACCCCTCTCCACGCCACACCACACCAGCGGGAGGACGTTTGCCCCGAACGTTTAACATGCATCAGACCCGCTTACACGACGGTTCTTCGGTGGAATCGAATCTCAAATCTGAAACTTACCGGTTCTGAAGCCGAGACCTTACTACCAGGCCACCGCAGCCTCTCAATGAATTCTAAAAACGCATTACGGACATTATATTTGCCTATAAGCGCAGTAACTCAAAAATGCTTTGAATTAGAAGGACATAATTTGGTATATGGAGATTTCCACCAAATTTTGAACGAAATACATTCACAGAAAGTTCAATTGATCTGGTTGATCGAGAACAAGGGAAGTTGATAACTGCAAAATGCATAGAGCTGGGAAAATAAAATTTAATACACAAGTTTAGAATCTAAAATATAGATTATTATCAAATTTTAAGTTGGGTGACCATCTGTCTGCGTTTTCGCATGCATGTAAACTCAATGATTTAAAATCGATGAAGTTCGATATGTAATCTTATTACTACAGATGTAATTCTGTGTCAAATTATGGTGTCAATTTTTTTTGTCAAAAAGGCGTCTAAAATACATATTCTGACGATAGATTCAGTAAAAATGCTAGATTCACCCATATATCTATCTATATTTCGTAAATATCATTCATTAATTGTAAGCAAAGTATTCGCTACTTTATGTAAGATTCATAATTTTATGCCGACGCAAGGGAGATACTACCTATATAAGAAAGAATGTGAGAAAATTTCGGGGAGATTAGTACCGCTGGTTAATGATTACTAGCGGTACTGATTCGCTTATGTAAAGTCTCTATTGTTGTACTTTTCATACAATAAACTGGTACGATGCGGGATATTAAGTAAAGGTATAAGGCGAGAGAAAGTTTTAATTACTCTTTCAATATTAAGAGATAATTCTTCATTAGAGTTTTATCCACAATTTATTAAGTTCGGAAAAGAATCCCCTCACTATGAAAGGATTCTCCCTTCCTTAACGCAATACTACTTACTCACTGAAACCTTCAATAACCACGGAAGCAGCGCCGATCTAACCAACTGCGTTTGATTAAATGTATCATTAATTCTTCCACAGGATCCTATTACAGTTCCATCAAAATTTTTAATCCCCCATCCAGACGGCTCTCGCTCCGCGCCATTACCATAATTTCAATTTCGTCTCGCATATTTAGGGGGGCCTTTGACATGCCGAGAGCACTGGGAATTAGTTCGCGCGGTAGTTTTGCAGATGAAGGTTGTTTGCAATTAATTTCTGAGTTCACGGCTGAAATACGCATTATCCCAGAACTGTAATTAAATATTGCTAACTATATAAAGTTACTAAGTGTCTTTCGCCAATGGCCCTTGTTTCTGTTCTAGAGATTGCATTTTGTTTTCAACTCCCTCAACTCTGATGATCATGTGTTTTGGATTACGTTGGCAGTGAGAAGTTGAGATTTATGACAAACACAAATTTTTACATAGTCGTGTTCGAATTATACAAAGGATGAGTATTGTTATCATTAAAAGATTCGAATTTCACGTACCTCCACGTTTTAGACCTCTCAGAGTCCGAAAAACACATTTTTGGCTTCTTGTACATGGTTTTCACACCAAATAGGTAGATTTCTATCAAATTTTAAACCACATTCATTCTGTCTGTCTGTCCAACTGTTCGAATATAACTTAACAAGATAAATATAAAAAAGCTGGATGGGTAAAATTTAGTACACAGAATTCCATTGTAGAATACCTATCAAACCAGGAACCAAATGTGACAAGGCCTTGACCATCAGAAGGTCAATCCTTTCATAAGCATGTAAATGCGATAGCTTAAATATATGGAATTTGGCATGTGATTTTGTGACTACGACTATAATTCTGTATCAAATTAAGGTTGTAATCGGTCGGGAAAAAAAAGTGCCCAAAATACACAATCGATGTTCTGGTGCCTGTGTAATAAACTCATGCCAATGAATCGCTGGCTAATTGGCTCTTTCGTCGCAGACCACTGTCCACCAATGGTCTGCGTTTAATAATGCACTAGTATATTTATTTTCAGAGAGTATAGGAGAAAATTTAGGACAGAGCACTCCTGCTGATTATTCTTGATTAGTGTACATAAAATTTTGGCAGCAGTTAAAATCTCGCTACTTTCTCAAATTCTTCAAAATCTCGCTACAATTATAAATTTCCATATTATATATGTATCAGCAACTATAAAATAGTGAAATTAATTAAAAGTTTAAACCACAAACAGAATGGCAAAGTAAGGATCATTATTTAATTAATAGAAAAGAACAGATGTGAAATTTAACAAAGAATTACTTATTTTTCGTTATAATCTCCGAGTAACACTAATTTTTGAATCCGGATTTTCCTTTGAACTCCTAATCAATGCAAACCGATTGTTTGTAAAACATTTCGGATTTTATACAGCAAAAACCGAGTAGGGTTCAGCTATTAATTCAATCCTTCGTTTAGAATTTAGGCTTTTAAATTCTACTATATGATTCCTTCACATATGTAATAGACATATCCTGATGAGTAGGTAGAATCCATCCAAGACAACTAAAAATTTTAATCAAATTTAATTTTATAATTTTTTTTTGAAAAAAAATTTTAAAAATAAGAAAAGATTGAAATGTGTTTGCAATCGCAAATTTCAAATTACCATGTGAGAACGTCTTTTCTTTCAATGCTATGGACATTAGACATGGATTTAAACCATAATAGGTCATAATACAAGTATTGGTGAATTGGACCATCCAAAATATTTCGAGGAGAAAAAAGAAAAAAAAAAAAAATAGATTGAGCTTTATCCATAATCTTTCGGTAGAAAGATACTCATTAATTCGATATGATGTAGAAGATGAAGATTTTGATTTGGGATTCAAATGTAAACGTTTTGGAATCGTAAAAATGTTCAATCAAAACTCGCAGTAGATTAAAATATTTTTCGTTTTTTACCTTTATATTTTCAAGCCGTTTTTCTTTAACTTCACGTTCTTGACGGTACTTTCAACAGCAGTCCCTATTCTTAGCTTTTGCGCTTCTTCAATTGATATCTTTTTAAGACCTATTCACTTTATATTGCCAACAAGAAAATAATTTGATTTATTTTAAAAGGTAAAATGGAAATAAAACAAAAAGAAACAACGCTGCCTTAGTTACTTTCTTGTATATGTAATATAGAGACGTTATAGTAACCGTCAAAAAATTCGAAATCGAGATTTTGACGAATCTCCCCATTTTATATCTCTCACAATTCGAAAAACACATTTTTGGAAAATGTCCATCTGTCTGTCTGTGAAAAAGATAACTGAAAAGCACTTTGAGCTAGACAGGAGAAATTTGGTATACGGTCTTTTTACCGAATTTGCAGTTTTTGAGTAAAATCTAATCGGAAGAAGTCTGTCTGTCCGGCTGTTCGAATATAACTTAACAAGATAAATATAAAAAAGGAAGGGAGCTAGATAGATAAGATTCGGTACACGAATTTAAAGTCTAGACATCTATAAAATTTAGAGCCAAACCCAATAAAGGAAAGATCATCTGTTTGTCTGCACATTTAGAAACATTTAAATGCGATAATTCAAAGACGCAATGACTGAAATATATCAAAAATATTGGTATGTGATTTTGTGACTACAAATATAGTTTTGTGTAAAATTTTTTGTTTAAATCGGGTAGGGAAAACGAATCTAAAACCCAAATTCGATTTTCGGATACTGTTAACCGCATGCCTGGGATTAGTCGCAAAAAAAACTCGCCAATGATAACACGGCAGATTCAGTAAATATACTAAATTCACGCCAAAAATGAATATTTCGTAACTTTAATGCCATGTAAGGCTACCTCTGGCATGAGAAGTTTATTAGAGAAAGAAACGTGAGAAAGTTTTTGGGAGACCACCTCCATGGTTATCTTCTTGGTAATAAATTTTAGTCCAAGTGCATTCAAACATTTTTAAAGTAAGGAAGGGAACAATGAGCTTTTTATAATTTTTTTAATATGGAAAGATTTATATCTGGTCCATTTTTTTAAAGTTAAGAATCTCCTTTCTGAAAACTAAATCATTATTAAATGATAAAAAGAAACTGCTAATCTGCTTTTATTCGCTAATCTTTAATATTTCTCTGACATTTATAATGCTTTTTATTGGTCCCTTCAAATTAAGTTTAAACTATAATTAACTTAAATGGTTTCTCGCCATTATTCAGTTTACACCCTCACTTCCTTTTGAACCCTTCTAAGGTCTAAAAGCGGGATAATACTCTTATGTTAAAAAAACTGACAAAGCAGTGAAAATAAACAGAATTTTATTTAAAGAATAGAACATAGCTTTACAAAGTACTTCAAACTTACAACCAAGCGCAATGCTTGAAACTACTGAAATAAAAATTAAATGTCTAGAGACTTAGGATTTTCGTTTTAGTTCCACAGCATTTTGCTTTAACCCAAGTTAAAAAAAAAGATTCCGTGGAAAAGTAGAAACTCAACAGCGACAACAAAAGCATTTTAAAAGCTATGAGCAATGCGCCTATTTAATAAGTTATTCCCAACGAAATTTAAAATATTTTTGAGTGCATTAAAATTGTAATTTTCTGAATTTTAATCTTTATTAATCATCGTGCTAGTGGAGTTACATAAACATCGAATTATTATTTCTAAATGATGATTATACAAAAAACAAGTTACAAATAATCCACAAACAAATACGTCTTGCGTATTGTAATTCATAACTGAATCTAGAAGACAGTGCATGCTTACAATGGAAGATGGCAATTTAATTAGATAATAAAACTATAACAAAAGATACAATAAATTAAATGGTTAAATTAGTATCGTATAAAAATGTCTTTGAAAATTATTATAGCAGAAAAATGCTTAAAATTTGTAGGCGGAAAATAAGTGAAAAATTCAGCACGTGGAAAGGAAAACTGTTTTCAATAATTGCTAAAAATTACGAAAATCTGCAGAATTATATGAAAAATCTATCACGGAAGTCATTACAAAATACTTAATAACGAGGACCTGAACACTATTCAAATATTATAAAACCATGATTATTCCAGAAATTGGCTCCTGCTGCAATAGGGGGCAGCTCGCAAAATGGCCAAATTTCGTGGAGAGGGACATGCTTACACAAAAAGGGCACACATTTACAAGAACATTCTTTTGAACAATTTCAGTTACACACCATTATGACTTAATAAATAGTATATTTCTGCAATATCATTTATATTTGTCATTTGATTGGGCTTTCTTTTTGTGTCTTGAAATGCTTACTATTTGACTTATGATTAATGCATTTTTAATCTTACTTTTTGGAATAACAACCGTGAATAAACGTGCTTTAACTGTATGAAAAACTATCGCAAAGAATATCTAGTTACGATCGAGGACAAATTTGAGCTTTCTGGGTACGAAATATTCGAATAGTAAAAATCATGAGAAAGAAAACTACCTATGGTTATTATTACTTCACTAGCTGCTATGATCCACATTTGGCGATTTCGGAATTTTACATACGACACACGGCGCCAAAAATATATATACATTATCAGTCAATATTATGTGCAGCAGAGAGTGTATATTCTATGCCTCGCTTCTTTGCAACAAGCTAACAAATATGAAATTCGCCTGTAAGTTGATCGGAACAGAATTGTTATATTTGAAGTATATTATAATGAAACACCGTAGATAAACATGTCATTTAAAAGATATAATAACGATCTGTTACATACTCAATCTTTGGTGTTGCGTTGAAATGATTTTATTGATCACTTTATAATGATACCCTTTATAAAAAAATATCAAATATTTTCAGAACAAATAATAATTTAAAAGATATTATACTGTTACACAACTTTTTGTGTATATGTATATATAACTTATATCCGGGAAAAAAATTTGGCAAATCACGGATTAAAAATACAGTTACAGTTTAGGAAGACTAAACATAAGAAAAAATTAGACTTCTAATTGTGAGAGCGGAAGGAATCCCAGACAAATTTTAGAACAACAAGGTTACTAAATGGTGCCACCATTTTCGATCTGAATGCCGGCAGACTAAACAGAATAAATGAAACGGCTATTTCACACGAACGGATTGTTTTACCAAAAGTAAAGAGCGTGGGGATATAAAACAAAGAATAACATAAAAAATCTGAAGAAAGGCAGTATAAATTGTCTACTTAAAAAAGTTGGAAAAACATAAGTGCTAAGAAATGGGGGTTTGGTTTGGTTTAGTTATATTAACGTCCCGTTTAAAGCAAACTTGGGCTATTTTGGGACGGACCTCGTAATTTTGAACCGTGGTCAGATGACGAGGACGACACCTGAACTGGCACCCCCTCTCCAAGCATCCACACCACACCAGCGGGAGGACGTTTGGTCAGGACGGATTTAACGTGCAACTGACCCCCTTACACGACGGTTCTTCGGTGGAATCGGGTCTCGAGCCTGAAACCCTACGGTTCCGAAGCCGAGACCGTACCACCAGACCACCGCGGCCCTCTAAGAAATGGGGGGAAAGTACAAATGATGGCGAGAGAAGTCCATTGACTGAAAGTTGAATTTTAACACAAGGCAAATACTTCAAAGACCAAGAGAGAGAGAGAGCTAGATACTATTAATATAAATTAAATATAATAATACAGTTAAAGGTCTAATTATAAATTTTAATTCTTCTGAATCTTTTCTGCATTGCTATAAATTATAGAAAATCAGATTTTGTCAATTTTGATTTTTTTTTTTAATTTTACAATTGATTTGAGAGGTTTCATTTTTAGATTGAATCAATCTAAATTAATTTTCTCTAATATTGATACTTTACAAAGTATATCTTACAAAAATATTTTTCACTGTTTTGGTTGCTAAGTTTGCACACATATGTAGTGAGCCGATAGTAACCTTTGGTATCCTGACAGTACTTAAAAGTATTGTTTAAATCATTCTGATATCTTTGTAAAATGACCTTTTTTCTCTCTTGGTAATATTTAAAAGAAGACGAAGACAGCAGCTTCAACGGCAAGCGGAAGATGTCTGCTAAAGGCAGAAATTAAACTTTTTAAAAATTATTTATTAAATTACATTATCTAATTTAAAATGCTTAACCACTTTCCTGATTTTATTCTTTAACAAAACTTATAACATTAAATGATGCAAAAATAAGAATAAAAAATTGATGAATAAATGATTTGG
>JAPMOR010052242.1:3761509-3839664 GCA_026543865.1 Argiope aurantia | reverse complement strand
AAGCGTTTTATTTTATTTATCATCTTTATTGTTATTTATTTATTTATTATTATTGAATATGAGTATTGCAAACAGAATTGCTCGGTATTTAAGTCTTATGTGAACTACAAAATATTTTTCATAATTTATGTAATATCTCAAAGAATAATTCAACAAAAATTTCTCAGATTCAGCATAAAATTCAGTTTTTAGTTTTGAAAACTGAAGTTCCGTTTTAAGTTTTTAGTTGTTTTTTAGTTAGAAAAATTCAACATTTTCATAATCTTAGGCCAATTAATCTTGAGAAACCTGCGCGCTGATTGAAACTACATACGGAAAACTCATAACTTATGCGATAAATTGGTACAAGGATATAATAATTAGCCTATAATAGCCGACATACCATTATCTTTGTTCACATGCTCGCCAATGCTTTATGTGGAATTGAAATTTGAACAACTGAGTGAAGAATTAATGTATTTGCGGATTTAGGACAAAATTAATGGAATAATTGGGAAGAAAGAAATACGATAGTCTTCTCCAAAACGAGGATTATCCAAACAGAGATTCCAAAGAACAGTTAAATATGTGAAAATTTGAAAAACTAAGCATTAAAAGTTTAATTAAAATATGGCATTTGCTTTAAGACAAGACTTCTAAAACCATGAGAAAGATTCTGATGCCAATAAAACTAACAAATAATCCAACAAAATGTCGAGGTATAGTTTTTACTTTCTCGTATATGAAGTGCAAAGGAAAATATTGTCAATGCCAAAAAATTCGAACGCGCGTTTTAGACTTCCTTCTCAAATTTCAATGAATTCGCGTTTAGTTTAGTTATATATTAACGTCCCATTTTAAAGCAATACTAGGGCTATTTTGGGACGGACCTCGTAATTTTGAACCGCGGTCAGATGATAAGGATGACATCTGAGTTGGCACACCCCTCTCCACGCCACACCACACCAGCGGGAGGACGTTTGCCCCGAACGTTTAACATGCATCAGACCCGCTTACACGACGGTTCTTCGGTGGAATCGAATCTCGAATCTGAAACTTACCGGTTCTGAAGCCGAGACCTTACTACCAGGCCACCGCAGCCTCTCAATGAATTCTAAAAACGCATTACGGACATTATATTTGCCTATAAGCGCAGTAACTCAAAAATGCTTTGAATTAGAAGGACATAATTTGGTATATGGAGATTTCCACCAAATTTTGAACGAAATACATTCACAGAAAGTTCAATTGATCTGGTTGATCGAGAACAAGGGAAGTTGATAACTGCAAAATGCATAGAGCTGGGAAAATAAAATTTAATACACAAGTTTAGAATCTAAAATATAGATTATTATCAAATTTTAAGTTGGGTGACCATCTGTCTGCGTTTTCGCATGCATGTAAACTCAATGATTTAAAATCGATGAAGTTCGATATGTAATCTTATTACTACAGATGTAATTCTGTGTCAAATTATGGTGTCAATTTTTTTTGTCAAAAAGGCGTCTAAAATACATATTCTGACGATAGATTCAGTAAAAATGCTAGATTCACCCATATATCTATCTATATTTCGTAAATATCATTCATTAATTGTAAGCAAAGTATTCGCTACTTTATGTAAGATTCATAATTTTATGCCGACGCAAGGGAGATAATACCTATATAAGAAAGAATGTGAGAAAATTTCGGGGAGATCAATACCGCTGGTTAATGATTACTAGCGGTACTGATTCGCTTATGTAAAGTCTCTATTGTTGTACTTTTCATACAATAAATTGGTACGATGCGGGATATTAAGTAAAGGTATAAGGCGAGAGAAAGTTTTAATTACTCCTTCAATATTAAGAGATAATTCTTCATTAGAGTTTTATCCACAATTTATTAAGTTCGGAAAAGAATCCCCTCACTATGAAAGGATTCTCCCTTCCTTAACGCAATACTACTTACTCACTGAAACCTTCAATAACCACGGAAGCAGCGCCGATCTAACCAACTGCGTTTGATTAAATGTATCATTAATTCTTCCACAGGATCCTATTACAGTTCCATCAAAATTTTTAATCCCCCATCCAGACGGCTCTCGCTCCGCGCCATTACCATAATTTCAATTTCGTCTCGCATATTTAGGGGGGCCTTTGACATGCCGAGAGCACTGGGAATTAGTTCGCGCGGTAGTTTTGCAGATGAAGGTTGTTTGCAATTAATTTCTGAGTTCACGGCTGAAATACGCATTATCCCAGAACTG
The DNA here is from genome assembly GCA_026543865.1 of Argiope aurantia. Taxonomy (NCBI): domain Eukaryota; kingdom Metazoa; phylum Arthropoda; class Arachnida; order Araneae; family Araneidae; genus Argiope; species Argiope aurantia. The sequence goes on along the minus strand of JAPMOR010052242.1, from coordinate 3,837,437 downwards.
TAATTAAATACTGCTAACTATATAAAGTTACTAAGTGTCTTTCGCCAATGGCCCTTGTTTCTGTACTAGAGATTGCATTTTGTTTTCAACTCCCTCAACTCTGATGATCATGTGTTTTGGATTACGTTGGCAGTGAGAAGTTGAGATTTATGACAAACACAAATTTTTACATAGTCGTGTTCGAATTATACAAAGGATGAGTATTGTTATCATTAAAAGATTCGAATTTCACGTACCTCCACGTTTTAGACCTCTCAGAGTCCGAAAAACACATTTTTGGCTTCTTGTACATGGTCTTCACACCAAATAGGTAGATTTCTATCAAATTTTAAACCACATTCATTCTGTCTGTCTGTCCAACTGTTCGAATATAACTTAACAAGATAAATATAAAAAAGCTGGATGGGTAAAATTTAGTACACAGAATTCCATTGTAGAATACCTATCAAACCAGGAACCAAATGTGACAAGGCCTTGACCATCAGAAGGTCAGTCCTTTCATAAGCATATAAATGCGATAGCTTAAATATATGGAATTTGGCATGTGATTTTGTGACTACGACTATAATTCTGTATCAAATTAAGGTTGTAATCGGTCGGGAAAAAAAAGTGCCCAAAATACACAATCGATGTTCTGGTGCCTGTGTAATAAACTCATGCCAATGAATCGCTGGCTAATTGGCTCTTTCGTCGCAGACCACTGTCCACCAATGGTCTGCGTTTAATAATGCACTAGTATATTTATTTTCAGAGAGTATAGGAGAAAATTTAGGACAGAGCACTCCTGCTGATTATTCTTGATTAGTGTACATAAAATTTTGGCAGCAGTTAAAATCTCGCTACTTTCTCAAATTCTTCAAAATCTCGCTACAATTATAAATTTCCATATTATATATGTATCAGCAACTATAAAATAGTGAAATTAATTAAAAGTTTAAACCACAAACAGAATGGCAAAGTAAGGATCATTATTTAATTAATAGAAAAGAACAGATGTGAAATTTAACAAAGAATTACTTATTTTTCGTTATAATCTCCGAGTAACACTAATTTTTGAATCCGGATTTTCCTTTGAACTCCTAATCAATGCAAACCGATTGTTTGTAAAACATTTCGGATTTTATACAGCAAAAACCGAGTAGGGTTCAGCTATTAATTCAATCCTTCGTTTAGAATTTAGGCTTTTAAATTCTACTATATGATTCCTTCACATATGTAATAGACATATCCTGATGAGTAGGTAGAATCCATCCAAGACAACTAAAAATTTTAATCAAATTTAATTTTATAATTTTTTTTTGAAAAAAAATTTTAAAAATAAGAAAAGATTGAAATGTGTTTGCAATCGCAAATTTCAAATTCCCATGTGAGAACGTCTTTTCTTTCAATGCTATGGACATTAGACATGGATTTAAACCATAATAGGTCATAATACAAGTATTGGTGAATTGGACCATCCAAAATATTTCGAGGAGAAAAAAGAAAAAAAAAAAAAATAGATTGAGCTTTATCCATAATCTTTCGGTAGAAAGATACTCATTAATTCGATATGATGTAGAAGATGAAGATTTTGATTTGGGATTCAAATGTAAACGTTTTGGAATCGTAAAAATGTTCAATCAAAACTCGCAGTAGATTAAAATATTTTTCGTTTTTTACCTTTATATTTTCAAGCTGTTTTTCTTTAACTTCACGTTCTTGACGGTACTTTCAACAGCAGTCCCTATTCTTAGTTTTTGCGCTTCTTCAATTGATATCTTTTTAAGAGCTATTCACTTTATATTGCCAACAAGAAAATAATTTGATTTATTTTAAAAGGTAAAATGGAAATAAAACAAAAAGAAACAACGCTGCCTTAGTTACTTTCTTGTATATGTAATATAGAGACGTTATAGTAACCGTCAAAAAATTCGAAATCGAGATTTTGACGAATCTCCCCATTTTATATCTCTCACAATTCGAAAAACACATTTTTGGAAAATGTCCATCTGTCTGTCTGTGAAAAAGATAACTGAAAAGCACTTTGAGCTAGACAGGAGAAATTTGGTATACGGTCTTTTTACCGAATTTGCAGTTTTTGAGTAAAATCTAATCGGAAGAAGTCTGTCTGTCCGGCTGTTCGAATATAACTTAACAAGATAAATATAAAAAAGGAAGGGAGCTAGATAGATAAGATTCGGTACACGAATTTAAAGTCTAGACATCTATAAAATTTAGAGCCAAACCCAATAAAGGAAAGATCATCTGTTTGTCTGCACATTTAGAAACATTTAAATGCGATAATTCAAAGACGCAATGACTGAAATATATCAAAAATATTGGTATGTGATTTTGTGACTACAAATATAGTTTTGTGTAAAATTTTTTGTTTAAATCGGGTAGGGAAAACGAATCTAAAACCCAAATTCGATTTTCGGATACTGTTAACCGCATGCCTGGGATTAGTCGCAAAAAAAACTCGCCAATGATAACACGGCAGATTCAGTAAATATACTAAATTCACGCCAAAAATGAATATTTCGTAACTTTAATGCCATGTAAGGCTACCTCTGGCATGAGAAGTTTATTAGAGAAAGAAACGTGAGAAAGTTTTTGGGAGACCACCTCCATGGTTATCTTCTTGGTAATAAATTTTAGTCCAAGTGCATTCAAACATTTTTAAAGTAAGGAAGGGAACAATGAGCTTTTTATAATTTTTTTAATATGGAAAGATTTATATCTGGTCCATTTTTTTAAAGTTAAGAATCTCCTTTCTGAAAACTAAATCATTATTAAATGATAAAAAGAAACTGCTAATCTGCTTTTATTCGCTAATCTTTAATATTTCTCTGACATTTATAATGCTTTTTATTGGTCCCTTCAAATTAAGTTTAAACTATAATTAACTTAAATGGTTTCTCGCCATTATTCAGTTTACACCCTCACTTCCTTTTGAACCCTTCTAAGGTCTAAAAGCGGGATAATACTCTTATGTTAAAAAAACTGACAAAGCAGTGAAAATAAACAGAATTTTATTTAAAGAATAGAACATAGCTTTACAAAGTACTTCAAACTTACAACCAAGCGCAATACTTGAAACTACTGAAATAAAAATTAAATGTCTAGAGACTTAGGATTTTCGTTTTAGTTCCACAGCATTTTGCTTTAACCCAAGTTAAAAAAAAGATTCCGTGGAAAAGTAGAAACTCAACAACGACAACAAAAGCATTTTAAAAGCTATGAGCAATGCGCCTATTTAATAAGTTATTCCCAATGGAATTTAAAATATTTTTGAGTGCATTAAAATTGTAATTTTCTGAATTTTAATCTTTATTAATCATCGTGCTAGTGGAGTTATATAAACATCGAATTATTATTTCTAAATGATGATTATACAAAAAACAAGTTACAAATAATCCACAAACAAATACGTCTTGCGTATTGTAATTCATAACTGAATCTAGAAGACAGCGCATGCTTACAATGGAAGATGGCAATTTAATTAGATAATAAAACTACAACAAAAGATACAATAAATTAAATGGTTAAATTAGTATCGTATAAAAATGTCTTTGAAAATTATTATAGCAGAAAAATGCTTAAAATTTGTAGGCGGAAAATAAGTGAAAAATTCAGCACGTGGAAAGGAAAACTGTTTTCAATAATTGCTAAAAATTACGAAAATCTGCAGAATTATATGAAAAATCTATCACGGAAGTCATTACAAAATACTTAATAACGAGGACCTGAACACTATTCAAATATTATAAAACCATGATTATTCCAGAAATTGGCTCCTGCTGCAATAGGGGGCAGCTCGCAAAATGGCCAAATTTCGTGGAGAGGGACATGCTTACACAAAAAGGGCACACATTTACAAGAACATTCTTTTGAACAATTTCAGTTACACACCATTATGACTTAATAAATAGTATATTTCTGCAATATCATTTATATTTGTCATTTGATTGGGCTTTCTTTTTGTGTCTTGAAATGCTTACTATTTGACTTATGATTAATGCATTTTTAATCTTACTTTTTGGAATAACAACCGTGAATAAACGTGCTTTAACTGTATGAAAAACTATCGCAAAGAATATCTAGTTACGATCGAGGACAAATTTGAGCTTTCTGGGTACGAAATATTCGAATAGTAAAAATCATGAGAAAGAAAACTACCTATGGTTATTATTACTTCATTAGCTGCTATGATCCACATTTGGCGATTTCGGAATTTTACATACGACACACGGCGCCAAAAATATATATACATAATCAGTCAATATTATGTGCAGCAGAGAGTGTATATTCTATGCCTCGCTTCTTTGCAACAAGCTAACAAATATGAAATTCGCCTGTAAGTTGATCGGAACAGAATTGTTATATTTGAAGTATATTATAATGAAACACCGTAGATAAACATGTCATTTAAAAGTTATAATAACGATCTGTTACATACTCAATCTTTGGTGTTGCGTTGAAATGATTTTATTGATCACTTTATAATGATACCCTTTATAAAAAAATATCAAATATTTTCAGAACAAATAATAATTTAAAAGATATTATACTGTTACACAACTTTTTGTGTATATGTATATATAACTTATATCCGGGGAAAAAATTTGGCAAATCACGGATTAAAAATACAGTTACAGTTTAGGAAGACTAAACATAAGAAAAAATTAGACTTCTAATTGTGAGAGCGGAAGGAATCCCAGACAAATTTTAGAACAACAAGGTTACTAAATGGTGCCACCATTTTCGATCTGAATGCCGGCAGACTAAACAGAATAAATGAAACGGCTATTTCACACGAACGGATTGTTTTACCAAAAGTAAAGAGCGTGGGGATATAAAACAAAGAATAACATAAAAAATCTGAAGAAAGGCAGTATAAATTGTCTACTTAAAAAAGTTGGAAAAACATAAGTGCTAAGAAATGGGGGTTTGGTTTGGTTTAGTTATATTAACGTCCCGTTTAAAGCAAACTTGGGCTATTTTGGGACGGACCTCGTAATTTTGAACCGTGGTCAGATGACGAGGACGACACCTGAACTGGCACCCCCTCTCCAAGCATCCACACCACACCAGCGGGAGGACGTTTGGTCAGGACGGATTTAACGTGCAACTGACCCCCTTACACGACGGTTCTTCGGTGGAATCGGGTCTCGAGCCTGAAACCCTACGGTTCCGAAGCCGAGACCGTACCACCAGACCACCGCGGCCCTCTAAGAAATGGGGGGAAAGTACAAATGATGGCGAGAGAAGTCCATTGACTGAAAGTTGAATTTTAACACAAGGCAAATACTTCAAAGACCAAGAGAGAGAGAGAGCTAGATACTATTAATATAAATTAAATATAATAATACAGTTAAAGGTCTAATTATAAATTTTAATTCTTCTGAATCTTTTCTGCATTGCTATAAATTATAGAAAATCAGATTTTGTCAATTTTGATTTTTTTTTTTAATTTTACAATTGATTTGAGAGGTTTCATTTTTAGATTGAATCAATCTAAATTAATTTTCTCTAATATTGATACTTTACAAAGTATATCTTACAAAAATATTTTTCACTGTTTTGGTTGCTAAGTTTGCACACATATGTAGTGAGCCGATAGTAACCTTTGGTATCCTGACAGTACTTAAAAGTATTGTTTAAATCATTCTGATATCTTTGTAAAATGACCTTTTTTCTCTCTTGGTAATATTTAAAAGAAGACGAAGACAGCAGCTTCAACGGCAAGCGGAAGATGTCTGCTAAAGGCAGAAATTAAACTTTTTAAAAATTATTTATTAAATTACATTATCTAATTTAAAATGCTTAACCACTTTCCTGATTTTATTCTTTAACAAAACTTATAACATTAAATGATGCAAAAATAAGAATAAAAAATTGATGAATAAATGATTTGGTAACTAAAGGGATAGATTTGCCATTTTCTGTGTGCATGTTATCGCTGCTATTTGATTAATAGTAAATTTTTAGAAATAATGATAATAATAAAAAAGCTACAAATCGAACCTAAAATCAATCATATTAATTTTTTTCATCCTCCCCCCTTCTACTTCTCAAACTTGAATTTTTAAATTTGAACAATGAGTGTTTTCGAATTGTTATCCTTTTCACTAAAAGCAGCACTTCAAGTTTTCAATCACGACTCCGTTGTCGTTCAAAAATTTTGGACTAATAAAAAAGCAATAAAACGATAATAATAATTGGACTAATAAAAACAAGCAATAAAACGATGTTTTAGTTATTGATGCTTAAAAAGTTATTCAATTCAAATTAGTTAATTAGTTCAAGCAGATTAACTTCCGAATTGAAGCTATGCATGAGCTATTTTAAAATGGACATTAACAATTCTGGATCATGATCAGATGGCAAGGGAGATACCTAAGCCGTCATCTCCCTCTTCTAATTCTAACGCCACATCAAAATAATTATTTAAAATTACGTTTAATGATGGATTTTAATACAAATATTTAAACTAGTCGCCTTTGTCGACCAATTTCTTCATCAGGTAATTGACTTCTGCGGCTGTTAAATAATTAATATGCAATGCATGAAAAAAAAATTTCACCTTGTTATTTGATAAAACTAAAAAAATGAATAAATTTACTGTAAATTAAAAAGTGCGTATATTAAGAAGTAAAAGCGGAGCTGAAAAATCTGCTATGGAGTTAGTGATCGGCAAAAAAATGCGACTGAATGTTTTTATGAATGAGTTTGAATTTCAACATAACATTCAAAAACACTGTCACAGTGCATAAAATGGAATTAAAAATGCTATTAAAATAAAGTGAAAATTAAACGAAAATGAAATTTATATCAATAAAAAAAAAGTAATGTTTTTGTAAGGGAATTGTTATGGAAGATATGAGCATTAATTTCTATAAGAAAATCGTAATAATTATCCAATTGGCGTCCAATATAAATCTATTTTTCCCTCGAATAAACTTTCTATTTGAAATCTATTTGTGAATTTCTTTTACATCATATTCCTTTTGATAGAATGTACCTTTTTGTAACACAGCGAACCATATTCCGAACATTTCTAAAAATATTTTGCAGCTTCATTAATTAATTAATCGAAACACTGAATTAAATGCAGTTGTAAAAACTTCCAACGAGCAAGTCTGAAATTCGTACGATGGTTCGCTTACATCTGACTGATGCCATTCGACAATAAGTAATTCTCATCCAGAATCATTATCCACAGTTTAAATATAAGAAATACTTACATGAGAATTACGATTCAAGTTAATATAAGAAAGTTATTAGTTAGTTAACATAAGAAATACGATCTCAATAACTTAAAAAGTATATGTGGAGTATCTTTGTACTTTGAAAGTAACATTTTTCGATTGTAAAAATGAAACTATTTTCCCCATCTCTGTTATTGAAGATAAAAGTGAGAAGAATTCTAAAGGTAAACCGCAGAGAAACAATTCTCCCAACACAATAGAGGTCCTCTGGGATTTGCCAATCTTCTCATTCTTGTCTTCTTCGCTTCTGTAATGGTTTTGCCGATTCAGCAATTCTTATTAAGCTTAGTTTTCTCTAGCTTAATGATCCGCTCTGAAGCAGCATGGATGCTATTTAGAGGTAAGCTTAGCCGACTAGAACCGCCGTCAAATGACTAGCAGAATACTCGACCCTTTTTAAATTTCCTAAGCACATCAGGGAAACGGCATACGAGTTATAGACAGATAAGTATATATGGTACATACTACATCAAATATGGTCTACGATTTGCGACCTTGATCTCCGTCCTGCAACAGGGACGTCTTTAGAGGTGTGCAACTGGAGCTGAGAGTGTAAGGGAGCCAATTTCTAATAATAAATTTGAAAATTAGTCATATGGCTACTGGCTGGAACACAAAAGAAAGGAAAGTTAAAGGAAAACTAAAAATTAATAGAGAAACAGTGCTATTTTCTTTTCCATTACATTGTGACATGAATGAACAGTTTACTATTTTTACTCTATAAGATTTTTTTTAAAAATCTTTTACCACTTTTTTTTATACGCTTTACATGAAAAAAAAATGTACCGAATCCCTTTCACACTGCAAGATCCACGCTATAATAAATCAAATTCACAAATACCTGACTTCTTCAAGACCACTCAATAGCTAAGACCAAAATGTCATTCATCAAAATGAATTTAAATTCTTTCCTCGTAATTGTAATACTCCATTTAAACTATCAATTTTGAACATATTTCAGTTTTTTTTTTTTTTTTCCTTTCTTTCTTCTCTCTTCTTTTTCTTTCCATCAATGAGCTCATTCAACTGGTTAGATAACTCAGAGTTATCGGCACCGAGACTGCAGGATGGCCTTATATACTTTGAGTTTATTGAGGATTAAACATACGTACAAATATATGACATATACAAGGAATGGGGGTGTCACAATAATTATGCACATGAAGTCGAAAATTTCGCAGCCGGCTTTGAGCTGGAAAGAGGCCACATCGCTTTTTAGGCTGAAGAGGATAAAGGAATGAAGAATAACAAGAAAGTAAAGGTAATCGTCTTTCTTTTTTTTATATATATATATAAAAAAGAGAACTAAAATATTCGATAATAATTTATATCTATATATAAATTAAATTTATCACAAATCACCAACTTGTTAAAGGGATTCCTTCAAAATGTATCTCTTCTCCCTTGTGCGATTGTATAATGTTTATTTTTACACGATGATTTAAAAAGATTTAAAGATAGATTTTGGAGTGCCACCTCTCTTTTGACATGGTTGAAGTGATTGTGAACGTCCAACTTAACACTAATCACAATTTGGACTTAAATAAAAATTTAAAAATTCTGAAAATCTCCACATTATCGTTCATTTAATTTCAATAATTTGGCAAGTTAATAATAAACTGACTTTGAATTTAAAATTTTGTTTATTAGCTCCTTTAAAATTGTAAAATTACAACTGCATTTTTATACTACATTAATATAGCATCGGAAAAACAACAAGAAAGGAGATACCTTTAAATTAGTTTTATCCGTGTTTGGGCTCAAATGCTCAAATTTAGCACCCTTTCAAATTTATATTAAAACAATGACCAGCACTCGAGTGAAAAAAACAAATGAATAAATAAATAAAGGAGGGGAGGGGTAAGGAAAAGAATTCACTGTTTATATATGTCGGGAAAGGAAGGGTCATTGACAGAATGTAGTAGAGTTACGTAATTTTAAAGTCATTTTGCAATATTATGTTAAACAATTAAAATTACAAATATTAGAACCCGAGAAGTGTATAACAACCAGGCTACCTCACAATTCGAAAATGAAACTCAAGAAGTTAGAAAATAATTTGTTAATCCTTATGATATTAACACACACCATTAGTAAGTCCCCGCAGTTATTTTACAGGATTCATATTCGAATATTACATTAAAACATTAAGCATTTAATACACGAAATAAGAAATATAAATTCTAGATAGAGATAAGTTTTATGAAAAGAATCTACAATCTTCTAAAAACAAAAATAAATTCTGAAATTAAAATATTGAAAAATTATAAAAACTCTTTTTTATTTTGAACTTTTCTTTTTCCGCATTAATAAATTTCAAATCCAGCAAGCCGGCATCAACCTCGGAAGTAATTCTTAAAAGTAAGAATCAAAGGAACAACGAACTTTACTGAGCACAGTGCAATTCAGCACAATGGCAAATACTACGCTGTCATATTCGGATATTCTGACACAATGGGGCATAAATTATTCAAAAAAATTTCTACTTTTTTTTTTTTCCACCTTTCCTTCCTTTCTATCCCAGAAACTATCGTCGAAAGTTCCGAGCTTATCAAATCAAAATGGGCGTAAAGTTGAAAAAGCCACGACAGGATTCAAAGAAAAAGAGCAAAACGTAAAAGATAAAACTTTTCTTATCACGGGGGAAAAGTACTTAAATGTAAGGCGAACATAATGTTCCTGAATTTGGAGAAGCACACGTCTTTTGTTCATAAAGCGAGTTATGGGATAAAAAGAGGAGTTCCGAAAAAGAAAAAAAAGCACAATCTTTCTCAACTAATTTTATTACTTTTCCGAAGAAGGGACAAAGAAACGGCCATCCACGCATACTTCTGTGAATCTAAACGCATCGATTCCTTTTAAGTACCTTATGGTTCGCTCCCAGATGTACAAAAAATAACTATACTTCTTTCATACCAATTTCAGTTTTGTAGTGGTTGGAAGGAAAGAGATTTCGGAATGGATACTAACAATTTCTTTTACAGTTAGCTACTTTCGATAGTTAGAGCACTTTTTCTATTTTTGATACATTTATATATTTAATATATAATACAATTTAAAACAACTTCGTTGCATGCGTTTTATTATTATGGAAAATATTCAAACCCTTCATGAATGTACGGTAATAAAAATCATAGGCTCAATAACGGATAAAGGTGCATTATTTTCTTTATATAATATACAGAAATGCAAAACATAACCGAAGAATATAAGTAAGTCGATACTTGCAGTAAACTAACGTAACAACAAAAAGTGATCAGAGAGAACTCAAAGGAGATCAATACTCCAAAGAGAGACATCGCTCGCCAACTAAATTGAGCATAACGTAAAAAATCTGTAGTAACGTAATGTAGTAGACGATGTAGAAATTTAATAGTAATATAACGTGGTACACGATGAAGTAATGTAATAATATAGAAGAAGCGTAATACAGAATGCAAAAATGGAGTCAACTGGCTTTCATCTATACACACCGCTTCTAAGCTAAGATATCGAATGTTCTAGAAGGTTATTGTATTTTCGCTCCTAACCGATATATTGCTAAAGATCCAGCAGTTTCTGGAGCTTTAGTTTTTGTCGTCATATCGGGTTCACTGATCTAGTGGTATTTGAAAAACCATCCCTTACTACGAAACTAACTGAGCAAGGATGCGAAAACACAAATTGTAACAATATTAATATTACCTAATTGCTTTCGTAAATATCGCCGTAACTAAAACTGGAAGTTAAGAAATTAAATAAAACACAGAGGGAGTGTTCTTTTCTCGGCTTTCTCATATACTTACACAAAATGATGCGCTTTGTTCATTTCTCCAAACTAAAGTCTGTAACCCCCCCCCCCCCCTGGACATATAACAAACGAAGCTCCAAACCTCGCAATGACGCATCAAGCAAGAGAAGTTTGTAAGAAAATGAAGAAAACCAAGTTTGCATTCGGACACTTAACTTCCCACCGATTAAGCCCAAAATTTGATTCAATATATAACAATGGTCACAAGACACCTACAAAATTTTATTTATCTAAATCATTGGATTTTGAATCATAAGATTCACATACTTGCAAATAAACAGACCGACAATCTGTTAATAAAAAGAAAATTTGCTCAAAAATTTGATAATGATCAGACGACAAAACTCCATAAGTTTCTATTTTATATAAAAGTGAAGAAACTTCACTATCAACAAATCGAATATTGGTATTTTTGTTTGTAGAGTTTAGCCTTTAACTCTGTAGTTTTGAAGTTGATAATTTACCCCGAGACCACCGCTATCATTGCGATAACCTAAAAACAATCTATAGATTTTAACATTAATTTTACAGTTATCTTCGTTCTCAAGTATTTCGTGCGTTCCTACCTCAATGCCATGTGAAAGCTGTTTTTAAAAGCAGAAAGCATTTATTCGGCTTCAGAACTTTTAAAACTTTTTCAGAGAAAAGACGGGGGAAAATCTATGCACTATTTGTAAAACAAATCTAATATAATAAAATAAGTTGAAATTTCTAAAGAGAAAAAAACACACACACAAGCACCAAAATATTGACAAAACGTCCATTTTTTATGGCACATATGACGAGAAATTAAACAAAGAAAAAAGGCCATTACATAAAATCGATTAAAAACAACTGCCAAACTCAAAAGCACTCCACTTTTATACTGACAATGTCACGTTCTCATCCTCTTAAAAGTGACCATAAAAAACAAACAAACAAAAAAAGATTTTTCCTCGCTAAAACAATGACTGTCATCTCGAGTAAGTTTTCCCGATGACAACGGAAGACTTCTCGGAACCACCCCGTAAGTGGATTAAAGGAAGAACAGGCGACACCTGTCGATTCAACCTGCCGTAACTATGAGAGGTTTTAACCCAGCCCTAATCCTCGGCGTCGACACGCGACAAAAAGCCATCAGCTGATGGTAAGACAATGACGACACCTCCGGGCGATGTCGTCAGAAAGGATTGTAATATTTGTTTTTGTCTCCAGAAGACATTAAATCGGTTGATGGGATGTTTGCTTGCGTCATTCGCGTGCCCGGGAAGATGTGGCTGGATGTTTTAAATTAATTTCGCGTACGTCAGATGAGAAACGATATACTCTTCGCAGATTCAAATAATTCGGAAGACATCGCGACTCTGAAAACCGTAACAATGAAAAGGTGTAAGTTTAATCAGAAAATATTTTTCAACCCTTGTCCTAAAATTGCATTCGGGTATCGAATTACAGATATTATATATATTTATATATGTAAGCATTATTTTGTTTAAAGAAGAAGGTTTAAAGACATTGAAGAATCTTTTTACATTTTTAAATTCATTTTAATTCATCCCGGGAAAGTAATTTATTTACATGCAGGCGCGGAGAGAACACGTCCACAACAGCGCGGAACAAAAAGCAGAAGTAAGGAAGGGACGAAACAAATGATCTCTATTCATATATAACATGGGGTTTCCGACCACGTGTCGATTGAATACTCGTATTGACCTTGGATAAGGGCACCGAAGGTATCATTTTCACTTGACACGTGGATGGCGCATCATTTTTATAAAGCTTCAACAGTAGAATGGGGTCAGGAAACAAGCGAACATTTTAGAATGACTCCGACATGGGCCGAATTAGGCAAAAATTTAGGAAATTAATTTGGATTAAATTAGATATTAAAATATCATTATATTATATATATATATAAAACAGGGGTAGGCAGATGTTTCCAGGGTATACGCTACTTCTAATTTTTTCAAGGTGTCGTGGTCCACCCAGTGGCGTAAGTGTTGCGAGTTAAATAAAAAGGTCTGCAATATTTATTATAATTTAATAATAAATACGGAATATGTACATAACAACAAACAAAATAATAATAGCAAAATATAAATAAGAGCCACAAGTATAACAATATCAAACGATGCATTTATTATCAAACAATTCAAAATACATTAAAAAATAAATAATTTTCTTCTAATTTTAATTCTCTTAGTTACAGTTAGTAGAAGACTAAGTCTGCATATTGTCCGCCAATCTTGAATATATCGGTTTATAATTTATAACTCCTAATCTTGTATTGGATTCAAAGTGGTCGTGTTTGTGAGATGGGAACGATAAGTTGCCTTAATTACATTCATCGTTGAAAATGCAGATTCATACAGACAGGTAGAGCCAAAGAACGATATTAAATGATATGCAATTTTTTAAAATTAGAATACTTCATTTCGTTCATTAGATTCCAAAATTTATTCTTGGCTTTTTAACTAGATGCTTTTAAAATTATGTCATTTTGAAGGAAAAAAACTTCGTTTTCCTCAAAAGATAAGAGAGAATATATAATTTATATTACATCGGTTCATATAATTTATACCGGTGTTCCATAAATATGTTTCTTTTAGCACGCGTGTATTAGGTCTTAGTAAAGGCATTCACCCCAAAACGTTTTGGTGGTCCACTGGTCGATCGCGATTGGCTTAATGCCCACTCCAGATTTTAGTAATAGATAATTTAAAAGTTAAAAATCTCAAGAATATGTTTATTTCTATCTTATACGGATGAAACATTAAATACTCAAAGCCATATGTTATGAGTTCGCGAAAGTAGTAGGCGGCACTGTTGCCTCACAAATTTATTCAGAATTACGAAGAATCATGTAGATATCTTGAAAGATGGACGCAAGTCTTGATGAGCCGGATTTTATACGTCTTGCGCCCACTTCAGTGTTGCATTTGCGTGTTATAAAATAAACTATCATTAGTTAGTCAATTTCAAGCCTGATAAAAAAAAAAAAAGGAGAACATAATCATGATGATTATCCTCTGAGACAATTGAGGTATCGCTTCATACCTCAATATCTGGTTAGTTAAAATGATTTCGCTGTTTAAGAGATCAAACAAATGAAATAATTTACACACAAATGAAAACAAGTTTCATTTAAAAAGTTTTTTCTTTAAATCACAAAGCATTCACTATAATATAGTGACAACAGATTTGTGGAAAAATGCACAAATTATGATGATTTATCTCCGTACAGATTGGTAGAGCTACAAATATAGAAAAGTACGCAATTGTTAAAAACATCTAAAAGTTAAAAATAAGTCTTTTTGCCTCGCAGCTTACGGATAAAATCTGTGAAAATATGAAGAAGAAGGGAAAAAAAAAAAAAAAAAAAAACGCAAGCAGAAAGGAAATTCTGAATCACTAACAAAACCGTGAGTTCTACAAATATCTACAAACAAAATAGTTTAGAAATTAAAGATAAATTTGTAACAGATTGAAAAAATTTTAATATCTGCATATTATTACTAATATTTTTAGAAACCTGTTTTAATATTTTTGCTTAATCGCCGAACCTTTTCAAATACAATATGTAGATGAATTTTTATTATTAAAAATGAAATGTTATTGTTGAAAATAAAATCTTTTATCCTAACACCACCAAAAAATTGTAAAAAGTGAATTAAAAAATTCTCGATATAGTTATGAAAAATTCAGCAAAGTTAGGAATGCAAGGAAACGGCAAAATAAATGTAAAGAGATGCTACTTTTATTTTCAGTAGTCCCAAAAATTGCAGTATCTGTTTTTGAAATTCTTGCCTAAATTGTTACTGCAATTTGCATGTATCTTATATAATTTAAAAATGCTCTCGAAAAAAAAAATTTTTTTTTTTTCCTGATAGTTAAAATATAACAGTTAGCAAATGAAACAAAAATATTATTGAAATTATTAGTAATTTCTATTCTTCATTTGAATAACTGAACTAATCAGCTCTAGAAACATAAATACCTTTACTACCTTTACCTTTATATAAAGGTAAAGTTTAAATTACCTTTAATATAAAGTTGTAAAAATAAATCAGAATTATCTTTAATATAAAGTTGTCAGAATAAATCAGAATTACCTTCAATATAAAGTTGCACAAAGTCCGAATTAAACTTCTTTAATACAAAATTGGACCATTCCGGTCGTTTTTCTGACTACAACATCATGAAACTCATAGATCTAAGCGTTGTGTTAGAAAATAAAAATCTTCCCAATATAATTCCCTCTTATAGTATCTTACCAAAGGGTCAAACAATACCTAGTAATTCCATTACATTCCAGAATATTAGACATAAACAATAAAGAATAGAAGGAGCAGGCGAATAAAATCTCGGTACTCCTCAAAAGACGGGTCATTTCCTCCTGCACATGTGCCACTCCGAAATCATTAACTTGATAAAGGTCTTCGCAATCTTCCTCCAAGCTCGTGGCAAGAGAGGGGTGACGTCCAATATGAAGGCCCGCGCGTAATGGCCTCATCTGGAGCGGCCTGGAATCTTGCCATTGGCCGTCGTCGCACGGGATTCATTTCGAAATTAATTTTGACTCGGGTGTAGTAGTGGGCTGCAGCGTTTTGGGTGCGTGCCACGGACAGTCCCTCTCGCGAAATGAAAAATGGCTGGCGCTTTTGACGACTTCATCGACTCAACTTTTGTTAGGTACATTGCAAGGTTGGGAAACACAGATGACTCGGTGTTTGAACTTCCTCCTGCACCCGAGAAAGGAGACGCAATTAAGAGTGCCAAGAAAGAAACTATTTATTTCGGGGAAGGTCAAGGATTAGGTTTTGTTTCTTTTCGGCACACCTTCTAAAGGGGGTGCCAGGTTGCGAAAAGGCGCGATGAGGAAGAAGGCGGGGAAAATATCAAGTAACCCTCATTTGGCCAAGTAGTGGCGTTGAATTTTAAGAATGAAAAGCAAATATTAATTATAATTTCTACTCTTAGCTCATTCGAAAACAGTTTTAATAAAAAAAGAGAGGAATAAAAATTTGAAGAGTTTAATTATTACAGGAAGAATGTTCATAGGAACAGAAAATTGTTGATATAAAATTAAAGGGCAAGTTAGAATTTTATATATATTTACATTCAACTGATATATTTCTTTGCTTTTATATCTTATTGATGTTTTATAGTTTGATAACTGTCTTATAGTGGTTTGATTTGATTCAATTTTGCTGTGGTCTTGCTTAGTTTTGAATTTTGAAATAATTTTTTGCTTATTATTGTTTAATTTCAATGTCATTGCTTTATTGATATTAATTCTTGTCTTATCCTCCATTTCTTAGGATTTTCGGGTCACGAGGGGTCAACACATGGATGAAAGTCAGACCCCTCGCAAAGAAAATCCCTGGTTTATGAATAAATACCATTCAGGTCATATTCTGTATTTCCTTCTTTTTTATTCTATTAAATGCATTTTTTTTGCAATTAATATTAATTTCTAATTTGATTAAGATACTAAAGCTATTCGTAGTTTTAGTGCAATGTCTGTATAAGACATGGTCAAATATAAAGGATTAATTAATTTGCAATTAAACTAAAGGACGAATCATTGTGCTCTTTTGTCATTTACAACATCAGACATTTCCAATCACAAATTTCACTATACCAGAACTAACCAGTGACAGATTGAGGCTGAAAGCAGTGCATATTATGAGGCTACTCTTTCAGATCAATTTAGTTTCACATTTCTATATATTTTTAACTGAATCAATATGTCAGTTTTTGGTCGATTTTTTAATACAGTTTTAGTAATCACTTCTAAGAAAAAACTTTTTTTAAAAACTGAACTTTAAAGAAGCGCTTCATAGATGGATAAACAGACAGCGATCGAAAAAGATATACCTCACCCCTTGAGTCGAAATTAGATGATGATACATAAATTCTCCTCTCCAAACTTCCAACCACAGCAACTGTCGACCGTTTGATCCTGAACGAATTTTAACATGCAATATGCAACTTACACAGCTGATCGTCCAAGAAATCAAGTCTAGAACCCTCCGGTCTCAAATCCAAGATGCTGCCATTCGAAAACTAAGTTGGATATTTAAAAAGTTGTGACAAATGTAATCCTTTTATTTTCGATCGATTAAAACAAAAATTAGACACAGAGAACTACAAGCATAGTCGCAAGATCAATATTATATATTTAAGTGATTCTGTTTCGAGTTATCGCGTTTGCTTTGTCTGAGAAAGTACTCATACGGGCAATGCCTGGTCGGATTTGGTTCAAAATTTGATAAATATCTATACTTTTACTTATTTTTGGACAACCAGACAAACAAACTTCATCTGAATGGATTTAGTTCAGAATTTGTTAGAAATCTAAAAATTAGGAGTAGAGACTGTATACCAAATTTTATCCGTCTAGTCCACATCGTTTTTGAGTTATCGTGTTCATAAAAAGACATAATCCCAAAAATGTCGGACCCAAGAAAGCTTAATGTGAATATTCTTTAAAATCCCGAGTTGAAAAACTTTAATTCATGGCAAATTCTCAGTGTGTTCCTATTCCATTCCTGGTAACAATTTTAATAACATATGAAAGCTGATGACCCCTAGGTAAGTAATCAACGGTCGCTTACCCCTTTCCTTCCTTTCATTACCGAAAGAGATCGCAATGCAAATGGCGAGATGTCAAATAAATTCACCATTTCACAAACCATAACTAAATAATAATAATAACCCTCCATGTTTGCTGTGTAAGTGTTGTTTTATTTTGATACAATATAGTTCATTAAAGATAATTGGCATGACTAAATACTGTCAATATAGTGGACGAACAGCTGCTTCAGACGACATGTAATATTTTTATCACAAAAAGTATCTTGCATGTAATGTCATTAATCTCGCTTTTTGAAGTAAGCTTTCACGAGCTGAAAGCTTACTTCAAGCTCTATGCCATTACAAGATGCTCCGAAGCAATTCGCATAATCTAGAGAGTGCCACTATATAGAGTCTATCCATTAAGAATCCAATGAATGACACTCTGTAGTACATCATTACAAAAGCAATGGACGAAAAAACGACCTATAAAGCTATCTGGTGCATACTTTGAACCGTAAGACACGCAAATGAATTCAAAAGCATCCACACAGTCTTCTTTTGATGATACTTTTACGACCTTAAAACAATGGAGAACATATCTTCGCAACGTTGAGTATTTTCCATAGGGCACTGGCAGCACAGAACGCGTGTATTAAGGCCATATTAAAACAAACGGGGCTGCGATGGAAAACAATTCCAAAGAACAAAACATCGAAATGCCAGATCATTAAGCAACACAAAGGGTACCAAGGCCTCATTTGTTGTGTGCATTTACCCACACACACACAAAAAGAAAGGGTTCTTTTTTTATTCGATCCAAGTAATTACAAAAGATTTTTGCGAACTAAAATTTTGATTGTAGAAACACGACCCACGAGCACGATCTTGGCGAATAACAGTAAACACAATTCAAAGCCAAGGCGAGAAACGCCGGCATTTGTTCTAGAAGTGAAAACCCTGGCTTTGAATTGCCAATGAAAGAAAACACTCGAACAAAACGGTCTTTACGTTACAATGTAAAATCCACTTATAAGTCGTTTCGGATGTCACCGCGTGACATATATTTTATTTTATTAATAATTATGAGTAAGAATGAATCACTCTTCAAATGTTAAATCCTTTGTTTTTCAGATCCTCAAAAAGAAGAAAAATAATACCAATAATCGAATTATTAGAGAAATCAGTTTGCTGTAACTTCTACAGAGCATTCATGCTATCAATGCAAATACAGCAATAAAGAGTGCTTTCGTTCGATATGCATTGCAAAGCACAAAAGATAGCTATAGCCTCAGCAGTAAATATGTAGAATGCATCATTAAGCATGTGACGGTATCTATTGAGATATCAGATATATGTTACAGGTATCTATCTATTCATTACATTAACTTTTTTTAATACATATATTGTGTAGAGTGAGTGCAGTTATAATTAGTCTTTTCTGGACTGCGCTATACTGAAAAAATGCTTCTGCACGCCAATGAGAAGATCGGTCATTCAAAAGTGATGCGGTTGCCTACGGCAACTTGAATTGTTGCTGATTAAATCATGAATAACCTTTCTAAACATACCTTGTGGATGTTACGGAATAAGCTTTAAAATTATAACCACAGTGAATTATGTGCTACTTTATGTGCAAATTAAATTCCTTTATAGTAACACTAAATAAGGTTTTAACAGCAGGCTTGCCCATGACAAATGCCATAAAACACAACAGATAAGGGTTTGTATGTTTTTCGTATTTTATAAACAACGACACAGTATTAAAATTAAAAATAAATGAAAAAAAAATCCATGAAATTTGTCAAGTGACTATGATCTATACAAACAACGTAATTTAGAGGAAGGACGTTACCAGTTTTTCAGTAAATGTTAAAGGCAAAAGATATCCACCCTCTTTGCACTGGATGATCAAAATGAACCGAAATAAACGACGCACTCTATTAAACATGCGAATAAAACTGGTCAAAGTTCCGCTGCATCGCGAAACTTGTAAATGTTTTCTTAACTTCTTCAAGGCAGTTAAACAAAAACATTGTTTCGAAATGTTACCATTAAATAGTTAATACCGCAATGTACGAATCTCAGCATAATTAAATCACACATGAGTCATTAAGGTTAAAGAAATTTATCAGTCAGTCATGCATGTTAATGCTAAAAGTCATGATGAAAATTTCTACTCAAATCTTTAAAACAATGCTTTCTGTTGATGTATAGGAATGGGAAGTCATTTAATCTAAATTTAAGTATATATATAGTCCCAATACAGAGAGTACCAAAAACAGTATATAAAACCCAACATTTTGCACTCAGAGAATTTAATTTAATGAATTATAAGATGGATCAATTATTTCATAATCGTTAATTTTCTTACTTAACTACAAAAAAAATCAAAAGAAATTTAAAATTCTAGTTCGAAATATTACAGCATGATAATACATTAGTTTATTAATTGTCTACATTAATTGCATCAGTTACTGCATCTATGTGCAATGATTTGTATTTACACAATTTAGAATCAGAATGCACAATAAAATATTATATTAACTAAAGCAATATTGAAAGACTCCTGTGAAGTTAACATCTAAAGAAAGCATTATTATTATTATTATCATCATTATCATCAGCAGCAGCATTAATAGTGGTAAAAACTGAAGGTAAAAATAGCAGTGATAATTAAAACATTTGATGAAATAATAATATATATTTACATTATATTACACATTACATTACACTGCATTATATTATACATTAATATACATAACATTTCATTACAACAATAAAAGTATTATTACAGATTGTATTCAAAAATGTTTTGAAAAATTCATTAAAATTCCACAACAACAACAAAAAAGACGGAAATAAAAAATGACATTGAAAAAAAAAAGCCAATTTTTAAAATTTTAAGTAGGCGTAAAAATAGTTTTTGTGCGATAAAATTCCACGAAACAAATTGAAGAAAATTCTGAAATCTTGATAGTTTATAGCTGATATGTCGAAAGTTTATATTAATTATTCTTTTATATTCTTACAACAGTAGGCTTTAATCCATCTAACATGCTCTTGTAGTTTCTCATATAACACAAATAAAATCAAACATATTACTTAATTTAATGTTGGACTCAAATGTGTATTTTGCACGAGAAATGACAAAAATTAAATTTACCACGTTTATATAATTACCACAGTAGAACTTTAATATAATTACCATGTTAAATGAGCATTTATTTGCTATATGACACGAACAGTTACGGTTTTCATGCAAAAGTAGCTTACTGTTAGTTAAGGTAACACAACAAATAAATACAGTTTAAATGTCATACAGTTAATAGATTAACCCTTTCAAGTACTAACAAGACCGTGGAAATTCTTTTCTGGTGGACCGATTTTTGTTTCAAACGAGGGCTGCAAAATAAAAAGCGAGTTATCAACGAGGAGAAATGTCAGCTATTTATACCTCACAGTGATGAATTGCTGTTTATTGCGGAATAGCTTTAAAAGTTACATTCAATTTGTACTTGTGTAAACTTTCAAAATTAATTAATAAGATCTTTGAATTATTTATTAAATTCTGCATTGATTTCATTAAGAGAATTAGATATTAAATTATAAGAACACCGCATACAAATTAAAGTGTTTGAGAAACTCATTTGTTAAAGTTGATTTTGTAGCTCAAATGGTTTATACCAATAGTGACTCTACTATGGCTTCCCCATCTAAGGAGTGCAGGAGGCGGAAGAGCTCACATCACTACACCATATATAAGCAAATATCTGCATATAGCTATACTTGGATTTCGATACCTTCAGGAGTCAGAGGATTATACGGAATATCTTCCCCTTATGAACGATGAATATCAAATAATAAATAAGAGATGTGTTAAAATATTCTTAGCGAATCAACTAGCCGCCAAAGGTTGTTAGCTTTTAAACAATCCAATCACACAAACAAACCAAAAATATCAGATATCCAATAAAATTTGAAAATAGTTTTAATCTAGAAGCAGACACCACACTACGTTATAAGTTTTATTTATAACGTTTCAGCAACTAATCCTGGTTTTTATAGAAGTAATATGCAGGGATGTTTCTCCTATATGTGCCGAAACATAAATTCATATCAAATGTCGCTAAAATTTGTATAAATGAGAAAACGATTTTGAATAGTATGAGTGTCGCATTGTTTGATTATATTTCTAAATATCATTTTTATGAGCTTTCCAACATTTTCAAAGAACAAGAAAAATATGAGTACGAATTAAAATTGCATGCTAAGATAAAATTATTATTATTAATAATAAGAAGAAGAATAAAAACAAGATACTCACAATATTTGCAGTACGTCGATAATTTCGCTTACAGTGTAATCTGTGTACAGAAGCTAAAAAATGGAGATTCAAAATCAGAAACTTATAAAAAAATATATAAATTTTTTAAAAATACATCAGATTTTCTATAAAAATATGAGTTTTTGTCATTTTAATGAATTAAATGAATTACTGGTTTCAGGTTATAGTTTAAAGACTTAATAAAAATGTGTCATTTTTATTATCTAGATGCATTTTTAACTTTTCCCTAAAATAAACCAAACTGAAATATTTATAATTTTAAATCTAGAACATAATGATTTCTTAAATAAAAAAAAATAAGTTTTAACATTCCTTCAAAACTAGAGCATTCCAGTTTCGAAATTCTATTTCATCTAAGAATGTCATGTAAGCGCGTTTGTGGACGCTAAATCTGATGATGAAATTTGGAGATGTAGGTGCCGGTTAAGATGTCGTCCTCGTCATCTGATCAAATTTATGAGGCCTTTCCAAATAGCCATCGTGTTGTGTCGAAATGGGATGTAATGTAACTATATTAAATTTATTATAGATTAAACAATTACAAAAATCTTAATTTAAATTATTCTTACATCATTCATTAGCATTAAAAGCATGTTGTCATCTAACCATATCAAACCCGAATAAAAAGCCGACATTTTCAGTGATGTCCAACTCCGCCACAGGCCTGGAAAGGGTTTAAGATACTTTTAATTTTAAACAAGATAATTTTTTTCATTAAAATACAAATTGTATTGATTTGTATTATTTTCAAAAGAAGCATCTAAAGTCCAGCTGTTCCATTCGATTAAGAGGACGATTTAACTGTGCATTTACTGTTTCGAATGTCAACAAAAGCAGGGAAAGTAAAAAAATTAAGTGCGAGGTTGTTTGCAGATAGCTGGAGCCGTTGCGTCTGAACAAATTAGTACAGATATTTTCTATCAGCTCATTATAGTAACTTTATAGTATCACAAGCCATATTCAGCACTTAATGCTAATTAATAATAATAAACTGCAAACATTTATTTCATTTTTTTTTTTTTTGAATTTCCCAAAAAAATTTACGGCAGAAGAGTAAACTCGTTCCATTCAGGAAGTGATTATAAAAAAATGCTCGCAAACCTGTAAGTGAAATAAAGTTTCTTTTAAATTAAATTTCAAACATTGTTTTAATAACGTAAACTGAGAATGATAAATCAGCAGCCCTAATTGACAAATAGCTCCTTGTAGAGTTTTTATTTCTTGAGAAACAAGAATGTTAACAAGAGAAATAATATGTAACGTAAGATCGACTATCTACAATTTTCGGAGAATAAAAGAAATAAATTCCTCTTGTTACAATAACAATAATTTCTTCAATTCCAAACAATTACCAAGCAGTGAATTTTTTGCGGTTTCCATCCTTGTTCAAGAAAGAAAGAAAACACGTTTTTATGTATTTAAAATTCTTAGCCACGGCGGTGTACATTTGTTTAGGCTAGAGGGTAATTGATCTGTTTTAATTTATCTAATACAATGGAATTCACGGTACTTGCTTATTAACCGCAAGAATTAACAGATAAGATGTTAAATTAGTTTATAGATTCGGTTCGCTAATGGCATGCAGTTAAGCCTAAAGTTCGCCACTAGCATGGGATTATATACAAGTGCCCCTTTCGTTCTTGAAATTCTTTTTATTCTATGAAACTTGCTGATATAATTTAATATGATGATGCTTATAGGTTGGATTCTGTCTGTAAATTGCGATTCGCAAGTCACAAAAATTGGCCAACATCCACCAAATATGGCATCTCAAATTATTTCTTCGTAGTAAGTGCTCACTAAGAAAGGATTCTGAAATTTCAAATACTTTTTTTTATTAAAAATGAAATGAAATGTTTTTTTAAAATAATAGTAGATCATTCTATCACACAAGAACTATTTTTTACATAATTATAAAATTAACGTTTCAGTGATATAAATATTATTTAAGTATAATTTTTCACTAATTTTAATAAATATTTTTTTATTGCTAGAAAATAAGTTTATATATATATACGCTTTGCGAAGATATTAGATATGTATTTTTGTGTACACGTTTTCACTGCTATAATGAAAGCAAATTCTTAAAATGATATAAAATAGACGAATTAAGCCTAAAACTTTTTTTATACGATTACGATATTTTTGCTTCAAAGTTCGAATCTCTTTTTTTTTTTTTTTTCTTTTCATCCATCTTTTTTTTTTTTTTTTTTTGTATATGCAATTCTCAGTTTTGTTTTAAGTAAATCGACTTTATTTCAAAAATAAAGAGTTCTAAATGCAAAAATAACGATTCTCTGAAATTTCTATTTGATTTCATGTTCTTTTACAACATCAAGTATAATATAGCAAATATGTATAATTTTGGGTAAACGGATAACTTCAGATTTGTATTATTTATTCCTAATACGTTTCAGATAATCAATTTTAAATTAAGTGCTATTTAGAAAAAAAAAATGAGAATATTTTGCCAGTTTTGAAAGAAATGAATAAAAAAATTAAATCTTATTATTCCCTAAACATTACAAATGTATAATTTCCCCCTGAAATATACGGGTTAAATCGATGAAATTATCTGAAAAAGATCATCGATATTTGTTCTCTTACTGAAAATTGAAGTATGCAGTTACGATCATTAAACTTTTTAACTCTGTGATTGTTTATTATGATAAAAAAAAATTGAAATACATCGAGAAGACTGGAAATATATTAAGAAAAATTAACTTATAATACATTTTTTCGTCTATAAAAGAATTGCAAATAAAATAATAATAACAGTGCTTTTAAAAATAACAATTTAAGCATAAACTCGAAAGTTATTTATTTCAAAAAGGAAAAATGATATATGTATATGAAATAAATTTAGATAAATTATTATTTTTAATTAAATCGGGCGGTGTATAATTTATATGCAAGATTAATTTCATCTTCTATTATTTAAGTATGTTAATAGTTGGAATTTGGAGTTTTTTTTTTTCTTCTTTTTTTTTAGGGAAGCTTATCTAATATTCTAAAATGTAAACAACGAGCAATTTACAAATAAAAATAATTATTTCCATATTTCAGTTTTATTAATTTTGTTTATTTCAATCCCTTAACTTTCCTTCTGAACGCAAGGAATATAATTTGCTTCTCAATTAAATGGTTTATTTATTATGAAAATTCTAAGGTATAAAAGAAATGGAAAAATTTCGCCAAAATAAATATTTTATTGGTATTACAGTTGATATCATCTGAAAGATTTAAAATTAAAAAATAATTTTTTAGGAGCATTTTGAAAGTACGAATAGGAACAAATGATAAGACAAAAAAAAAAAAAAAAAAAAAAAAGGAAATTGTACAAAAAATAAACATGTTAAGTAATTTGCAGAATTAAGAAATGAATTGCAAGTATAAGCAATTACATAGATTCGTAGTTACACAAAAGAAAAAGAATACATTTCTATGGCTTTTTTTATTGCACTTTGTAAAAGAATTTTATCCAAGAAAGTTAAAATTTTTGCAAGAGAAATTTACAGCCCACAGAAAGGGACATACACAATGGTTCTTTTAAAAAAATGTGCTATGGGAAGGAGATAAGGATGAAAAGTAATTATGATATCAAATAATTAATATTTTGAAAAAAGTGGATGTATCAGGCATGCAAGAGTAATTATATATTCCTTTAAATAATTGTCTTCTCAAAATAAAAATATTAAATCGAAATCTTTACATTTTTATTTAAAAAAATTTACAAATCGCCTTTTAGATAACCTATGTATACGAATTTAGAATAATTTTCCCCTTAATTTATCCACTTAGAAAATGATGCTGATAGAATAATAAATTTCATTGGTTTAAAATTTTAAATACAAATATAAAAGAAATTTACTTTTGTTCAAAACATTGCAGCACAATAAATTTCTGTCACCCATTTTTATATTATGTTTTAAAAACTTGCTTTGAATTATATGGCAACGATAACGACAATATACACACAAAAATGTATTTATTGTCGTGACGCACAATGAATCACAAAACAAAAATAATGCAAAGTACTGCTGTAAAATATATTTTTAAATCTTTTTGAAAATATATTCGGTGAGGGAAAAAAAAAAAAAAAAACTGTACAGAAGCTAAACTGATACCACAACAAGGCTTTCTTATTTTTAAACTTTAATCTAACGAAAATAGATTGATGTTAAAATGTTTAGTAGTTATTGAAGAAAAACGCTGATAATTTAATTCAAGTTTAATTAAAAATATAACTAAAATTTTAAAAAGTCATTAGTGAGCACCTAATAACCAATTAATAATTACGTGCCAAACTTGATAGCTACAGTCCATAAATCTACCGTGTTTCCATTTTGCATGATTTTTTCACTGCGTATGTCACAACATGCGTGACGTAATTTGTCCAGATCCTAATGTCAAAATAAACAAATTATAAAAAGGTTTGAATTTTTCATTTACAAATGGTTGTACGATTTGTCTTTAAACAGAATCTAAAATTAGTTTTTTTTTTAATTTCATATTTTATAGTATAGCCTTTTTAGTTTAGTAATAACTCGGTGGGGAGACAAAGAATCGAACATTAAAACACTTATACAGAAATCCAAGCGAACTTAAATTCAAACTGGATTTTACGACAATTTCTTGTAACTTATTGAGAAATCCTTCAATCAGTTCAGAGACCTATTAAAATCTTTCTATTCCACATCCTTGAAATATTTGATGAGAGCTGAAACTTCACAAGTGACATTTCTCACTTGCGAAAAATTACTTTAAAATAATTTGTTATGGGTTATAAGTCATTAGCAATATTTATCAAACACAGAAGTGTTATACAAGTTGTTTTGTTATACAATATTACACAAGCCTTGAAGGTTTTTAAAAAGACATTAGCGATTACTTCATTTTCTATGCTTTCAAAGTTAGTAAAAGTTTTTTATGTCAACTGATGTCAGATGTAGAAATACGCTCAACTCATCACGGAAGCGAACAGATGTCAGCTACTCCTTCATTCATGAAGTACAAGCAGATGGCAGTTTGAATTTCAAATACTAGTGGCCATACTCGAATAAGAGAACCATCAACTCTGACGAAACACTCGAAATTTTTAAAATTCGCTATCGCAAATGTTCAGGAAAATATCTACGGGATTATAAATTTGTATGGGACTATAGTCTGCGTATTTTCTTCCGGCGGTTCAAGAACACATTTCCTACCTCGTTACTCGCAACGCTGAAGCAAATAACAGTGTCAATGTTTTGTTTTTTTTTGTTTTGTTTCTTTTGCACAGTTGTTAAGGTATTCCGAAAGTAAGATATTGCCGAAACGTACTGGCATGGAAAAAAACAAAAACAAAAAGCTTTGTTGAAACCATGGCAACGGAGAGGGAGAATGAGTGAAGAGTAGGGAAAACAAGTGTCCTTGAACAGCCTACAGAAATTACACAGACTATAAGAGAAACTATTTTATTCTTTTCAGACCGTTTTAAAAACGTTGTATATTAGATTAAAAAAAATTAAATAATTATTTTCTGCTTTTTAATCTTAGGTGGGTAACATTTCATAATCCATTTTAAACTAACTTGCAGATGAGTTAATTACTTGACATGGTGCCATCTGTCTGTAACGAAAGATTTTAATCGATAGCAAAATTTGTACCGAACCGATAAACAAATAGGTAGACAACAAAGCGAATTATATTGCGTTGTCGTCCAATTTTGAACTACGCTTAAAGTTTCAAATTTTCACCTCACAAGGAATTAATTTAAAATCGATTGCAAAATTTGTACCCAATAAACAAACAGATAGAAAAGAAAACAAGTTAATAAAAACGGGATTTAAAAAAAAAAAAAAGTTGAACGGCCGAAGTTCGCTGACCATATTCCAGACTAAGAATAATTCTAAGCCGTGCTATTAACTCTGCCCACATTTGAAGTTTGAAAAAAAAGAGAGAGAGAGAATTTTATTAATTTTATATTCCTAATCGAATTCATTAATCCTTTAAAAGGAAAAACGTCTGCAAATTTATTTTATTGAAAAATCGCACAATTACAGAACACAGAGGTTGGATTCTTATTTTTATTAAATTATAAGACATTATTATACATATATATTCTTATAAAGCATTGATTGTATCAGAGTGCGCTCTTAGTTCGTAAGTGACCGCGTTCTCTTTAAAATAAAAATTAGTTAAAAAAAAAAAAAAAAACGCTTTTTTTTTTTTTTTTTTTTGTAGAGTAGAGGTCATGTTCTATTAGCCACATACATATTTTCCATTCTCCCTCTAAATTGCTACCGGTTAGCTTATGATTGCGTTTAATAGAAACACGTGAATAGAAGACTAAATATTACACATAATAAGCCAACATAATTCATTCGTTTCCTCGTTAAAATGTCAAAAGTACAATATTTTAAACAATGGACGTCACTTAATATGATAGCACTTAATGTATCATTCGCTTTATATTGTCAAAAATCCTCTGGTCTCGAAGACGCGAATTCACTTGTATCCAAAAATACTTATTTAGCGTCCCTCGTTATTTGGTCACAGTATGTGCATTAAAAAATGATTTTCTCTTTTTTTAATATATTAATAAAAATATTTTCAAAAACTTTTATTTATATTCTACTTTTGAATCTTTACCATACTTCGGTTTAATTACTCTAAATGATGTGTAATGTTATTATCAATTTTTGCCCCCTCAAAATTGCTTCAGATTCGCTACTAAAAGTAAAAAAACTGTGGGTGCCCTACATTATGAGAATCCTCGTTTAAATGGCAAATGTCGCAGAGCCAGTTGCGAGCAGGCATCGTGACATCATATTCCGGAATGACTTGTATCAATCTGTGTTGAACATTAGTTTGAAAGGAGTCGTTATACCTACATGGAAGAAGTTTCGGCCGGGTAGCGATGTCGAACGCGACTCTAAAAGGTTTCAGCAAATGTCTGCCTGGCCTTAATCGTCGAGATTTTGTCCTTAACCAGATTATGGGAACAGAGGTAGATAGCAATTATATCGATCAGTTGGTGGAAGAATACAATTGGAATTACCGAAAAGCTAATGGAACTGCATTCTGTCTCACAGCAAAAAAATAGGAAGAAATCTGGTCAGGAAGATATAATAAGCACAACAGAGCAACAACTTTCTGATGAAATGAGGGAGTTGCACAAAGCATGGGAAATTATTGCATCGTACGTTGAGCACGCGTCACTCTAGTAAGGCAGTAATTATGCAACTTATAAATTCCTGTAATGATAATACCGTGTCTAATAAAATGTAGAGACGTAGTCGTTTTAGAATTTTAGGATAAAAAATAAGCATGTAAATAATACATTATA
The DNA here is from genome assembly GCA_026543865.1 of Argiope aurantia. NCBI lineage: Eukaryota > Metazoa > Arthropoda > Arachnida > Araneae > Araneidae > Argiope > Argiope aurantia. The sequence goes on along the minus strand of JAPMOR010052242.1, from coordinate 3,808,161 downwards.
TAATTATAAATTTGTTTGATCTATTTCACATGAATTTCTGTATAAAATAGGACAATGCATTTGTATCGAATAACAAGTAAGATTCGGGAAAAAATAATGATCGTTAAGCGAGGTGTCACTGTATGCAAAACTGTCACTTGTTTTCCAAATTAGAGTGCAAGATCAATCGGCTAGATTAGAAACTGACCACAAACAAAGCAGTACATAAATTAAGGAAAACAAAACAAAAACAAAAATGTATAAAACTAAGCTGAATTGACCTAGAAAAAAAATCAGAAAATCATTATTACTGAAACCCCCCATCATTTTAGGATTATTATTATTATTATTATTACTTTTTTTTTGCAGTTAACGATTTAACAATGATATGCTTGTCATGCAAGAATTAACACCAAGAAAATCTAATCAGTGCCTAAATTGCAAGCAGCAGGACACACACTGCGTCACACCGATACCGTTAAACGGAACGCATGGCCGACACAAGAAAGGTCAAGGCACACACAAAAAAAGTGGCACTTAACTTTTTCTGTCGCGAGGAAGAGAAATCCACAAATGGATGCAAACAGACCGAAAAATCGGCAAAGCAAACGTGGAAGACCTTTAGCCATCAACAAGACAGGCAGGCAGACACCTAATACCGGATATCCAAGATGGTGATCCCCCCCCCCCCAAAAAAAAAAAAAAAACTTCCCGGGAATCGGTTACGGAGATAGATATCTGATCTTTTCGCCGAAATGCAAATCTTTCCGGTAAGCTAAACAATATTGCACGAGAATATATATATATATATATATTTTTTTGCTTCTTCTTTGCCGAAAATAATCGCCGAAGAAATGGGAGCCCAGAGGAAGATTTGGCGTTGGTTGCCACAACGAGGCAGAAATACCATCTGAAATTCCAGGGAATGGCATGTTTGAATAAGAAATGAATGCTTTTTCCGAAAAAGAGTCTATCGCATGCATTCACGTATGCCTGAAAAATGCCTTCGTTCACTGAATGGAAAAATATAAACCTATAAATACCGCTTTCGCCCTCAAAGAGATTGTAAAGAGAAAATGTTTGAATAGTTCAAAAAACGGTCTGCAAGGAGGAAAGAAAGATTTTTTCTGACAATATCTCTCAAGCATTACTATTATCACGTTTCAAGCTAGGATAGCTTTGAATATTTACATGAAATAAGGGCTTCTTAAAATACAGTAAGATGGCTCAAGTAAAATGTGAATAAGATAAAGGTCTCAAAAATACAGGCAGCACATAGACGCACTGTCTATAATTTTATCGATAAACCATCAGTAAAATGGTCCACTTTAAATGAGCAGGATTGCTCTGCCCAATTGATAAATAAATGTGTTATCCCTCACTATTTCTGCATAAAACTGTGGACATTCGATAAGGGCGTCAGAGTCCCGAGTCCTCAAATTTTTGTCGGGATTCTACACATGACAGTTTTGTGCTACATGGTATGGAGAGATGAAAATCAGGTATGCATTTTGAATCTACTTTTTTCCCTTATCGCTTGAAGTCAAAATTTGATATAAAATTACAATTGTAATAACAAAATATCACGGCGATTTCATTGATCTAACATACTGCGTTTTTGAATTTGACGAACAGCCAGTCCCTTCAAGTACTTCGTTCAAAATTTGATGCAAATCCACAATGTGCTTTTACATTTATACATCAAATTTTAATCTCAAAAATGAGGTCTTAAAATGAGGTTAAATAAAAATCTCAAAAATGAGGTCTTAAAACCACATCCGTCTAATTAATTCAAAGCGTTTTTGAGTTATGTTTACAGGCAAATACGCATAATTTCAAAATTGTGGTTTTTCAAAATTTTGGTAGCTCTAAGAACCAGCGATCTTCCCTGCAAATCATTTTGAGTATAATATATAAGATGCGAATTTTGTAGCTATAAGATCCAGCAATATCCTTTGCAAAGAATTTTGTGCTTATTATCCAAGACTAAACACCCAGGGGGGCACCTCGAAAAGAGGATGAGATGCTTCCGGTATGGGGGTTTGGATATCGCCATCCTGGAGGGTACACAAAAAGGTGGGGGATCTTGCTCCTCCCATCAATGACGGGACGTACTTCCTTCGGGAAGGGTTATACCGTGGCCGATGATGGCGGTTAGGACTCAACCACAGTTCTCGCCAGTGTTGCTGTTGCGGCGGTCCGGTTTTCTTTTTCTTTATCCGTGTGCCTTTGGGCGGGTCGGAGAGTCAGTGATATGACTATCCAAAATGCAACTACGAACCAAATTTAGAAGCTATAAGATCCAGAGGTTTTTTGCTACAAAGAGTTTTGAACTTGCTACCGAAGATGCAATAAACGTGCCAAACTTTGTAGCCTCTATAATCCAGCGGTCCTCGCTGCACATCATTTTGAATTGCACCATGAGAACTGCAACTGCATCTTTGAATTTATAATTATTACATTGCTGATGATTTTTTTAAACATCTTTATGATAGAAAAATCATCTATTTTCAATACAACAGTACTTTTTTTTGGGGGGGGGGTATTTCGGTCGCATTCGGTAAGTTAACAATATGAACTGTCATACTAAAAACAGTTTGTCAAATATAAAGTTACGAACAACTGAATATTGAATCTTATATAATGCTTCCCAATTCGGTGACCCATTTCACAAAACTTTCTCTACGTTAAAAAAAAAATTACAGGTGTCGGCCGAGTCCAAAGTAATAAAAGTAATGCTACAAACAGGCATCTAATCTTAGACACTTCTCAGCAATGCAACCGAATGGTTATAAATAGCCAGTGTCCAGCGATGCCCAAAATCGACTTTCAAGTGGATAGCAGTGACCGGAGCGTGATTTCACGCATCCCCAGCGACAGCATCCATCCAGGGAGCGCTCTTTTCAACAGGCGAGGCTCCACCGATCCGTATTTCCGACCGAAAAAAACCACCGAGTCGCGCTGACACGTGAAGAAGATGGACGATAGTTTAACTCTTCCTTCCCTTTCACTGGGAACAAAAAAAACTCGGCCGCAACAACACGTCCAAATAGGTGACAAGGGCATCTTCCCAGGGACGCCTGGCAGCTTTAATTTATGGGGAGCGGATTTTTAGTTGTCGCCCTACGAGGGACACCATGTTATAAGACATGGCATTTAGAGCTACTCTAAAGAAAACAGATTTTTTGGGTGGCTCCTACAGAATTAATGAACGGACAACGAGAGGGATTAGGGTGAGATATTGCTCAAATCCAAATAATATATTTAATAATTAATAAACAATAAATTTATTACCCATTAAAACGATTCAAGAAAATAATTGAGAAATATAGAAATCTAAAAATTAACTTGCTGCAAACACTTTAATGACTAATTTTATTAGAATTGCAGATTCTTCTGTTTTCGTCATATCAGAGTGGCCATACACACGGGAAGGAAACTGAGTAGCATAGTAAAATTTATTTAACTCGACTTGTTTCATGTTCGTGAAGAAGGAATTTTGTAACTGATTTTTCACTTACTTCCTGACAGAATAGAACTTTCAAATTTTGATTATTAGTGAATTCTTTATGCCAATATGCTATTTTAATACTTTCGAAACTTCTGACCAGTTGATCAATTATTTAAACTAAATTTTGATTTTACACTCGTGGTGCCACCTGGCAGTAAATCTAAGAAAGAAAAAAAAAAGATTTCAAACTCTCAAATGAAAATATTGAAAATGAAAGAGAATAAATGAAATATAGAATTTTTTTATACATAAAATATTGTTTTCTAAATTAATTTTTAATAAATACGTCATTCACCTTACCCTTTTACTGGAGAAAACAACACTACTCGTAGCACAAGGAGCGCGACATTCACATTCTTATTTTTAGAGTTATTTTTTATTCAATCGAACATTACTTTCCCTCAATCAGTAAGATTAAGAAAGACATACAATTGATGAAATATTTCAAAGAAACACTAGGCATGAACTACATTTGTAAATATTAATATCATCATAATTGTTGCAAACGTAAATAAGAAAAGCACCATATATGCACTGTTTACGTTAACACGTCGTTTCATCAATGTCCCGATTCATTTGTAAACACTGTAATGATGGTGCGCTAATGGGCAAAATTTTAATTTATTGACTGTTGAGCTGAGCATCCATATATATTTATTTCAACTTTACTTAAATATAGATGTACAAGTCCTTACGTTTACTCTCTAGAAACTTTATCATTCCTTTAAACCATTTTATTAGTGAACTGCCAAAAACTGCAGCCAACAGTGCGGCAATACCTTACTTGTAGCGCTACCACCTGATAAATGACTTCTCGAGTAAATAGACCATAAAACACGCTCATAGGCTGAATACCGCAAGCTAATAGGCTTCGCTACCCAATTTAAATTTTTCGAACATTCAAATAGACCTTGAGCATTATCACCGGTTGCAGATAACGAATTCCTCTCCTTTCCTGAATACATAATCTAATTCTTATTTCGAAACGAAAATTTTTTCCGGAGAAGTCCATTATCGTGCTTCCGTAATTGGTTCTTCCAAAAAGCCCTGTCGAAAAAATCCTCCCAACTCTTTTAGTTGGAAGTCAAATGGCGACCCCCTGAGGGGAAACTAATTTTAAGTTTACTTTCCCCGCCGCAAAGAGTGAAATCGATAGCGTTGCGGTGTCACACCTCAAACTTCTTTTACCAGAAAGAACAGCGGTATAATTCTTGGTATCGAAAATCGAACAGAGTAAAATTACTTCCAGTGGCTACAGGAAGCGAAGTTCCGGTGGCAGGAACACCCCTAAAGGATAATAGGGAAGTGAGAATTATTATTTAATAATTCTAGAAAAAAAAAAAAAAGAGACAGAGAAGTCTAGCAGTCGAGAAGAAAATTTAAATATGTTCTAAGGGCAAGGCAAATGAGGCTAACACTATAGTTGCGAATCTGTAGTATTCTTTCACTGAAATGGTAATCTTACTAGTAAAAAAGAGATTTACAAAAATTTTTAATGGATGTTCAAATGATAATTAAATTACCACCGACCTTAGTGATTAATAGAATGCTTCTGGAAAATGTAAGAACTATGGCACTATTTCTAATAGGAACTAAGATCCGTTGATTCGTTTGAGAATTCCGTAAAACGAGAGAAACCTTGTCAGGGGATTACATAAAGTGGGAAGCTCACGCGAGGAACTACTCTCTCTTTGCAGTGTTGATAGCATTACAAGCTGGGGACAGAGCTGTTATTTAGTTGACGATTTGCTGGCTGCTTGTGGATTTTTAATTTCTAAAAGCTCCATTTTTTAATATAACTCAGTTGTGTGTGTTTTTTTTTTATTTGTGCTGGGAAATTCGACGAATACACTGTCGTTTCCATTATCCAATGTACTGAGTTTCTTGCACCGTAACTCATTGAGCAATTTCTATAACAATATGCGGAAAGCTATAAGAGGCTATATCATCAGTAAATGTGTGCTCCTATGCATTTATGATTGTAAAAAAAGCTCCTACGAAATTAAATTCCTTTTGCTTTGACAAAAAGGAGATTTTTATTGTTTAAATAAAATACTCACTTCGGTTATCTTTAGGATCAAATTCAGGACTATTTAAAGGAGTATAAGAATGTTTTCTCCTAGTTTTGAACTTGAATAGCATACTTAGGTTTAAAATGTATATAAGATCGCAATTACTAATTTCGATTGCTAATCAAATAAGGGTAATTGCGTTCTCTTTTAAAGAATTTAATTGGCGAATGCTAACTAGCAAATTCTTATAATCATTTAGTTAAGCTATGGATGGCAAAGGAGCGTTCCAGGTTAAATAAAAGAATTAAGAAAGACATCGCTCTCTTAAATTAATTTAATTCAGTAACAGCAGTAACACTAAAGATACTGTAATCAATGAGAACATAAATTGATAGCCCCAGGAAAATTACATTGTGTATCAACGTGCCAAATTAGATAGTTTTAATTATAACCCCAAAGAATGCATTCAAAGTATTTCAACAGACTTTAGTTTCAAGTGTTGTTGATCGAAACTCTGATTAATTTTACTCTGTTCGGTTTTTGATTTTTTAACAAAACTTGAGTATAATTAAATAAATGACTGTAAGGAATGTAGAAGAAATAATGAATACTTGTTACTGTGAATTAAATTGCTCAATTCAAATGAATTGTTTAGCCAAAATGTCTTTATTGAAATACTTTTTTGTTCAAATTAAAAGCGTCCTTTCAAGAGGTATTGGGATTCCCCCATTAACAATCCAACTGACCAAGAATGGATATCCTCGTTTTAAAGTGAAATCGGTGGGATGTCAAGCTAAACTAGTATGATATTTAAGTCACTTCAGTTATTATTATTTTTTGGATTAATGCTTTAATTAGTAATTCCACGCTGGCTATTTTGAACCGTGTTTACATGATAAAGATGACATCCATTTAGTTTAATTATATTAATGTCCCATTTTTAAAGCAGTATTAGGGCTATTTTGGTATGGAGCCCGTAATTTTGAACCGCGTTCAAATGACGAAGACGACATCTGAGTTGGCACATGCTCCCCGAAATTCCGCAATACACCAGCGAAAGGACATTTGGCCCCGACGGAATTAATGTACAGTAGCCCCACTTATACGATAGTTCTTCGCGTCCGATCCGGCGCAGTGTGAATCAGAAATGGATACAGGCGGATTCTTCGGAGAATCATGCTTTAAACCTCCGATTCTCTCATCATAAAATCTGATTGCCAAGTCACCATGCTGGTTAAGTGGAAAACTGTCATATGAAATTGCAATATACTTATCTTATAAATTAAAGTTCATCAATTAAATAAAACTTAAAAAATAATTATGAAGAAGGCTAAATATAGTCATGTTTTAAAGTTGAAATATAAAAATTGAAAAAATAAGTTTAACATGGAAAAAAAAAAAAACTGGAAGGAAATTGTTTTAGAATAAATAAAAAAAATAACAAAGTTAGAAGTAAAGATAAAAAAATATCAAAAGATATTTCTTCGGAAACTTAAACAGCAAAAGAATTTTTTTTAATACTTATTGTTGTCTTCAACCGAAAATAGAAAAATAAATAAACATATCTCCATTCGCTTACAGCAGAACACATGCATTTTTAAAGATTGAAAGAAATATCCAAAGTGAAAAAAAAAAAAAAAAAAAAAAAAAAACCTTTCGTATTGCATCATTTCATGGTATATATATACTAAATGATTTTTCAAAATTTCCACTCTGAGATTAGTGCAAAACATTCAAACAAGTCTTTTCAACAACAAAAAGACATTTTTTTTTCTATTAAAATTCCACAAAACCCAAAAAACACAATTTTCCTTATCGCTTGAATAAAAATATCCAAAAACAGAAATTTTAGGTAAAAAAAAAAAAAAAAAAAAATGTTGTGAAAGGAAACTTTGAAAACTCATTCCAAAACTTAGCGCAAACACTTTTGTGTTTTCGGTTCTTTTAAAAAAGAAAGAAAGAAATTACTTTTGTGCCGCATCCTCGCGCGAATCAATATCGTTCTGTCTCTTCGAAGAAGGGAAGGAAAAAAAAAAAAAAAAAAAACCTAAATAAAAGGACATTTTTATCTCTCAATTTGTTCTGGAAACTGACATGAACCTTACGTGACTTCACTTTTAAAGAGACTCTTAGAAAAACCGAAGAGAAAAGAAGTGGCTTTATTGGAAGAAAAAAAAAAGAGAGAGAGAGAGAGAACGAGAGAAATTTCACTGCTCTGCATGGGGACGGTTTGTTTTTTTATTTCAAATTCCGAAGACACACCTTCTAACGAATACATAGGATATCTACGAATATTTGCTGAGGTACTGATATAAATTGTTCTGCCGATAAAAGAATTAGCCTTAAGAGAAATATTTTTTTCTCAGAAATCTAATAATACTACATACTTCTATATCGATCTTTTATTTATTGAATTTCGAAACATATCGTATTATTACAAGCTAGACGGGTTCCGCCGCAAAACAGCCATTATATTGACTATTATTTATCGCTAAAAACAATATTACAAAAGTTTTTGTATTTCTCGTAGTTATCTACGAAAAGAATGCAACGAACTTTTTGTTAGCAATATTGAATGCATTCTATGCATAATGTTACTTTTTGTTTGAAATTATCTGTTTATTTTTTAGCTCTTTCTTTTCAATGTAAAATTCACTACCGAGAAATATTCTTTACTCAAAGAAAGTAGCCGGAAAGAAATTTCCCCATAGGTAGTTTGTTTTTTAATATTTGGTATTGATTCAAAGGTGGAAGTTGAAGAAAAACCGAGCCAACTTCAGAAGACTTGGCGTTTTTTTTTTTTTTTTTTACTTCATTGGGCACCAAAATTTATAAAGCGACAAAAACAACTATATTTCCTGCAAAACTCACTTCTCTATAGTTATATGCACAAATTTCTTTTGAGTTATGTTTCTTCCTAATGAAAAAAAAATCAATTTAACAACTAATAAATTTGTTTTGTTTTGCATCGTTATGAGATTTTGATGCCCAGTTAAGTTTACTCCATACTAATCACACCCAATTAGACCATAAATATCTGCTTGCCAAACTAAATCTATTTTATATAAAATGGAACATTAAATTCATTACCATTTATATTAAAATAATTTTTTATTCCTTATAATTATCGCTGACTTTTTTTTAATCTTTCACGATTTTAAAGCAAACGAAACTTGGTATGATAATTTCCCTATCTGAGCCTGCTTTACTTCAGTTTCATGAATTTTTAATGACGGTGTCTTCTGAATTTTTTTAAATGCAAATAAATCATTTTTTTTTCCTTTTTAATCACTTTTCTATCTGTGTTAAAATCTTTGAAACTTAACCATTAGAAACAAATATCAGTAAGAAAATAAAATGTGCATGTATATCACATTTGGCCCTACAAGTTTAGGTGCCAGTGATGATTGTACTTTAACGGAGCATACGGACAAATAGGTCCTAAATCTCCGAGAAATTATAGTTAATTTATTAAAGCATCTGGTGTATTTGGAATTAACGTACAAAATGCAATACAACTCACTTATTATAACTATATTGATTGCTTTACGTAGAAAAAAAGAGCAAAATCTGATTACTCAAACTTAATATATATTATTTTTTAGGAAAATATTAGGCGGTAGGTAGTTTTTTTTTCCTTCCTTTTTTAAAAATCAAAATAATTACCAGAAAAAAAATCTAGCGTTCTTCACAAGGAATGATATCATTAATTCAAGTGCAAAGTAACTGTCTGTGTATGATAATATAAATATATATAGAGAGAATGAGACAGACAGAGAGAGAGATGCATCTTGATAATATCTTACACAATGAACTAGAGTTAAGTTAACGCCGGTTTTACTGTATCAAGTACATATTAACACTGATATCAATTGAACTTGATACTTCTGTAACTGATACAGCAGCCAGCCAATTCTTTTACCATCGGAACGAAACCAGGAACTCGATGAATATTAGCTGATATTGATTCGAATATAATTCCAAATTGGGATTTCGCTTCTTCGGAAGAGACACTGATGATAATTTGGAGGTGGCCATTTTGACAAAGACAGACGGATGACGGATGGATGAGAAGAGGAAATACTTTGTTGATATATTCTGTATAGAAGAAGGCGGAGATTCTTCAATTGTATCTGCACCTTTACGTGAGATAAGGATGTTAATGGCTGGGGATGAACTATATATATAGGGAGGGGGAAAGAATAAGCGACAAGATCGATATAATTCTTCGTACCTGATACAATGTCATCGACCAAAATGAACGAAATCGAAGAAAATGTCATTCGGTATCCACTGAGCCTGATAACTCGTACCTGATACTCTTATCTGTTTTCTATCGCATGATACCTTTATTTATAGGATATAAAGTATCAGGTTAATACAGCATCATCCAATAGAAATGAATTCCCCATGGTAAGATTTTAGCATATGATGAATTCATTTTTTCAGCTTTTTTTTTTTTCAGGCAGAAAAGAAACTCGATGCCATTAACTAAAATATTATGGTTTGTAACATTTTGAACAGTTTTTCACTTCTTTCTCTCATTGCATCCAAGATAAACACTACAATAAAAGAATTTTTTTGAAAAATTATTCCATTAGCAGCAATTTTCATTCTTTTTTTTTTTTTTCTTCTTCTTTTCTCTATGTCATTCAGCTTTCTATTGAAAAACACTTTACCGCTAAAAAAAATGCTGCAAGTACCTCAGATTTTTGAAAAACCTACAAGAAATACGCGAAAAAAAAAAAAAAATAAACAGCACTCATATCTTCAAAGAAAAACATCTCCTTGAGCGCATATTTTGAAGTTGAGATTTTCGTCCACAGAATAGCAAATCTGATCTACGGCATGAAAAAAAAAAATCCGTGAAAAATATCCCTTTCCCAACTTTTTCAGAAATCCCAGAATCGTAGTAGGAAAACGATTCGCGTGCTCGTGTCGAGTTCTCGAGTAATGGTAAATCCATATTTCCAAAATTTCATCTTTGCGTTCGCCCGACTTCTTTTTTTTTTTTTTTTTTTCTTGTCTTCCACTTTCTTTTGAAGAAAGTAATGGATCGAAGCGGAACATTTTCGCCTTTTGTATGAGAATCATTCGATACATTTCTCTCTCTCTCATTCTGCCCTAGATATTTCTTCTCCCCCCCCCCCCCGCAGAAAAAGGAACGAAACGACTTTCTTGCAGAGAATGAAACGGGTCGAAGTTTCCTTTGCATTTCGCCAATAATTACTAAACTGATGATTACCTTATGAAAAATGCATGTCGCGACAATTTAGTGCAGTCATTTTGACAGGGGAGAATCAAGATGGACTAAGATTTATTGTAGTATGCACTGTACCTCCCTGTGCCAACGATGACGGGTGGGCTAAAGAAAGTAGTTGCTGAAAGGTGTGTATCACGCAAGTCATACATTTATCGGATCATTTCTCAAATATAAGTAAGAAAAAATCCCGACAATCAGCTGGTAAATTTTCTCACAATGAAACATTCCATCTTATATTTTATTAAGCTGTTTCATTCAACTTTTCACCAAACGTCCATTTATTAAGACAATTCTTTAAACATAGATGTTCTATAAATTATTTTTGCTGTCTTTTATTCGAAGAAAACAAAGAGAAAGGGCTGTAATCGTCACAAAATTCGAACTGCGGATTTGACGAATCGTCATGTTTCAATGTCTTCCTCAGTATACATTTTTGAAATGACGTCTGTTTATTGGTAGGCCTGAATACTATTATTCAAAAAAAAAAAAAATGCTTCAAAATGGGAAAAAAGAAACTTGATGTGTAATTGTTGCATCAAAATTGTAAACTTCCATCAAATTCTGATTAAAATTCATGTAGAGGATATATGTTTGTCTGAGATCAAGGGATAGACTTAAAAATTTAGATAGATAAAATGTAGTTTGTGTGCAGAGTTTTAGTACCTGAGAAGTAGATCTGTGCCAGATTTTACACCGAATTCACGGTTTATTGATTTAAACGGTTGCATGCATGTAAATGTGATAATTAAAAAAACGAATGATAAGTTAAAGAAATTTAGCATGCAATTTAGTAATTAAAATTGAAAAATAAAAAAATGAGTACTCATAGTACACTGCCTTCCTCAAGTTATTATTATTATTATATAACATTATTTTGGTTGAAGTAGAGTGCAGGTTTGAAGACATAGATGAGACGCTGTATTTCTTATTTTCTTTAATATTCATTTCGGGAAAGCAATTTATTTATTTACAAGCAGACGCAGAGCAGCACAAAAGCAGAAGTAAAGAAGCGCGAAACAAAATGATCACTAATCTTATATAACATAGGATTTCCGGCCACGCGCCGATGGAATACATGTTTTGACCTCTGACAAGGGCAACGATAGTATTTCTTTCATTTGATACGTAGTACTGATGGCGCATTATTTTTACAATTATACGTAGCAATTAAACCGAAAGTGGAATTAGATCACGAAATAAGAGAAGATTTTAGAATGAAATTACAATGGGCTAAATTAAGATAAAATTTTGGAAATTAATTAAATTGAAATTAGAATTAAAATATCATTACATATAACAGCTTTATTAATATGAAGTCATTTTTTGACAAATCACTTCCATATGGTAATAGCATAATACTGCAATTGATATTCCTGTTTCAAGAATAAATATTGATGCTTTAATCCTTTCCATCAACATACATTCATTTGATTCTTCGCAGCAAAGTTGTAAATATCCTTGCATGTTATGGAAAGTGAAAATTCTATCAGGCGCATACTATCACAATCTGCGTAAATTATATCTTTTATTTATTTCTTACAAGATATTATTATTATTTTTTTTTTTGTCGTGTGACTATTTTAAGTCAACTTTTTGCGCAGTAGCTTCTGAGGTAAAGACCCCTGAGCACCCGAGGGCAGAAGTCTGACTTAAAGCTCAAATGAAGATAGCACACACACACTCGCTTGCACAACCTCTTTTTACAGGAGGGGGGGAGGGAGCTCATTCACGTACCTCACAGAGAAAACACAAGGAAGATAACAATCATGCCTAAACCAGAACTCGAACCCGGAACGCCTAGATCACGGGGAAGACGCGCTACCCCTAGGCCAGGACGACGGCTAAAAATTTCTTAACATGTCAAATAAAAAAAAGTTTCCCCAGATGTAAATGTGCATCTCTATCCATCCGTCCAAAATCATATGAAAATGGGCAGATCACTTTCTTTCTTGTGATAACAGAAAAAATCATAAAGGCGTACAGAATATAATGATAGAATTTTCTATAATAACTTTTCTTTATAATAAAGATTCCAAACCTGTCGTACGTGTGACCCCTGAAGACAAGTGACAGATGGTTAGAGGCATGCAAAAGTAATGTTGATCACGGTGGAAAACCCTAACGAAAAGTGTTAAAATGAAAAAAATATTTTTTTAAAGTTATGAAATTCTGTTTTCCCAAATTCAAGAGAAAAAGGAAAGTTATACAAATCCGAATGCATGGAAGAAAGAATACAAGCGTAAAAACGTAACTAACAATTGAATGCAAAAACAATACAAAATTTGACATCTTTCAGGAACAAGCAATTGTGAGAAATACTACTCGTCATATGCGCATAACAAATATTGCAGTAAACTTATGAATGTTTTCGGCATAAATTTATATTTGTCTTCATTTGGAACTTATTTTATAAACATTAAGGACACAAGCTCAAGAATCACATTGAAATTATTATATGCTATTTTTATGCTGAATAAAAGTTAGCTTAAATCATTGGATTATGCGAAATCACTACAATGCTTTTTTAAATTGTTTTATTATAGAGCTGATATTATTAAAAAATATGGATTGCAATGTTAAATCGAAAACGAATATTACAAACGGCATTAAAGAAATTCGAGTCGTTTATTTCTTAAGTCAAACTAAATCCTTAACATTATGAACGAGAATATTTATAAGAACTGGTCGTATTAGTAATATGACAGTAAAGGATATTCAAAAATAAAAAAGGCTGATTAAGAGTAAGCGAGAAATTAAGATTAGTACACTCTTATCTAGAAGCTCTAGTATAATTCATTTATAATATTTACTTTTAACTCTAGTTGAAAATTATAGGAAGCTGCTATATTAAATCATAGTCAAATTATCTGAAAATTGTTATATCTTCTTGGGTCCAATGCTATTCATTTACGGAACAAATCAGGCTTTGACATAAAGCTTTTGTCTTGTCAAGGTTACATATTCGTCAAAAAAAAAAAAAAAGTAAATTAAAATAGAAAAACGCAAGTTATGAAAAAACAAATTTTACCCAAATGTCACAAACAGAGACATTTCGAAACTAGTTCGCATAGGCAGAAGATGATTACTTAGGGCGTGGCTTTTTGCCTTGACCGCAAAACTAATTCGCATTGACATAGATAGAAAGCCTCAAAATTTCAGGGAGTTTAAATTCTGGTTGATCATTGTATTGGCCTTTGATTTATGGCATTTTCTTGTACTGTAACTCTCATAACGTCTGAAATCCATTAATAATCTTAAAATTACGTTTTATTATTAACTAGCCGCCTTTGGCGACCAGCTGGTTCGCCAATCTTAATGTTCGTTTAAATTTAAATGATTAAATATTTTACGCAATTCCTACTTTAATAGATTCTTCATCAAAATATTTTAAAACTTTACATTTTGATAATCATGTAATTCACTCATAAAGGCCTTCAGTCATAACGTAATATGTATCTCTCTCATTTTCTGTTAGCTCCCGTAGAATTTATGCTTTAAATTAAAGTGCAAAGAATGAATCTGCGATAATAATATTCTTTACTGAAACAAAGCATTTTTTTATAATATGATTACTGATAACAGAATCACTGAGAGTTTAAACTTTATGGGCACTAAAGAATATCTTTCTTAATTTATGTAATATCTCACGAATTTGTCAACAACATTTTCTCAGATTCATCATGAACAGATCGATTCATTAACAATGTTTAATTTTAAATGCATCAAACACTAAGAAAATAAAATGAATCGTTTAAAATAATAGGTCGAAAACAGGTTTAAAAAAAACTACTTAAAAACGATGTACTTAAAACTATAAGCATATACAAAAAACATATAACTAACATAAATACCATTTAATTACAAAAACATGCAACTAACCTAAAAATAATTTAAATCAAAACCGCATCCATTGATAATGGTTGTCATGTCAACAATCAGAACATAATGCGCATGCGTGAATTTTCAACGCCAGTTACGGTAACGCAAATGCGTGAATTTTTCTACGCCAGTTGGGGTAACGCTATGCAGATTAGACATTTTTAATTTCCTTTATTACGTGTTATTTTAATTCAAACGTACATCAAAATGAGTCTGAAGGATCGATTAATTAACAATGTTTAATTTTAAATGCGTAAAACATTAAGAAAATAAACAGAATCGTTTGAAATAATCGGCCGAAAAATGTTAACCCTAGCCTTATTACTGTTGGGAAAAAAAAAAACAAAAAAACTGAAGCCTTACTCATTTGACGGGAAAGTTAGTTTTTAATTAATAATTAAAATTCTAATCAAAAATTCAAAAAAAGGGACCCCAGGTGCACATTCCCGACCTCGAAAGTATACATGTACCAAATTTGGTAGCTGTAGGACAAATGACCTTACATGTAAAGCGCCAACACACACACACACACACACATTGAGCTTTATTTATAACTAGCCGTCTTTGGCGACCAGCTGGTTCGCCAGTATTACCGCTCGATACAATTTTCAATCAAATATTTTAAGTAACTGGTCTCTTAACAAATTCTCAAACAAAACATTTTTAATCTTCAAATTTTGATAGTCATACCAAACTTATACTGTTGTTTAGATCGCTTCGTTCAATTTACTATACATATTTTGCAAATTTGTTGTCATTTCCAGTAAAACTTCAATTTAAAGTGGAAATGATGAAATTGCAATTAATATAAAGATATTTTTTTAATAAAACCAAGCGTTTTATTTTATTTATCATCTTTATTACTATTTATTTATTATTATTATTATTGAATATGAGTATTGCAAACAGAATCGCTCGGTATATAAGTCTTATGTGAACTACAGAATATTTTTCATAATTTATGTAATACCTCGAACAATAATTCAACAAAAATATCTCAGATTCAGCATAAAATTCAGTTTTTTGTTTTGCTTTCAAAAGGATTGCAATGAAGTCAATAATAATATTTTGTTCCGGCCTATAAATATATTTCAAAAATTATGAAGTCTAAATTTAATGCAGTAAGATATCATATTCTGAGAAATATTCTGGACACACCAAATTTTAAATAAATGAATGAATGTTACTATTTTCCACGATCAAATAAGACTTATTTATGAAGTTTTGAATGTGGAAAAATTTAGAAAAACTCAACATTTTTATAATCTGAGGCCAATTAATCTTGAGAAACCTGAGCGCTGATTGGCATATTTTCTTTGAAACGATCGATGGAAAATCTAAAATTATCCTTTTTTTATTGAATAGTGATATTCAAATTTTCATAAATCAGTCAGTTTAAGTGATTGATTTAGTTTATTGGAAATTAATTCTTTTTATTTAAAATATTAGTGTTTCAAGAACATTTTGTTATTTATGATTTCCACAGCAGAAGCTTTATGTAAAATAAAAAATTCGTTATTTATTAAAGCATTTATTGAATCAAGTTGCATAAAATATAATCATTTTCCATTTAGACCATTTTAGCAGATCTATGTCTTACTAAAGGTTTACAAATTAGCTGTGTGGCCCTGATTTGAATGGATATCCTGTTCATATTAAAAAAAACTTGCCTCAAAATAAAACTGATTTATTGGATTAATAATATAGAGAGTGTAAAAGATCATAAAATAATTTTTCTTGAATTTATTTTAGGAAAAAAATATTTCTTATTTGTTTCCTTTCCTACAGACACGTGCCGAAAATTATATTTTTGCAGATTTCATTTCCAAAAAGATTTAATTTATTTTTAGTTGGAGCTTTAATCAATGTGATGGCAACACTTTGAAAAAAGCTGATTTTCATCAGCGTAATATCGGAGGCAACCTACGTTTCAGTATGCCCGTACGCTTCGGCAGGGCTAGGATTTATTTATGGGGGACTCTTCACTTGTGAATATATGAACACGATAATCTTTAAAAATGCAACGAGCAAGATTGGTGAAAGGAATAACGACGGATTTGCATCAAAGAAATAGATAGATACATATAAAATTTTAAACCAAATCCGTCAACCGGGAAAAGCACTTTCCCAAATGCAATCTCAATTTTTTTTTATTATTATTATTATTATACAAGAAAAGTCTAAAAAGTGTTTTAACCCTTTGCAGTCGAATGTCTTCTCTCAGCCACCGTTCAAGACAGTGCATCATTCTGACATTCTATTTATTTATTTTAAAAAATTTTAATTGTTAAAAATACTTACAGAACGTTAAAATGATTGATTCATTTTTCAGGGAAACTCAACTTAAAAGAGTTGCATGTATTTTATTTTTGGGTGTAATAAACAGGTCCATGTATTAAGTGAATAATTATGTATCGAATTGTCTTTCCGACTGCAAAGGGTATCGCCGTTTCATATACAAAGAAAATACAACATATATTTACTAACACATCTTTATATATATATATATATTCACAACCGTACAATCAATCCGTACAGAGAAAAAATTTGATAACATCAAACAGATACATCTTTTCCGAGAAAGTAATCATGGCTATAACCGAAAATTAATGATCAACAACTTTGTGGAACTCAGCGAAAATTCAGTAAAAGAATCAAATTTGCATTACAGAATTAATATATAATTTCCAGATGACGTAAAAATCCTTTCTTTGAGTAACGTTTTCGGAAATCATCATCAGAAAACATTCAAAATAATGGAATAAAAAACGGTATATATTGCATGTGATTTATGGTGCTTTTAAAGCAATTTTATGGACATTTTTATCACAAGTGATATGTAAAAATATGCGAACAAATCGAGGCCAGAACACTATCGATTTTTTTAAAGAATGATACGCAAACTGAAATTTGTTTAGATGGAAAGGTGGGGGGGGGGGGTCGCATAAAATATTCTTCCGAATAAATCACAATGTCCAGAAAGTGAAATATAGATTTTATCCGCTCTTTTCTATATCATTTGATCTTTTTTTATATCAAATGATATATAAGAGATCTTTTAGTTCCAAAGTACACGCTATTATAGCCAAAAAAAGATTAAAGGTAATGACAGGATAGCTGCCCGGATTATGAGTTATAGTAAATCGATAACAATGGCGTCCGTTCGTGGAATGTTATCAATATCTAAAGAAAAATACTGTGTGGCGAAATTTACTTCGCTTATTTTTTAAAATCATTTATGGAAGTGGGATTATTTCAAAATAAAAATTGGATCATCACATCTAATAAGGGGAAAGAATCTCGAATTAGAATCTTGAATGAATGTAGAATGAATGAAGAATGTAGAATCTTGATATCTGTTTATTCAACCAGACATAAATTATTGACAGTGCTATCATTAATTTTCAAAAGGTCATATTTCACTAGATACGCATTCATTTTTCAATCAAGATCTGAAGTTGGAATGCTCTTCAAAACTGATTTGGTTCGTTAAATGAATGTCCAAAATTATAACGAATAAACAACGCGCCTTTGATTAGTAATATCTCTCCCCCTCCCCCTTCCCCTTTGACATAACATGGGTCGTTAAGAGGGACATTTTGGAACAGAACTCGCAATTTTGCATCATGACAGCATGAGAAGAACTCTCATTTGTCAAATTTCCATCTCATTGAATCAGGATTCTTTATTTTAAACCTATGATTTAGGATTTCAAGTCCGTCAGGGCCACCCACACATAGAGAGATTTTCAAGGAAATCGAATTTCGAATCAGTGAACTAACGATCTAGAACCGAAAACTTATAATCAGACCACTGTAGAATCATTTATTTCCAAAATGATGCATATATGAATACACATTCAATATACAATCATTCGAGAAACGCAAAATTATACAGAGTTTTCAAGGGAAAAAAGAATCCTAATATATCAAGCGCGCGCGCGCATACACGCACGCACACACATTTAAATAGTTATAAACAGACTAATAATAATGAAATATTTCCTCTTTCAGCAAATGTACTCCTCCATTATTCGCCAACTCATCAGAGCCGGATAATATTAGCGACACTATTCATAAATCTGGATTGTATAAATATTTAAATTTGCAGGCAATTTGTTTAGCAATAGTAAGAATATTTCTTACCATAAGAAAAACTTATCCAATTTAATGTAAATTTTAACTCTATGTGAAAACTTAAAATAATTAAATTTAGTTTTTAGTTTTTCTTTAAAAATGTAAAGAAAAAAAATGATAAAAAAAATAAAGGGTATATTACATGTATTTTTGATTTGGGATTAAAATTATTTTCATTTTTATAAATTTTATTTATGTATTTATTCGTATAAAATTTAGAATAACATACAAAATATTATCTTAGAATTATAAAAAGAGATAACGCTTTGTTTCTAACTGAAATATTTTCAAGATTTTTAGTTTATATTATGTATATCATTCATACAAAATACTAGATCCAATATTCCAACTTCTTTCGCGTTGCAAGTTGCAAATTTTCTATCAATAACAACAACAACAAAAGATAAAAGTACCTATACTTATTTTAACAAGCATACGAGATAACAACATTTTTCAACTAATCCCTTTTTTTAAATTGAAATTCAATATCGATGTGAAAACAAATTGTTGATAACCAAACGCTTAATATACATAACTCAAAATAAATAAAATAAAGGCAAGGAATTCGATCTATTTCAGAGTAAAAACATAATATACATGTTAGCGTATATATATATATATATATAAGGGCAAATATAATTCAGGTGATCATCGACGTAAGAGTCTATGCGTTATCAGTATGCGAAACACATTAACGGATATATAGAAATAGCACTAGATCGTAAAAACTCTCAACAGGCCAAAGGAAAAGTGTTTAACTTTCAGAAAATAGAGCAAATTTTGAAAGCAGACCAATTTGAAACGATCATTCAGAAGCGTTTACCTTTTAAATTTACGGAAATTGAAGAACTCCAATGAAGAGCTCCAAATAATAGGAACTCACACATCTGCTTATCTGGGTTAATTTTTATTCACAGTTTCTTTTTCTTCGATGGAACATTCGAACGCTCTGTTTTAGGCTAAAAATAACTGATCTGTTTATGCAAAATGTCGACAACCCTTTTTCGATAGCAGTAGATAGATAAAAACAAGAATTCTAGATGCAATGTTAGTCTTGTATAATTACTGGCAAAGGACTCATTCTGAAGATCATTTAATATATTTGAGTAATGTTGAGAAAAAAAATTGGAAGAACTTTAGCTTTGGGTAACGCCAAAAGGCCAAGAATATTTTGGGAAAAGTCAATATTATGAGAAAGAATATTTTTCAGAAATATTAGGTCCATATTTTTTTACTATATTTATCGAGACGGATTTTCTCACTGGGTAAATATATACCACGAATATACAAATAACATATAATACGAGAGTATTATATGTTATTTTTAATTTTGTCTTCTTTTTTTAAAAATGGTTTAAATATTTAGCGGTTAAAGGTCAGAAAATCAGCAAAAATAAATAAATAAAAAATGTCAGACAGAAATATACATTTTTAGTTCGATTAAATACAAAATTAATTGATTAGATTAATTATTTTTACTTACAATAAAATCTCCCGAGCCAATTATGTTGTGTTTTATCACATTTCTAACTACAGAAAATAACCTACTATAGCATCGCATCGGTCATTTCTCGACAAGATTAAAATTATTGAATACACAACTATTTATTTTGTTTTGATAAACAGGTACGAATTAAGCTGTCTGCATTTTATTTGTTCAGTTCATTCGCTCCAAGTTTCATGGAATCCATTGTATTCGAAAACCGGAATCAGCAATTTTGATTATTAGTTTTGGAATGGTTTGTTGGAATTTTAATAGAGCTGAATTTGTGTTGCGTATATTATATTTCGTTCGATATATTATGCGAAATGCCATTAGTTGGAAAATCCAAGACTAAAACAATTTTTAGTATAGTACACACAGTAAATGAGCCACATTTCACAGTAAATAACATAAAATAAATTTAAATTAATTTAAATCAAAAGTATTACAGTCAATATTTTTCCTAATTCTGCGCTAGTCATTGTCATTCATATTCTTAAATGGTGGAAATGTATTTTGCAGACATAAAATTGCATTATATTCCTCCGATTTTAGTATCTTTTCCTTGTAACTAAAAATAAAAAATAAAAATAGTCTTATTGAAATGTAAATGAGTATTCTGTAAGAAAAATTAAAATTTAAAGCTAAATTTTAATTAATTGCAAACATTAACTACCTTTTCTAACCTTGCGACCGAGACTGTCACGAGGCTCTCATGGCACTTTAATCAAGAGAGTTAACTTCACAAAGTTGTTAGTTATAATAAGTAAGTAATAGGTTGAAAAATTACCATTATTTTATTTATATTTAATAGCTTTTCAGTAACTTCAGGGAAGAAAAAGATATTTATGATAATTTCAAGACTAATATGAACATTGATATGGTATGGATATTTTAGACAATATGTCTCATTTCTCTTTCAAATAATAATATATAAACAAATAAATTCTACTATTTCTGCTGAATATTAAATCTTTCTTCTAGATTAATATTTAAAAACATTACATTCACAAATACATCTCTAAACTTATCGCAAGAGAAAAAGCCTTGAAACATACGATCTCATTTTCTCTATGCTACATTTTATTTCTACGATGTTTTGGAATTCCACTTAAGGAATTCCCCCTTAAATAAAATTCCACTGAAAGCTCTTCGGATTATCAAGTTGGCGATCAATTCAAGAAAGTAAGAAGCGATACAAAGAAGGGAGAACTTCAAAAAGCTTACAGCTTCAAAGCGGTAAAGGAAACTTCCGATTTATTTCTAGAGATAAATACGACACGCCTCAAACAGAGAGTCTTATTTTTCCAAAACAAAGTGCTCCATCTTTGCATTTTATTGGACCGGTCCTTCTCTTAAAAGTCACGACCCTCAATGGCAAAACATTCGACCCGGAGCACCTTTTACATGCAGACCCCATCCTTTTCCACACAGGGAACCATATCAGTAATGGAAGACTACATCACTCGAAATGGCACCGAAAAAACCTTCAAAAGTAGTTCCCTTTCGTTCCCAAACTGCACAACAAACAAGGCAGAGCCGATCGAAACAACACACTTGCCGACATTCTTCCTGCTCTGTGACACAATGTAGTCACAAACAAAAGCGGGGACTCGGGAGATGGAGAAATTCATTGAGAAAAATCCGAGATCCCCATGAATAGAAAGAGGTCGACGTATGTCTCGAGGAAGAAAAAGACCATGACACTTACTTTCTTTCTCTCTCTGGATTTGACGCAAAAAGAATGGGTTTCTAAGTGAGAAGTAGACAGAATATTGCTCAGGCATTTCTCTATTGGACTTTCGAACGCTTGGCATGGTAAGTATTTTGATATAAGCAAGAGATCCACCTGAGATTTCTCAAAGAATAAATAACATAGTTTCGCCATACTAAACTTTGCCCTATTTCAATAGAGAGGGTTAGTTTATGTATGTATTTCCGGAATTTTATTTTCGACCACGTGTTTGTTCCTTGTGATTCAAGATATATATTCAAATAAAAAAAATAAAGAAATGGAATGCTGAATAAAAAATAAAGTGCTCCCCAAAATTTCTTGCATATATTCTAATAAAGATGTTATCCCAGAGAATGCCTTACATTGCATTGGCATACAATAGTTACAAAATATTAACTTTTGACGTGAGTTTAGCCTCTTTATGGAGTTTAGTTTAGTTATATTAACGTCCCATTTTAAAGCAACACTTGGGCTATTTTGAACGATCCTCGCAATTTTGAACAGCGGTTAGATGATGAGGATGGCATCTGAGATAGCACCTCCTCTCCAAATTTCCCCATCACATCTGCGAGATGGCGTTTGGAACCGATGGATTTAGCGTGCGCCAGCATCTTTACTGGATCTATAGTGACATCCTTGGCGAGTTATTTGGTGATTAACCCAAATCATGCGTTAATAGTATCCGAAAATCGAATTAGTGTTTTAAATTCTTTTTTTTTCCATCGACTAAAACAAAAATCTGACAAAAAAAAAAATCCTACTCTTGTAGTCAAAAAAATTACATACCGAATTTGATATATTTAAGATTATTATTATATTATGATTATTTGCGTCTTATGATTATTTGATAGTTATCGCGCTTATATGTTTCTAAAAATAGAGACCGACAAATGATCACTCTCTTGTTGCATTTGGCACAAAGTTTACAAAACAATCACAGAATCTATTCTGTTATCCTTGGCTATTAAAATCCTTGACATACGTTAATAGTATCCAAAATTCGAATCTGTGTTTTATACACGTTTTTTGTGTTTCATACGGTTTTCACAACCGATGAAACAAAAAATTTTCACCAAATCCATCGTGTCATCCTTGGCTAGTGTTTTGGAGATTAATCACTGGCAAGCGGTTAATATTCGAAAAACAAATCTGTGTTTAAGATGCGATTTTTCCAATCGATTGAAACAAGAAACTGACACAAGACAACAATTGTAGTCACAAAATACCATACCAAATTTGATATATTTAAATAATTTCGGCTTTGAGTTATCATTTTTACATGATTATGAAATTACAAACTGACAACCTCTTATAGAGTATTGATGTTAATTTTATATATAGAATTTTACATGTTTAGTTCTTTTCGTTTTGTAGTTATCGTGTTAAATTATATTCGAATAGCCGGGTTGAAAGACTTCCTCTGAGCAGAGTTCGCTCAAAAATTGATAGGAATTTACAAATTTGGTACTAAGACCGTAAACCAAATTTCATTTGTCTAGCTCAAAGTGTTTTTGAGTTATCCTTATCACAAACAAGTAGACGGACATTTTCCAAAATTGTGTTCTTCGGACTCAGGGAGGTTTAAAACGTGGAGATCCGTCATATTCTCGAGGTGAATTTTTTGATGATAACTATATTTTCTCTTTATTATGGATATGAGAAAGTAAAAAGTAAAATAGAAGTAATGAAATATATACTCAGGGATTTCTTTCATAAAAGCTATTTTATGAATATTCATGACAGATTTTAACTTAGCTTTTTATTTAATTTGATTAGATACAAAAATTATATATCATAATATCACTTTCAAACTAATTTCGCTACTTTCATGGGCGTCTCATCTAAAAAAAAAAAAAAAAAAATGATTAGCCAAGCAATTCAAAAATTTGTCCCAGATAGAATAAGATTGTCCCGAATTTGAAATAATTTCTCGAATTGCCCAAACTATTATGTATAAAAACTAGTGAGAATGATCCATCTTCCCAAAACATTCTCGAATACTTTCTAATAAACTTGTCATACCAGAGCAGGCTTTTCAAAGACATTGGCGAGCAATAGTTATGAAAAATTAACGTTTGGCGTGGCAGTTTTATTAATTCCATCGAGTCATCCTTGGGGAATTATTAGATGATTAATCCTTGGCATATTTAATAGAATCCAAAAATTTCACGTTTTATATAAAAAGTAGTTAATAAATGATAATGTTCTAAAAATTTTAAAGTACATGTATTTAACTAACTCATAACTAAAAATCACTGACTCGAATAAATTACAAACATTGTTTTTCTTGGCATTTTCTTAACCACTTAACTGTTTTGCCCGAGTGCCATACGTGCATCGTTTTATCGAATTTTGATAGTTGTAAGCAAAAAACTAAACCATTCATAAAGATTATAATTCAATATTAAAATTACTTCGAATACATAGATAAGTCAAGTATTCAATGGATTTCCATTTGAATCAAAATAAGAAAATATTCCCAAAATAGAAGGTATCATCTTATTAGATAATAAAGAAAATAAATCAGTTAAGGGGTTAAAAGGTGAGCAATAAATTAAACTACAATATTTTAAAACATTTTGCGCCCTCCTATCAAACATCGGGTCAATCTAGTAAGAACCCTGATTACTCCATCTGAAAATATTATTGTCCAAGAAAAGTCTTTTGCACAAGAAAAAGAAAATATTTTTATTGCTTTCCGTTCTTATTGCTTTCCGAATTGAAAGCCATACATTTCGGCGGTCGAAAACGGATTTCGAATTGCAAAATGTCTCAAGGAAATCGCTTTCGAGAGTTAAAGGACTTTAATTTTTTCACTTGAGATTCCAGTCAGAGCAAGAAAACTTTTTCCCCGATCACGTCTACTCAGAGACTTTTTTTCTTTTTGTTTGTTGGTAATCCTGATGTTAGCTCGATCTGCAAGTGTGGAAATGGAATAGGTCTATGTACCCTAACTAACGAAAAGCAAAGAGAAATTAGTTCTAGTTTAAAAATTTGTCAAATTGCAATTAAATTATTCAATTATACATGGCTTCACGGATTACAGAAGAATTTGTTACGAGGAGAAACAATTACAAAGTTTTGGAAAATTTCTAGCATCTTTTATTAAAAATTACAATTACTGTGCTGGTGTAAATGTAAAAATTCTATGCTTTCTTAAAGTTTTATTAGATGCATTTCGTAAAGTGGTATTAAAATGTTTCTGGACAGAGATTACATTAAAATACTTTTTATTGAAATATAAAATTTAATTAGGAAAATATTCTTCTATTTTAAGATAAAAATACGATATACAATAAATGCAGACATACAAACAGAAGAGAAAAGAGACTATGGATAATGATTAATTAACTTAACTGATTAGCAAATCTACCGCAATTTTCACTTCATTTTTATAAGCAGGTTTTATGTTAAAAAAATTATAGCCTTTTTTTTCATACATATTTTTACATTTTCACAATAAAGGAAATTGTTTCCGTCGAATTTTATCAAACATTTGAAATGTTTAAAAACAACAAAACAATTTCTTCTTCTTCTTTTATAAAAGGGCTATCCTAACAAATCTTTTTTTATGCCTGCGAACAAAATCAGGGGGGAAAAAAATCCGCATCATCCGTTAAAAAAATTTTTTTTTTTTTAAATCATGATTAAAAAAAAAAAAAAAAAAAAAAAAAAAGGCGAATAATTTACCAGAGTGCTGAAACAGGACAAAGGCGGAACTTAATTTTTTTTTGTCAGAAGGAGAGAAAGACGTTCTTTTTTCTTTTCATATCTTTCTTTTTTACATTTCATTTATCGAATGATTCGAGTTCACGCATTGACCATAAATGTTTTTCAAGATTTAAAAAAAAAAAAAAAAACGCGTTTGTGTTCATTTTCGTTAATTAGCATAAAATACTGAATATTTCCAGTGAGAGACACTAGTCAAATGCAGTAGTTCATGCCTTCCACAAACGCCCATGCAATAATTTTTTTTCTTTCTTTTTCCTGCCCCCCCCCCCCCCCCTACAATATAAACAGTGAATCTACATCGTAATTTACATTTCAGATGCTGACAACTTTCTTTCATAAATAGCGAGAATCAATACAATCTGTAGTTTTATGGGGAATTTTTTTTTTCTTTGAACTTGCTTGAAATCGATAAGCTTCTTTATTCTTTCTGAATCTGTGGTACAATTTGTCATCACCGCAAATATCTTTTATATGCATTCATACTTTTAATTTGAGTTGGAAAAGGTTTGATGAAGACAGATGGCAAAATGATCTAAAAGCAACTCAATAAAGAATGAATAACATAATTAACTTCTTTGCAATTAATTAGTATAAATGAATAGCTTTACATTGTGTTTTCTTAGAATTTTTTAACCTTTTCTTTTGTTTATAAGTGATTAAGAAATAAAGCAGGAAAAGGCTGAAAATATAAGTGTTTTAACACAATATTTAAATTTTTAAAAAACATTTTTTTTTTTTTTTTTTTTTTTTTTTTTGCCGATTTCAATACTTGCTTTATATTTCATACAAGAAAGTGATAGAAATTATTTGGAACTATTTATGTTACCTTTTATTCCGTCTTTTCGAATTACCAGTGAAATTAATTTATCCGCAGCCACTGTGCCTTCCAATTAATCGCAGAATTCAGAGTTCACTGTGTTTTACTGAAATTATTTCACGGAATTAAATAACACATAGTAAGAATTTATCTCTTTCATACGTCAGTAGAAACAGTTTTCCATCAGACAATCAACGATTCCCAGCTACTTATAATTATTCAAACAACTTTAAGTCAAACTAATCTGCTGAAACCAGATCCGTCTTGGGACGATTATTTCCTGGTGCCTCTTTTCCCACCTCCTTTCTACACGCTTCGTTAGCACCCCAGAGAATCTTGTGCAAGATTCATTTCCTCTCCAAAGGCTCAGCACAACCCCCCTTTTCACTGAGGAGCGGCGAAATTGAAATCAAACTGGTGGACACGTCCCTCGACGTTTCTCATTTCCGCCTCCATCCGACTGCAGCGTAATCCCATTCGGCAACAGCTACGAAAGATTGAGATCGGCTTTTCATCTGCGATGGCTTGTTTCTTTTTCTTCAAAGTCTTGCAGTGTGTATACGACGAGCGTTGCCCGATGTCGGAGATTTCTTCCGACGATCCTCTCTCCCTTTCCAATTAGATTTCATCCCTCTCCTTCCGAGACGAAGGCTTTTTTCCTTGTTTTCTTGTCGTTCGCGTCGACTTGTTTCTTCTTGCAGCTGGATTTCGGAATTCCTATCTTTTTCGGATGCTTCCGAAGCTGCAAAAGGAAGTGATGTCTGCCTGAGATGTATCAAGAATTGCCTCTAGTTTTTGTCAGTTTTATTTTTTTGATGGTTCAGAGAAGATATCTTGAATAATTCGTAATAAAAACAACTCTTCATGCGTGCGAGAAATAGCATGGAATAGAAAGTTCTGAGCTTCCAAGTTCTGATTAAAGTTGCGACTTTTGGTTCGTTTCTGCTTGAATTAGAATTCATCTCAATTTCGTCATGCCATCCAATTCCGAAATGAAGTTATTTTGTTTTTTATATTAATTTGTATATTTATAACACTAGAACGACCTAGACCGTCATTTTAACGGTTTTTAAAATTTCATGCTTAAAAGTTTTAATATAATTTACGTATTGTTCTAGAAATTTATGCCGACTTTTAATGAAATATAAGAACAATTACATATTCTTATTCAATTTCCACTCAGTCATTTATGACCTATACATATTTAAACCAAGATCCGTCAAATTGACGGACTTTAGCAATTTCAAAGTTTATAATATTTTATGGATCATCTATGCAATGATGGACATTAATACGTATTTACATTCATTTATACATCGCTTTCAGACATTTCCTGGAAAAAATTGAATTAACATTTTTCACATGAAATTATATTGATTGATCCAAAGTGTTTGGCATCCATTATAATGGGATCTATTTTATTCCGATTATGATTCAGTTTAGAACTAAAAGCTCCAACTGGATGCAAATACAAATTGCTTTTCTTGTTTTTTTTATTAATAATAAATGAATTATTATATTAAATGTTGTTTTTGTAAAATTATATTCTTTTATTTACATAAACTAAGCCAAAAGTTACAATGGGAGCCAAGATGATCAAAAACCCGCCAATTTGACGGTTGTGATAAAACTAGGTATATATTTAACGTCAGTAGTTCTAGTGTTAAATACCACTATTTGCATACATAATTTTAAAAGTCTTAAAAATAATAGTTGTAAAAATCAAATATCTCTATAATATTTTATTTTCATCAGAAATTTCAGGTAAATTTATTGTTTTTGAGCTCCAACCGAAAACAGATCGATATAATATTATTTAAATATTACTCGAATTTTTGCAGCGGTAACAGCAATTCTGTGGCTCATATTCTGGCATACCATCATCATGGTATTTGAATGATGCAAAAAATATGCTTCATCAAAGATAGCTAAACAACAAAATAGTGGACAACACATTTGTAAGTCGTTATTCCAACAAATTGCTTATATAAAGTTTCAATTTATCAACTGCAGTATCATCTGATGGAGTACATTAAAAACTATGTCGCCGATAAATACTAATTTTATTACACAATGTTCAATTCTGTAACCATTCTTTCTATGTAAACAGCACCTTTTTATCTTAAGTCGCTTCCTAGGATTTTAAGATGGTTTTTGAAACACTCTGTGTGTATATATTATTATTAACCGGTACAAATAAAAGTATTCAGAAAAATAATAAAAATTTTAAGTTAGAAAATTCTCTATTTATTTAAGCGGATATACTCTTTTAAATACGAACCGGTAAAATTCGAAATGAAGCCTTAACTTACCTTTAAAACCTCATTTGCACCTTTTCATTGATTTTTCCAAATTCAGGATCAATTACTTCCACAATAAAATATCGAATGGTCCACAACCTAAAAGAAAAATGCCTAAAATTTATAACCATAGTTTGAAAGAAAATAGTTGAAAAGATAGACAAAAGATAGACAGAAAAGTTATAATTTTATATTGCTTCATATAAAAAAGATAAAACTCAGATTTATCGTATTGAAATTTTAATGTGACAATGCCTCCAGGCTGCCACTCTATGAACTGTCCCAGCATGAAACGATATATATGATTAAATATCGCGCAAATTGCTTTATAGGGCAGATCATAGGACCCCAAGAAACTAAAGAAAGCCTTTTCAAAATTTTAGTTATATTCTTAAATAAAAAATTAAATTAATTTTTCCCTTAAACTCTTCAGAGCATATTTACATTCCAAGAGTTATTTTTATTTCACTTTAAAGCTAACATATTTTTTTCAGTGATACCAATTTCATGTACGTACAAGTTTCTTTTTGTAGTTTTCCAAAATATTTTAAAATGAATTTCATAAAAATATTTTCCATTATTTTAGTCCCCCTGACGATTTCCATTATGTCAGTGCATTGATGATCAGTTCGTAAACGGATTTATCCCACAATGTAATATAGTTATAAAGACAAACGATAAAATCACAAGGGAATTGTCTTCCAACCAACTCATTGCGTTCTTGAACTGCTGTGTTCTAAACTGATTTACAATTTTAGTAAAAAGACGACATAAATGTCATTCGTCTTGTTCAGTCAATTTTTGAGTAATCGTGTCATAGATAGACCACAACAATTTTTCGGACAAAGGAAAGTCTAAAATGCTGTACACCAAAAGGATTGAACTTGCTTCCCAGATGATAAAAGCATTTCAATGTTTGTTGAAAAATGTAAAATAAAAGGCACTGCTATACCGCACAAGAAAAAATTACAAAGGCATTTTCTTCTTTTCTTTTCAACCCGGTACAAAAGAAATCAAGTCTATAGTGTAACGAAACCACATGACCCATACACCCCATTAGAGAACGCAAAAGTGATTGAATTTGGCCATACTACGTTTTGAGCATTATTCGTAAGGCAGTTGCAATTCTAAATAATATAAGTAAGAACTAAGCTTCAATAATCTCAGTTGGAGGTTCATTGGATTAAGTTGGAAGGCTCGTTTGATAACAGTTATTAAAATTTGAATGATATTGGAAATGAAATACTTAATCATCGAATGCACATTTATCGTAGCATTTCAAAGATGGTTAAACAATTTTAAATATATATATAATATAAAGACTTTAAAATTGTTTTCATTAAATCATTACTGATCAAAATATTTTCATCAGTAATCTACCAGCTTCAAAAGAAAGTCACCAGACCCCAAAGATGAACAATTCTGAGATGAACATGAGCGAATCAAAGCGCATGCGCACAACTAGTGTAGAGCAACGCCACCCGCAGTGTGAATACATGAGACTGTAAGAATTGGAATTACTTATAATGTATCCAAACCTTCACAAGATAATCACAGTAAATTATATACTGTTTTTTTCCCCCTCTTTAAAAACAGTTTTTGCTTTATGTTAAGCAAATATAAATACCGAATGGTAGATGTAGCAGATATAATTGTCTAAAAAATATGCGGCGTCATACTTCCAGTTTAAATTAATAAGCAAATTGACAAAAAAGTTATTAGAATTCTTTGAAACCTTTGGCAGAAAATAAAATTTAAAAAAAAAACCGAGACAAGAGCTACAGGGATCGTTGCCAACAACTTTTACGACTACGAAATATTTAAGATAAATATTTTTTTTAAAGTTCCGATTTAATTAAAATATAACAAAAAACAACATTTCATGAATATTTCAATTATTTGGTTGACAATATTATTCATATTTAATAAAATACCATTGAGGTAGAGATTCTTTAAAATTAGGTAAATGACGCTGCGCAAAAATAATAAATTAATTTTTTTAAATTAAAACGTGAATTAATATACATGAATTCACTGTCACATGATAAAAGTTGCCCATGCCATTTTACAACTCACTTCACGTTATCTTGCGCTAAGACAGATTTTTTTTTTTCACCATTTTCCACGCTCGATGGATTTAAAAATTTAGTTTACACAGAGCAATTTGATATGTACTACTCTAACATGAATTCACTCCATTAAGGAAAAGAACCGAAAAAAAAAATTATAGCATGTTTTATTACTTCCTTTATGTCACATACACATCCTTCTTCCTCGGTTAGATGTCCAACCAGACGGAATCAAAACAAACTAGCGCAGTGTCAACTTAAGATAGCATGTGTCAACAATGGGAAGGGGTATGTGTATATATATATTCTCACATTGATAATATATATATAAAAAAAAGAAAGATATGCTCTATAAACTACCTTTGGGAGTCGCTTGCAATTCAATTTAGTTATATTAACGTCTCGTTTGAAAGCAACATTAGGGCTATTTTTGGACGTTCGTAATTTTGGGCTACGATCAGAAGACGAGGACGACACTTGAGCTGGAACTTCCCCTCTCCAAACTTCCGCACCGCACCAGCGAGTGGACGTTTTGCCTGAAAAGATTTAGCGTGCACCAGATCCGCTTACAGGACGGTTCTTCGTTTCGAATCGGGTCTCGAGCCTGAAACCCTCCAGTTCCAAAGCCGAAACCTTACTACTAGGCCACAGCCACTCTTAAATTTGGGAGTCGCATGTAAACTGTAGTTCTAACTTCTTTCGATGAGCTCAATCAATTCATTTTTGTTAACAAAATATCACTTTAACAAACATGACAGGATGTCACTTTAATGAACACAACATAAGATTAAAAAACTGGGTTAGCTAAAATATAATATAGGACTGGAAATGGGTCTAAATGAAAGTGGCAAAATGACTATGGAAAAAAGCAGATTTTACATTTTAAAACGATATATATAGCGCAACCTCAATGGCATTGCACATGATCAAGGTGCTGTTGCTACATGCTCGAGCTGGATTTTTAAAATTAACCTTTAAGTTTAAAATGAAGTTCCTGAGGTTCCAAATCATTTTTAAATTGCCAGGTTTATAAATAGAATCCACATTTCTCTTAATTGCACGATTTCCCCCCCCCCCCGTCATTGTTATTTTAAGCACCCTCGTAGAAAAAAAAAGTGAAACCCATCAGTTTTATTAGCCGTTACATTACCGACCTACTTAAATTTAAAAGCCCAATATAACGAGTCTCTAAATTATGACACGGCAATTAAAACCAGCGAAGCGCAGTGCATACCTTCATATTTCCAGAGAAAACAATTAAGGAAAAAATGTTTTGTTCCCATCTTAAATTTAAGTAGGTCACTAAAAAAAAATAATAAATAAAAACACTGTTCCACACACAAAGCTTGTAATGAAATGACATTAACGCAAAAACGAGCAAACTTCCATTTTAGTGTCAAAAAGTGGTGGACATTAACTTTCGAAATGAACTCGGAGGTGCAGAGGATACGTATACTCGAATAAAAGAACCATTCACAACGTTATTTGGGAGGTTTACTTTCGAAAAGGGTATGTCCGCCAGAGATGAATTCACGTGATAAACGTTTTCCCACACGCTTCATAAACCGAGCAGTGAAAACACCAAGAAGGTTTTTATTATTCCTCACACACAAATCGCCATGCATTTCAACGCTCGCATCGTAATTGTGGAGAGAGTCCCAAATGTTTTTTTGACTGTAACCGTGAAATTCGACAAACAAAATGTAATATTCGAAAGTGCAGAAGTAAAGATCAAAGGCATAATAAAAGGCGGAGATTCTGTAGTGTTAGAATTTTTAAATATATGAGACTGAAATGTAAATATATAAAAGTAAGAAATGCAGAAAAACCGCACATAGGGAAAAACCATCGAACCATTAACTTTTATTAAGAATTCTAAAACATAAAAATTTCTGCAGAAGACTACATAAACTCTTCTTCCTACATAAACAATATGCTTTATGATGCTGCTTTTCAATACGATGGACATAAATTGTACTGTCTGAGTTTGAAAAGCGACATTTTCTAGAAAATATTCAGAAATAAAAAAAGAAAACAATATTTCCCAATCATTCATTTTATTTATTAACTATTACATGAAATATTTCCAGAAGTAAATTTTCTAGAAAATCTTCCATTGAAATCAATCGACCGACAAGTTACTCTAGCTGGACATTTAAATCACTGAGACGAGGTCCAATTCAAATAGCCTATTTTTGAGAATATCTTCAAAATTTATAGTTTAAATTGCATTCATGTAATGCTTATGTTATCGTTAAAGTATAAAATCCTTATTTCAACTATATAAATTTAGAATTTATAACAAGTAAAGTGAAGAAAAAAGTTCTAAAAATTTCAGTTTGCTAATATGCGAAATGAAGTAATCGCCAGAGTTTGACTTCGTTAATAGAATGAGTCTCCACGTTTTATATCCTTTTATGGAGAGGGGGGGGGGCGCAAAAGACCATTTTCGGAATGATATTTGTCTAAAAACACTAACTAAAAGCACAAATACACTAAGGAAGTAGCTAGACAAATCAAATTTGATTTAGTACAGGTATCTAATTCTGAAACCAAAATTAGACACCTGTACTAGATTTTGGACAAAATTCGTAAAAGGAAAATATATTTATCTAGATAAATGTTAGCACAACTCTAAAAAGAAATAAGTTATTTAAATGAATTTATGTATATTCATCCAAATAACTTACGTTTCCAGAAATGTTGATCTGGATCGCATTTTTACACAATTTTTATCAGTTAGTATGCCCATTCCTATGAGTGTAAATACAATATTTCAGAAACAGTAGAGGCATGAATTTTAGAACACGATCTTTAAACCAAAATTGTAGATGCTCATTTTGGATACATATTTTCTACGAATTGGTCAGCAGTAGAGATCAAAATTGTTTAATGGGGATGTGAAACTCCTAGTACGGTGGTTGGTTCTCGCCATTCTGGAGTAGGACGTGCCTACTACGGACGTGGATTCCAGTAGCTCTAATTCAAGTAATCCTTGTATAAAAATATGAGTCCAAATTCAAATAGGTTCATTCATTTATTTCAATCAATATATGAAGTAAGAACAAATCCCAGTTGCATGATCTGATTCAAATTATGTAACAAAGCATATAGCAACAAGCGATTTTAACATTAAACGCGGTACTTCTCGTCAAGGTTGCAAGACCGAGGTTTAAACGCATCTGCATTCTTTTAAATGTGTGAGAAAGGGCATGCAGACCTTCAGGGACATGCGGATTGAGATCATGATATTCACATTTTTTTTAACTGTGATTATTAAGCGAGAGGAGAGGCGATTAGGGTTGATGTTCAGTTGTATGAATAGATTTGTAAATCAAAGAAAATAGCTAAAGCAGGTAGAGTTTGTGATTCTCTCAGACAAATTTGAGTGCAGATGTCGCAAAGATTTGGAAAGAAATTAATTAAAAATTATAATTAATATATAAATCAAAGTAAATTCCTCAACCTTGACAATTCTGTGACATCGTAATCTTTAGAATCGGTATTTCTTTGTATCAGGTGAATAGAATGAGCTTTTACTACTCATTTGCAATCGAATCGGAATCTAAAGCAGCTGCAGACTAGTTAGCTGTTTCATGCTACTCTAGATTTAAGAAATTAATCGTCATAAATCTTAACTAATAATAAAAATGAATCTGTTCTGATGCTTTAGAGGTTAGACCATTTGACCTACAGCTACCAAATTAGTCACGTTTATACATTAGAGTAGAAATGAGTAATCTTTTTGTAATATTAATAATAATTTTTATTAATCAAAACTTAGGCCGAATTTTGCTTTTTTACCGCAATAACTTCTGGAAAGACTATTATCCAAAAGTAACTTTTAAACGCTTCAAAATTTAAATGTCTTTTTAATGATGCCAAATTAGTCAGACATTTTTTTTTTTTTTTTGAATGTCGGCAAGACTAATATTTTTTCACTAATAAATTATATTGTTGTTCCAAAATTCAAACCGTTTTCAATACTTCATCAAATATTTAATCCCTCGATTTTCACCCAACAGAATCCTAAGGACGTACGATTCTGTTTAAAATCGGTGTAATTTAAAAGACAAAAATCACAATACCGCGAAATTTAGAAGATAGATAAATTCCACATTTACGTTTTTTTTTTTTTTTTTTTTGCTGCACTAAAATATCAGGCATTTATCTTCATTAGATAGGCCCATTTACATAATGAACAGAATATATCATGGAGATGAAGTTATATCTCAACGATTTAACAAAAATTATATTTAAATAATATTCTCAGAGAGCCAACTAATCGCTACTGATGACTGGGAAAAATAACTGTATCATCCAATCAACCATTCGAGAACAAAATCTAAGCAATTACATTTTAAGAATATATATATATATAGGGTCTATTCAGCGTTATTTATAATTTCAGTGCTATTTTTTACGGTGGTTCATCTCCAGAACATCATATCGAAAAATGAAATGAAAGTATATCTATGTGATATACTTTAATGGAATTATAAATTCTCACATGAGCTCAGAAAAAACTTTTCGAGTATTGGATTAAGCAAATAAGAATGCAAAGTTGAAAAGTGCTTCATGCCTAGGATCATTATGAGACGCTTCATTTCTGCTCGTTAGAAAAAATTTTTATTTACTTAAAAAAAAAAAATGTATATGTGTGGATGTGCCCGAAAAAAAAACCCCCCCACTCTTTAACAAGTCAAAATGTGCAGACGACTCTCCCATACACCAGTTATTTAATTTATTATAATTATTAAATATCATCCAAATTTAAGGGCATTTTTGATATATTCTCATATTGTAGAAATTCAATGCAATATCGAGATCAAATTTTTGATGCTAGTGCTACTTTGTGTACATTTCGTTTAAGGCAGAGTAAAAAGCCATTAGATAAAAACGAATGGCCCTTCAAACTTCTCTTAATTTACTCTCCATCACACGAAGCATACGAATGGCAGCCGATTCATTAAGGGTGGAAAAATCCATCGTGTTACAGTCCTCCATTTCCCTACACTGTACAAATGAATGCTCGCGAATTATTGCTTCTTATTTTCACATTCGTGCAGGTAGAAAACGATCGTAATCAATTGAAATTAAAAGATTTTTTCATTTAAAATCAATTAAGGAGGAAATAAGGATGGGAGAACGATGCGTAATGGGAAAATAACTAGCAAGTAAATCTTGCTAATGAATGATGATATAATTCAGAAAGTGAGCTCGACAAAAAAAACTTATATTCCTGAGGGGGGAAAAAATAAGTAGCAAAACATCCTGGAAATAGAAATAAATGATGGACGGATGGAAAATTTCAATAATGGTTCCCTCAAATAGGTAGAGTACAAGGGGGAAAAAATGGGAAAGAAAAAAAAATCATTAAATATAAAAACTTCTCTTTTTTTCCTTTCCTTATTGCTTTAGAATTGGATGCCCTCCAAAGAATCTTCTACCTGCGTCAAAGTAAAAAGTTTGTGATCGAGTTTTGGATACATTCATTCTGGATGCCTCTTTTAAATGGGGACGTTTTGAATTTTTAAATCAATACTTTCATCCAAAGGTGCGTTGGAGAGGTAATGATTCATAGAAGCGATTTAGACAACTTCGAAAAAAAGTTGAGAATATTTATCTTCTTCGGGAATATAACAGCCGTATGTCAATTATGCGACATTTTTTTAACAGAGCGTCGATCCATTCTTTTAAATAAACTTTTTCCTGTGGAATCTTCTAGAAAGTTAATAGGATCTGAACCATTACAAAATGAATCGAAATGAAGAAGTAAATGAGATAAAAAATCTAATCCAAAATCGGTGTTCCATGAGAATCACTATCGAAGTCTGGATTATTTCACGTTATTTAGATGAAATAATATTTTTTTTAAAAAGAATAAATGAATTATTCTTTGAAAGGAAATCAATTGTTCAATAAAAATAACGTTAAATGTTAGGAGTCAAAACAAATTGACTTTTGTTACATGTGATTAAACAATTTATGCAAAAACAAGTAAAAAAAATTGTTCAAATTTTTGCATTAAGCTGCAGTGTAGAGCAATCTACCACGGACAACTCCATATTGATATTACGTGTAATTTATTGCAAATTTTATTTCCACGTTATTCAATGATTTGGCTAATTAAAGTGTTTCATCGCAGCATTGTACACTCTATCGCAAACGATGATGTATAAAACGCACACAGTTATGTGATTCTTCAAGACATGATAAACGTAGCTTATATCACCTCGCAAAAATTTGAATAAAGACGCCGTCTGGTGCATTTTCAATAACTGCGACTCCAACTGCAATTGACCAGTTGTAACTATGATCAAAGTAAAATGAGTAAACTCATTGAACCACGCCCATCAAAGAAAACAAAATAAAATTTATAATGGATATTGTGACCATTGTAAGTCTTTCGGTTAAATGAAATAAATAATTGTGTAAATAGCGCTATATTATATTTGGCAACAAAAATTTGATTTTACTTCGCGGCAGAAATCGAAAAACCCGTGGTTGAAATAGTATGTAAGACAAAATTGGTAATATTTGGATGAATTAATAGAATGGTGCTCCAATAACCTCATGTTTATTTAATGACCAATTCGCGATCAGTGGCAGTTCATCAGTTTAGAAACGAAGAGTGGTGCAAAATATATTTCACAAGAAAACATAACTAAATTCAATTCCTAAATATAGCTTTACCACCAGAAATTTTAATTGCATATCAGAAAATTATCGCCTAGTGTTTTTTGTTGTTGTTGTTGTTTTCAATTCGTGACTTGTAATAAGAAAAAAACGGATGCAACATCCAATGGAACAACATTAAAATAAAATTAAAAACCTGAAAATTAACTAAATAATATTTTAAAAAGATAAAAAGAAGAGAATAACAAGTAAACACAGGTCAACCAACCTTGAATAAGTGAGAAACAACGGTTAAAAAACGCATGATACACATGGTCATGCATTAGTCCCTGATTTCAGTAGGAGGAAACTTATTTTCGCCTGCAGTACTGCGTCGCGGATAAATTTTGATGTCTGTTGGGGTTAGTCTCCACGCAGTTCTAGCTTGCGGGTTTTCAGTTTTTGATTTATTTTCACTCTTCTTCTTTTTTTTAATAATTATTTTCTTTTTCGTTGTTCACCAGATTCTTATTGTGGTAAATACCTAAACACATTTAATAATGGAAAACAACTCTTTAAAATAATTTCGAGAAAATTCCTGTATACAACTTTGCAGACCCCTATAAAAGAGCTATCACTGCTTCGCACTTTGAAACAGAACAATCCTCCAATATGTGGCATTTTGATTAAAATCCAAAATTGCGCAGAAAAAAAAATGAGGAATTATTTCACATTAAAAAAAATCTGCAGAGGGCAGAATACATTTGCCCTCACCTATACATAGAAATATGTATAATATCGGTGCTTACGACTTATAGTAATGCATAACTAATATTTTGCCCTTTTAAAGACATTTGAATACATCAAATTTCCTCCAGAAGGTTTCTTCGATTTAGTTTCAAAGAAAAAATTGGCTATTAAGCAAAAATCAAACATGGATTCAAAAAATGATATTTTATCATAATTGTTGTCCAAAATTTTTTTCAATAAAATAAATAAAATTAACAAAAAAATGGCTTTTAAAAACACTCTTTTATAATTGCGCTAAAAAAAGAATTATTTTGATTTAATTTTTTTGTGCTCTCTTGAATTTAACTTAACCCTTATGTTCATTTTGTATAGTATACCATACATACAACTTTATAAAAATATACTACCACTATAAAATAATTTTTAACTTAGTTTTATTAAACGATTTTTATTACACGATTTTTTTATTTTTTTTATGTTTTTTTATAGCGTAAAGAAGCTACCTATATACATTTTTTTTTCTTTTGCTTTTCTTCAAAAAAGCAATCTTGCCACGATTAGGGGTTAAAGACAATATTTTACATATCATGGAATAAATTTTTGATAAAGTATTTAACAAATGACGCTATTTGAATGAAATTAAAATTTAATTATATCAATAATTAAGATTTATGTTTTAGAAATATCAAAATAGTGTTAACATCAAATATCAACATTTAAAAACTAGCAAATGAAGAGATGTATAAATATCGATTATAAACTGCAATCTTAACAAACCTGGAACAGGTCGAGTTAAATAAAAATGCATAAAAATCTCATTTTCTCCATGCGTTTTAAATATAGTGAGCGACTACCAAATATTGTCATTGTGTTTTTAAACAGAATAACGATTCTAAACTAAATGTAACTACAATAATGCAACTTTAACAGTGTTTCCAACCCATCTATAAAACAAATTCTACTTCAAAAGAATCGCATTCTTAAACCACTTCTATTTTTACAAGGCACGAAACAAATTCATACATTTACCCTGTAATCACGTAAATGCACACTTTTATCCGAAACTAAACCACGATTACTTGTAGCAGCAGGACTATTAATCTCAATAATTTGACTCGTGATTTTTATTCGTGCAGAATTCAAATATAATGCCAAAAATTTCAAAACGGAACCACACCTCGAAAACTCATCTCACGCGAAATCTAGAGATTCGTCAAACCACCTGGAAAATAAAAAGAGCAAGTAATAATCGAGAATTTCCACTTCGACCAAAACCTTTTATAGTTAGCTGTCATTTAATTTATTATCATAACGTGTGACCGCAATTCCACCCATTTCTTTGGCACGGAAAAAATGTCTTGCAGGAACACCCCTCAAAAGAACCAGAAACATAGTAACTGTAACGTGCAGTTCTTCTCAAATGCACGCTTTCAGACGATTCACACACGAAACGGTTTGAGATAAGCCTGCGATTCACACGCTATTGCATTTTCTTCCGATGTATTGTTGTACTGCTTTTAAGAAGTCTGGGACGACAAAATGGTGGAGAGTTAAATGGTCAGATGAATGACCATTAGAAACGAAAACACTTACAAAGTTCTTAAAGATTAAACGAAATACCGCCACCAATCAAATTCGTCAAAATCTTGAGTTCGAATTTTTTGACGAATACAATATTACCTTTCAAGTTCGTACACGAGAAAATAAAAACAGATTGGGATAGTATAAAAAAAATTGGTAATAACTTTAAGTGCACAAGTGTTACCAAAAATATTGGGCAATCGCAAAATCTGTGCACATTTGACGCAAGAATGTTTTTACTACTTAACTCTTGATTTGCTCTCCTAAAGTACTACTAGAAGTAACTATCCGATATTTTTTTCATGTTTACAATAAAACATTGTTTATCTGACAAATTTGAAAAGCAGAGATTGAATCTTTTTTGTTAATTATATTGCTTAATACTTTAATTAAGTCTTCACATCATTAATATATCCTCAATGCTACGATATGTTATCGTGCACAGAATAACGTTTCACAATGTGGGGTGGCGGGGATGTCTTAACTATAGAGGATTTCAGGTTTGAAATCCAATTTAACCACTATTTGCCTTGCATGTGGGCCAGATGCATGTTTAAATCTGACGTGAAAAATCAGACGTCCTCCCAAGAGAAGGACATGCAAAATCAAAGACTTCCTTGTTATGAAACCAGTCTTTCAAATTACGAGGTTTGTCTCCGGATAAATCTCGTATTGCTTCAAAACAGGATATTAATACCTAACATATCATATAGAAACTGCACAAATATTATAGAAAATATATGATTTTATTTGTAATTCTAATGGACAATTCATTTAATTCTATAATAATTCTAACAGGTCGATGTTTGCCACGCAACATAGACAGTATAAGGCTTTTGTGACATAAATTTCAACACATTAATCCCAACAGAAATATAAGCAGACAAGTTAGAAAACAATATCACAGAGACATACAATAGAAAACTCTTAAATGTTTAATAATTCCTATTAGGTCGATCTTGTTGGTGGTGCTAAAGTTGAAAGTAATGGGTGACATAGAAATATTTATTATTACAAATAACAAGAAAGAATGATGTCATCTCCATTTTCATATTTATTATCATGTGAGAACATGATGTTGTTTTGGTTAGGGAATTTTGAAGCTCGAAATAGCGTAGGCAATGAATAAAGCATAAATGGCAATTTCCGTCGTCATCTTTTAATCGCATAAATTTTTTACCCTACTTTTACCAGTATTGCATTATTATTATGTATGATTCTTTGAAAGCAAATGCGTTTTTAAAAGGTTGACCTGCTTTTACCAGTATTGCTTTATTATTACGTATGCTTCTTTGACAGCAGATGCGGTTTTAAAAGGCTGACGTAAAACTACGACATCATAGCTGTTATTTCATCTCAAAATTGGTCGGGTTCCAAAACTTTATTTGCCAGCTAGAAAAATTGAAAATGAAAGTTTAAAAAAATTATCATTATAGATAGAGACAGAGGGATAGAGAAGTCTCTGATTGTTTCAAACCGGTTTAAACTGGTTAATGACTTAAATTAATTAAGACAAATCATGACTTAAAAAATAATAATGTTCTCACATGATAACCTGAAATTTGCGATCGTAGATTTCATTTTAATTAATTTTTTTTCTTTTATTTCGAACACTTTTTTTGTTGAGAGCATTGGCGTAGAATGAAACGAATTAGTGTTGGACCCTTCCAATTGATCAACCAGACCCAAAATTGGATAAAGAATTATTGTAAATTTTGTGAGGAAAAGGAAATTGCATTTTTGAGCTATTGAGTCAGCTTTTATGAGTTTGAAAAAATCAGCCAAATAAACAACCTGAGCAAAATGTGACACAAATCTACAATTTTTGTGCAAAGACCATAAATTAAAATTTACCTACTAAGAGATTTTTCCTTTTTGAATAGCTGAATAACATACATATGAACAGACTGATTAATTGACAGAAAATACTTATACGTAAAATAGTCCAAAATTTGACACATATAAGTAAGTCCAAAAATTAAACCACATGGGAAATTTCACTAATCCCCTCATTCATATTTTTAGTTATCACATTCACATGCACAGAGAAGACAGAAAAAAAAAACATTCCTAGAAAAGCTTGTGATAAAATTGCAATTTTGACGAA
This sequence comes from Argiope aurantia, assembly GCA_026543865.1. NCBI lineage: Eukaryota > Metazoa > Arthropoda > Arachnida > Araneae > Araneidae > Argiope > Argiope aurantia. Next base: position 3,766,189 of record JAPMOR010052242.1, on the reverse strand, counting down.
AAAATCCGATATTGAATTTCATAAACGGTAATTCGTTGCGTAATTTCAAATTCGTTTTGCTCGAATTCATCGATGTCTAAAACGTGGATACATAAAAAAAAAAAAAAAAAAAAAAATCTCTAGATCAAATTTTTTGACTATCCTTATATGCGAGATATGAAAAATATATTTTGAATAAGCAGAAGATCTGAGAGAAAACCAGCGGTAGTGGTTTCCATGAAATTTTCTCGCATATTTACGAGTATAGGTAGCATATTTATCAATTAAGGACCTTGAATAAGGTAGTAAATGAGATTGGCGAGCAATAGTTTCGAAATATAGACTTCGGTGTGTATTTGATATTGTTATTGAAGCTATCATGCAAATATATTTTTTAGATGATTTTTTTCCCAACGATTAAAAAAAAAAATTTCTAACATAGGTTGTAAATGCAAGTTTACATATAGAATTTCATTAAGTTACTGTGTTTATGAATTATTTCGTTTAAATGCATGTGAAAATACAGATGGTAAAATCTTTGAGAGATTTGGTCCAAAATTTTATTAGAACTCACATTTCAGATACAAAATCTATATACCTATTTAACTTTTCACTTTATTTAGTAGTTACTGTATTAACTTAAAATAAAACAGCCGAACAGACAGAGTAGCTCTGAATGACCTCTTTCAAAATCTGAAAGAAATCTAAAAATTTGATGTCAAGACAATATTTAATATTTCAATAATCTAACGCATTTATCGTGCTCACAGACAGACAGACAATCAAACATGTATTTTTCAGAATGAAGAAAGCTTGAAACGAGAAGATCTGGAGGTCAAACGTTTTGGTGGTTATCATACTAATATATTTCAATACCAGAAAGTAAATATTAGAACCAATATATAAGTGATATTTTATAATAGTAAACACTGTCTTGATTCTTAAGGCAACGAATAGGACACATTCTTTTTTATGCGTAAATTGTCATCTAATATAGCACAGTGCATCAATTAATTTGGAAGATTCAATGACATCACGGAACTGGTCCCTACCAGTACCAAGAAACTAAAACAGTACAGACATTACCAGTACATGCTTTCAGAGCTTTCGGTTATACATTCCCACGGAACCATCCCATATATCACAACTAATCTAGTTCGCCTGCCAACGCAGAAATCTGCAATCCACGAAAACAATCGTCCAACTAAAAGCCATACCCATTAATGACAGACACTGAGAAGAAAATAGATGCAATTTCCCAGCGGACATGACAAATTCAACAAAAACCCGAGAGTTCACTGACCGCCCAACAAAACTAACTGACCATCTACCGCGGTGTGACCGCCTGTAGTCGTCACCTACGAGAATAACTTTTGTTTTCGCCTTGGCCGAATTGCAAGGACATGCTAATGAGGGCCCATTCTCCTGTGAGAAAAGAAAGAAAAGATCCTGTTCGCTTTTGCCGCTCCGTCGACCGTCTCCTGGCAACCTCGGGTAAAAAAGCAGAGTTCCACCTTTTCCCAGCTGTTGGTAATGACCTTCGTTAGAAGCGTTTTCGTTTTCAGCGGGTTTTTCGGAATGGCGTGATTATGGATGTCACCCCGTGTTTCGGAGGTCCGTTACACTAATTGCCCAAGGATCGATGCGGAAATATATTATTCATACAAAATGAGGGACGGAAGCTTGGAATAATGTAAATTTACTTTCATTTTTTTTCTTTCTAATTTCAAATTTGCGCTGGACAGTTTGCATACCCAAATACATAGAAATAGGATTTATTTCTTTACAATATCAGTAAATTCAAATTCGTTGACGTTCTAAGAAATTTTTATCATTATTGATTCCAGCAGCCTTCGAGGACTAGTTGCTCTTCCAAATTATTAATAGTATTAATTTAGTCTCCACGAATTCTGATGAACTATATCTTATCGAGACAAAAGGAAGCATTATTTTAGATTATACTAACAAAACAAATACATCAATTTGTTTGATTAACTATACTTAAAAAGTTACGAAATCGGCTGCCTTGCTGAGACTGAGTTACTGGGTTCCCTCTTAATGTCTAATTTTGCGAAAACTGTCAAATATGAAAGGTGATGGAGGGGGGGGGGGTGATTAAATGATGACATATCTAGAGGGCCATAAGATTTCATATAAATTAAAAATAGCAGATATCGGAACCGTGATTATGAGCGATGTTTGCTGATCGGCTCTTTAGTTTTGCAAATTACTTTAAATATATAGATATCCGAAAGAGCAAAAGTTCGTAATGGGCATTTTACTATAGAATGTAATAAAGAACTTTTATTAATTACTATTTCTTTTAATACTAAACATACAAGCATTTCAATGATACATTGGAACTGAATTGAAAAATGGTCATTTGACGGTATATGTTAGTTTGAAGTAGGAAAAATAAAAATTAGTGACTTTTAGAACAGTATACACATCCAGTTTACGACAGACAAGGCATTAGTGGCAAAATATCGGAGAAATGATTCGTGATGTGAACTACAGTGATAAATGGGTATCACCCACATAATCTCGATTTTTTTTTTTTGGACCTTTGGGGTAAATGCGAAAAGTTGGAAGAAAATTAAAAGTATTGTTAATTACGTATCCAATATCTCAATTCGGTGGGAGGCTTGTTCGATGTGGATTGGATAAATTACATCGATTTCCCCTCCCACATTTACTCCAGATAAACAATGAAGTGAAGTCCTTGTCAGATGACAAAGGTTAATGCGCCTGCCATACAGCATATAGCTAGTTATACGTTGTTTTATGCTGCGGTACAAATGGTTCCCTGTTCCTCTTCCGAAATCCACAATGGAGTTCAAAATTAAACTGAGGTGGCGCATTCAACCTGTATCATCTCCACATAAAATGAGTGCCCCCCCATAAGAATAAAGTGTTAGGCTAGGGCTTGAAATAATATAAAATGCCATTCTATAGCTTTAAAAAGAATGCTTCTTGTTGTCCTCTATGATAAAGGTAATCGAAATTCTATAATGTGTGGTTGATATATAAGCAGAAAAGAAGAGGAAAAAATAAGCAAAACTATTGTTGCATTATTGATAATAAATATGTTACGGTAAATTCAAAAAACTGGTGCTTATATATAACAGCCAATGATTATTCAAAATCGCCACTAAACTTGGTAAATGTGTTAAAATATTGAAAAAAATTTACAGGTCAGTTTCTAACTCGTAACCGGGAATGCAATAAAAGTCCATAACTTTATTGGTCCTTTTGCATTTTCCAATTCTTTTTATGACGTATATAACTGAAGTCGTTATCTAATATATTTGCTATAAGATACCTAATAAAAGTAAAGCACTTTAATTTAATTTTTTAAATTGAAATATTATTGTAAGTTTTAATAGCTATCAGGACGTTTTCTAATTTTAAACAAAGAAATTTTTAATGTTATTTGAAAACAACATTTTTAATTAAAACCTCGTCAGGAAATTTGTAAACTAATTGGTAAATATGATACATTTTCAATAATTTATCACATTTAACAAATAATTGATGACTAAATAATTACTGGATTAATCATATTTATTACAATAAATACAAACCTAGCTTCTGTTCCACAAATTAATTATATTACAGCAATACCGCGAATTCGTGATACGCTTATATATATCTTAACATAGAAGTAACTATATATACATGCATAAACACATTGTAGCTATGTATGTGAATATGTTCAACATCTACTCCTAAACGAGTGACCCAATTGCCACCAAACTTTGCATATTTATACTTCGGGACAAAAAAAAAAGTCAATTTTTGAAAATGTAAAAGTTAATTAAATATTCAATTAATTAAAATTTTGCTTCGAAGCAAACTGTTTTTCATAAAAATATTTTAATATCACAATAACATTCCATATACTAAATTTCTTTCTGTATAATGATTTTTTTAAATTTTTATTAATTCTTTTAAAATTTAACGCACGTGGTTTTGAAATACACTAACGGTTAAGACTTTGAAATATTCTACCATTATTTTTTGAAATTTCTCTTTCATTTCGTTTGGATTTTTTTTAAATTATTAAAAATGACCAGCCTCCAAAGGTAGTCAATCAAATGATATGGTATAATAAAAGGATTGTATGTTTTATAATAATTTATACAAAATAAATTTTTGCATTAAAAATATCATACATGAAAGTATTTAAATTTCGAGCAGCGTTAGGTACGTCAATGGGTTTATTATAAAAGGCAATATCACAATTTTCATCAAAAAGATTAATATCTATACATTTAAAACAATTAGGCAAAAATAAGAACCCCAGCACACAACCATTATCCCAATTTTGCCAATTTTTATTTCATATGAAAGTTCATGACCTCTAAGAAAAGTCGCCAAAGCATGCCTGTTCCTTACTTCCCCACTCCAAATTTTATTTAATCTGGAATCGGTTTGGTATGTCAAATGATTGCCTGCCTTCTCTTTTCGAGAGATATCGCGAAATAAAACTTTAGCACAGTCCCCAGTCTCAACAACTAGAGCAATTTCACCAATTATTTTCGTCACTCTGAGCGTACAGATAACCAAGAAGAACACTCCGAAGAATTACTATGCAAACATTCAATTCTTTCCCTATAAGAATTACTATGCAAACATTCAATTCATTCCCTATAAGAATTACTATGCAAACATTCAATTCATTCCCTAAAAGAATTACTA
>JAPMOR010052242.1:3708945-3754883 GCA_026543865.1 Argiope aurantia | reverse complement strand
TTCGAGTATAATTGAAAAAGAAAATTGCAAAATGCCAGAAGAATAAAATTTAGTACACTGTTTCGGCATCTAAATTATAAATGTGTATTAAATTTTGGACTAAATCCTAATGTCGGTCTATATTCGCTTGCACGTAAACGCAATGATTTAGATGAATGAAATTCGGTGTGCGATCCTGTTTCTAAAATGGTAGTTATAGGTTAACTTTTTGTCTCAATAGACAAAAAAAAATTGTATCTAAAATAGATATTCGGTTTTCCTAACTACACACTACGAAGCACAAAACGACCATGCAGGAGTGATGAAAATAGTACCTTTGCTCGAGAATCTGCGCGCGCGTGAGAGAGTTCGGAGATGAGACCTGCCCCGCAAATTTACTGATGCATTGCTAATAATAATTTAATACCTTATTAGAAAAGTCTACATGTAAATGAACTGCACAAACATTTAATTATTTCTAATATACTTTTTAGTTACAATGTATTGCCATTTTAAAATTTTCTCAGATTTCATTTGATTGTAAATTATTAGTCTGAAAATTATTAAATTATTAATTTAAATTGTATCCTAAAGATTAATAAATGGTACTTTTGTGAAAGAAGTTTTTTCTTACAAGGTTTTGCTCATTTTGCTCCACAGATGCGAGGTCACCAGAAGGAATTTCTAATACGGTAAACAAAAAGAATAAAGATATCTGCAGTGCTCGGAATCTATCCTAAAAACGAGAGGAAAGAGAAAGGCATGTGGCTCCCCGGGAATCCCATTCGATTCGGCGGCTAAGAAATTACATTTACCCGTAATTTGCAGATAAATATACTGCCTTCGTTCCTTCTTCTGAACAGCATTTCGGTAAGAACAGTCTTTCTTTATCGACCGCGATGAGTCAGAGTTATTTTGGGAAGATGCGAGAGAAAATAAATTTCCGGAAGTCTTTTTAATTCCTTCTTATCCGGAAATTTGAACTTTAAATAGTTTTTCTAAAAGTGATATTTTGGTTAAAACTAAATTTATTAATAAATTTACAATAGCGTAAAAACATAAAATCAGCTAAATTAAAAATAAACAATAAATTCTAGAAAAAATTTATCAATTTTAAGTGAATTTTATGGAAATCAGTATGAACCACAAATATAGCCAATTTATTTCTACGATCAATTTCAGAGAGATTTAAATTAATATATATATATATCAATTATTAAAAAACATCCTTATATTATGATAAAAATTGCTTTTTCTCACTGAGATATGAGCACAATTTAATAGAAATAGAATAGAAGCAATGCTCATCTGATAAATAAAATCCACATTTCAAATATGATTCACACACATAAAAGTGAAAATTAATACATACACTAAAATTTTGCTTTTAATCAAACAGAATGCAGAAACACAATGTGAAAACTTAAAGAGTATTCACCTATTTGTACTTTGTTTATGTGTGAAAATTTTGAATGATTACAAAAACTTCCATTAAAGGCAAATGTTGCGTAAATACATATATTGGTAAATATACTTCTATCAAAGGTTCTTAAGCTCAAATGCACAAGAACCACCAAAAAATTCAATCAAAAGATAGTTTACTTATGATAATGTGCCTTTTTGAAGCAATACGACTGTTATTGCGAGACATATTTCGTAAATTTGAATCCCGATTAGACGAGAAGTATGACACCTGAACTGGTATATCCACTTCCCTAACTCCCAAGCTATACCACTAGGAGAAAATTTAACTCGCAACATCTTATTTAATGCTAATCAAATCCACAATGACAGCTGATCGTTTCTGAAATCAGCTTTTGGACTTGAACTTCACAATACCAAAGTCAATATTTGCCATTATGTCATTGCAACCCCTTTGTCTGATGGCAAATCTTATAAAAATGCATTCAATATCTATTTAAATTACCATGTGGTAAACGGTTAATTTAAATGAGTAAATCATGAAACAGAGATTTAACGTCGGATTCGTCGTCAAGTCTTAACGACGACATCGAGTAACATTACAAACATAATTGTGCATGCCATTAAACATCTGGCTGCACAATGTTTTATGTTTCTCATGACATTCCGCGTTTTTTCTCTAGTAAAACGCGTAATAAATTGTAAAATTATATTGGCGCTGCGATTTAGTACAAATACGACAACATGAATTTGTGCCACTAAATGATAATTTATGCAAGTGTACATTCATGGTTTATAACGACAGTAACAGATATTTTATTAATGTGATTAAAACGCTTCTTAATTATGGTTTGGCCGCATTTCGATGCAACACAGCTCTTTTTTTTTTTTTTTTTTAATTGGCTTCGCACGATGTAGCAAGCAAGTATTAAGAACCAACCTACTTCAATGTTAGTGTTTTGAATTTTTTTTTAAATCGAAATAAATAAAAATTATTTTTAAAAAAATTTACATTTTACTTCCCTGAAATTAAAATGCCTTTCAACACGCCATTTAAAATTTTCCCTTGAAAATCAGTCAATTTCAGGTTAAATAAAAACAAAAAAAACTTTGTAATATTATTTTTAACTCGCTCTTCAGCATGTTTGCCTTGCATATATCGAATCGTGCATCTCTAGCGTATCAGGAACTATGTTAAATCCACTCAAAATATTTTCGCCGGCGATTCCGTTACGGATACAGAACAGACACGCCAATCTGAACAAGAGGCATGGAAAATGAGCCACTATTGTTGCCGGCAACAAGCACGCTAACGAGTCCCGAGTTCAATAACACAGTTTGTCGGTAAGTGGCGGGCTTATTTTGGCACTCTATGGTTACGCCTGTCCAGCGGATCTGCCACTTTGGGCGGTGATTTATACGTCAAAAGGAAGCCTGAAAGTAAACTCTTTCTTTTTTCTCTCTTATTTTTCACGCCAACTAAAAATAATCGTTTTTCTTTTTCAATAAATACATATTTCATAAATCTTGGAAAGAACAAAAGATTGAAAGCCTACCGAGAAGAATTCTTTAAAATGGATTTCATCTGGGTGGCATGAATAATGGAAAATATTTCTTGAGTTAGACAGGTTACAAATAACATTAATTTCCGAAATTTTTCATTTTTCCCCCAAGTAAAATATTCTGTTAATTAGATATTTTAGTTAGTTCGGAGAGATTAAAGCTCTGTTTCGAAACATGACAAGGGCATCTCAATTGACGCGATAATTTTAAAATTTCAGCACTGTACTCATATTCATACGGTAAGCATAATTTCTAAGATGCGAACAATTTGGCTCTTATACGGATATAATGGTTTAAAATCAATTATGGTGGAAGTTAGTATGAGAACTGGATTATTAGTATATTTAGGGAACTAATTATTGGATTGTTCGGAAAGTAATTTCGTTTTTTTTTTGTGTGTGTGTGTGTGTGTGTGTGTGTGTGTGGAAATGAAAGACAGTTTTCGTATAATAAACAAATACTTTATTAAATTATATATTGGTCGTTCTGGTCCAACACCTTTTGCCATCTTTCTGGTAGTAGCATCATTCCACGCTCATAAAATTTTTGGTCTTTGCTGCCAAAAAACGGATCGAGGTGGTTTTTGATCTCTAAAAACCGTCTAAAAAATTGAGCGAACCAGTTCTGGCACTGGCGTACTGTCAACACGCCTTCTCCATACACATCGGTCCATTTTTTTCTGGCTTGAACAGCATTTTTACCATTTCTGTAGTAAAACAGTAAGATATATCGAAAATGCTGCTTATCGCTCTCCACATTTAAAAGGGCACCAACCAAAAACTACTGCGTAGAATTCATTGGAATGTTTCACACACAAGCCTTGCTATATGAGCTCTCAAAGCATATAAAAATTATACGGCTTAAATGTGAAGTTGGGTGCAACATTTTCCATTTATTTATCTTCCAATTCCGATAGAGTTTGTTAATCATTGCCAAAATATCTTTTACAGAATATCGCGATTCAATAAAATCAGGAAGTCTAATTTTGATGATCATTACACTCTGTATAGAAGAGAATGAACATTTTTTTTTTAAATCAAGTCATTCATTTGTTTAAAGCAAAAATTGATCGCATAGTTCGCCGAAGAAGCATATGCTCCTATCAATTAAAAGGAAAATTCGATTCTTATACTAAAAAGAAGGAAGCAAAACAATCCAATCATAAATGAGTGCTGCCAAATTATTACACATTTTCAGCACCACTGCCAAAGCCTGACGAATTCCATATTTCGTCGATAGAAGATACCGAGTTGAAAACCTGCCCTTTTGCGACGCGGATGGATCTGAAGTCAGGCATGGTTGAAAGTCATACTTTCGGAATAATGATACTAAAGCTTAGTTAGCAAGAAGGTGGAAAGGGAGGGGGATGCTAAAGTCTTAATCCCTTTAAAATTCGACAACAGCGCTATCTGCAGTCGGTGCACTTAGTGAAAGTAGAACTTCTGGCACATCGTTGGAATAATCTCCACTTGTGAGTGAAAATGGAATCTAATCGAGAGCTGATGTTCTCTAGGGAGAAAGTCAACACAGCGTGTAAAATGTTCCGGGAAAAAAGGGATTTGCGGTGCGCATTTCAAGAGAAGAGATTAATCCCAGCGCGACTTTTTTCCATCTAGTAGTCAAACAAGGAAAAGAGTTTTCAATGCTCAAGGCACTTCAAAGATTGTGACACTGCGGGAATTTATATTTGGACAGAGAATTCTTTTAAAGGTAATATTTTTGAGAGGAAATCGAGCGGTTAAACGTTTAGTGTTGCAAATAACTAAAATGAGCGAGCAGGCTCATGTGATGTTAATTTCATAACGCTAAATGAATCTGAATATATATATATATATATATATATATATATATATATATATATATATATATATATATATAGCCTTTGCTTGCGTTTATATGCTTTATTTAACTTTACTTGTTTTATATTTTCAAAGATGCAACTTTGCTCATTAACTTTTGCTCATTTTCTTATGTGCATCATTTGTGATTTTTTTTTTCTCAGTTGTGAATGCTGCAAGTATAATTCAGTGATGCATAAATTCCTGATAGTTTTTTTTTACCAACTATTTATTTTCATTAAAACAAGATAAAATAAAAGTATATATATAATCGAAAATAAATGAAATATTATGAATGTAAATAATGCGGATATCACGGCGTATCCTACACATCGTAATCTGATACACAAATAATACAATGCTTGCAACTATTTAAAAGACGTTCAACAGCGCCATCTGGCGGAGCAGAAATCTGTAATAGCGTGATTCCGATGCGAATGCAATATTTAAATATTTTCAAAACGCTGCTATCAATTGATTAATTCAATAAATTTCAATTCCATATGTCCGACACCCATCTGCTAGTGATTTTTTAAAAAGATTCCATTAAGTTTATAATAATAAATTATAAAATATTTTATACTGAAAAGTATAAAAAAAAATTTAAAAAGTTAAATGAAACTAGCATTTATTAGTGCACAAAATATAAAAGTATTTTTTAATTAAAAATATGAAGATCAAAAGAAAATAATAGCAAGAGTAACAGCCGCTGAAAACAGCATCATAATTAAATGAATTATCATTTAAAAAAAAAAATCCCCAAACACGCTATGCGCCTCATGCTTTTGTGACTTTGCTCTCAACAGTACTGTTTTCAAGTATTTTAAAATACGTTTGCTTTTTTTAAACTTTTTCATTATTTTCTCCATACGTAATCCAAACATTACAAAGAGCATCATTAAGAATAGAAAAGAGCAGTTTAAAAAAAGGAAAAACAAAAAGTCACTGTAGTTCGAAATTTAGTTGGTTTTGAAGGATTTATCACACAAGGAACAGCCTTGTTCATATGCCCCCTCACAAAGCAATGGTGATAAAAGCTATGTATCAAATCAGTTTGGAAATAGGGACTAATATAAGAAATTAGACGCCGCCATAACAATAAATATAACAAGAATTATCAATAGACTCCAATTAGAAAGTAAAAAGATTAATATACCGAATTTTGGGTTTAATGCAGATTCAAGTGATATTAAATTCCTGTATATAGCGAATGGAATGACGAGTTAAATAATAAGTCACCTCTTAGCGACCAATTTGTTCACCAGTATCGCTAAATGTATACATAAAATATAGACCCGTTGTTCGCGCATATTGCGCTAAAGCACCCCAAACAAAGTAAGAGCAAATCAGCACAATCTTTATAAGTCGCGTCTTTTACAGTACATTTTTTTTTTTTTTTTGCAATTGTCCCCTTTCCCCTAGACGCTTCGAATTTCTTTGTAAGCACATTTTGCAAAATCATTGCTCAGCTCTTAATCTTTTTCGGCATTGCTTTTAATTCGTGCCGTCTTTTCCTTACCAAGCTTTAAAGAAAGGAAATGTAAAACTCAAGTTAGTTGTCATAACATGTTGTTAATACACAAGAATAAAGGTAGGATCCTGTTATGTACATAAGAATTATGTCTTGTTTTTGAAGTCGCACAACGGCAGTTGAAAATGTTTCAAAATTGTCTGCACGATCCCTCATCCACTCAATTTTTCACATAACGAATGAGAAACGAAAATTAAATCAACTTCTCGTTCGCAAATTGATAAAATGAGGACACATTTTTTAGTTCTGATCATTAAATGCCATATGCTTTAATGACTGTTATGAAATTGGTTTGTTGGAGAACCGTTAACAAAGTCGCCATCAACATAGTGTAATTATATGTAGACAGAAGATGAAATGTCAAATTGCATTCATGATTCACGTTCATTTTTAATAAAAAGTTGAAAATATTGTAAAACTACATCTGTTACAAAAAATCTGATCAGGAGTCAATTTATTTCATTTATTTGGACAATGTCTGTATAGATTAACAAAGCAATCTTTCCCACCGTATGATAATCATGTTTTAGCTATTTGAACCTCATCTACAGAAAGGAATTATTTTTTTTAAAAAATCACCAGCCAGTAAAGAATGCGCAAGCAACTGAAAACAATCTACAGACGGTAATTCGCAATGCCTGATTATGAATCGTGCCCGGCCCATACAGAATAAAAGAACAAACCTTCCCCCTATGGTAATTAGATATTAGCTAGCCTGAATCTCATCCTCGGAGAAGAGCAATCCGAATTATTTCCAAAGAATTGCCGACACACCTGCCATTAACAAATGCACACGCAACCGAAGACAATCGAGCATCTATGCAGCCATCCAGGCCACCTGGGAAGCAGTATTTCAAAAAGAAAGGAAAACAAAGTTAAACATTTCCACAATGCCTCTCGAAGAGAAACAAAACCGAAGAACTTTTAAGCCCCTCCGGTGGAAAGAAGGAAACAAGATGGATTGTTTCATATACGGCGGATCGGAAACATAAAAATGTCCTCCTTATCTTAAAGGCGCTTAATAAATCACAAATCTCTGTGTGCTTTCGAGAGGTTACAACGCCATTGTTGAGCGGGAAATCTCTTCCGCGCAAGCAGGCGGATGCGCTTTTGTTAAGATCCATCTCTCTCCCTCCCTCCTTATACTTTTTTTTTTTCAAAGCAATGTGAACAAAAAGTCCTTTGGTTTTTGAAGATTAATGACGAAAACATAAACAGACCCTACAGAGGCTAGAAGAGGCAATGGTACGTAGAGTTTTACCTTGTAAAGTTAAGCTCTACGGTGGAAACAAAAAAGGATGGTAATGTCTACAAGTTCTCGAGCTTCCATTTTTTTACGAGGTTCCTGACCCCTCGAAAGAAGTTTTTTGTTCCAGAGATAAATCTTAGTCATCGAAGAAAAAGGAGTATACCTTTTTTAAATTCTAAAGAAAAATCTTATTTGCATTGGGTATAAGGAAGGAGTTTAAACTAGAAATCATTTACTAGCTAAGACAATTGTAAAATGAACTCGGTCGGATTTAGGAATTTAAATACCGATATTATCCAACCAGCTTTCTCTATAAAATTTAAAAACAAAATTAAATGTATTTCTGATTCGTGAATATTTTAAGAGACTTTTCCAGTTTTTCACGCCTATTTCTATCCAAACGGATTATAGATGCCATGACCTCACTCAAAAATTTAGTAACCAATTTTAAATGTACAATAGTATTTCATTTGAGTTATTACATAACCAATATTCCATTTGACAACTGCAAGAAAATGAGTGTGCAGAGCGGGATCTTGTAATTACAATTAAGATGGCTAGGAAATATTCAAGACATCGCCAAATATCAAAAATATTACAACAGATCCTATATTACGATTCTCAGTGTACATTAGGATCACAAAAGCGGTTAAAGTGGGAAACAGAACATGCAGTATAACTATACAGTGGTGGCCAAAAGTGTGGACATTTTTTTGAAAGTTTCATGTTTTTCAACTTTGCGTGCTTGTAGAACATGTTAATTTTCACTTAAATACAAATGTTTACAAAAAAAATTGAAGGTAATTCAATGTAAAATTTAATAACAAAAACAGTATTACAATATCTGTATTACAAAGAAAGTTACGCTCATTTTAGTAGAACAAAAAACATGAATCAAAACACAAATCGTTTTGAATAATGACGTGTTTTGTAATAAAAGCGTAGTTGCCAATCACAAACACTGTTCTGAGGACCCATCAAATGTCTGTAACTATAATTTAGGTTATTTGGATGGTAAAAGAGTTATTGTTGTGGACATATTTTGCGGAATGATGCATACTAGTACAATTAAATAGAGTATTGCTGTTTTTTGAATATTTTAAGTCCTCTTTTTTTAAAATTAAACTAATTTTAAACAAACAACACCAACAAGAAGAACTGATTGGACATCTACAAAAAGAAACCGAATTGTCATATTGAGAGAAAATGACCTCTCTTATGCTGAAATTGCAAGACAAGTTGGTGGTTCAGTGACTTGTTCTGGGGTACGAAAGTTCTGTTTACGTTATGAAAAAACGAAATCAGTGGAAAATAAGGCCAAATCAGACAGAAAAAAAATACACGACTGCTACTGCCGATAGAAAAATTAAACGGCTATGCCTTCAAGATAGAAAAATTTCATCAGATGCCATTAGATGTGAAATGAATGCAGCGGGTATAGCAGTAAGTTCAAGAACAAAAAGAAGAAGGTTATCAGGATTTGGACTACAAGCTAGAGTTCCAAGGAAAAAACCATATTTAAATCAAAAGCAACTCGAAAAACGAGTTAAATGGGCAAAAGAACACATTAAATGGTCAGAAAATCAATGGAAGCAAGTAATCTGGAGCGATGAGACTAAAATATCGACCTTTGGTAGTGATGGTAGAAAATACGTGAGACGTAGAGTAGGTGAAGCGCTTCATCCTGATTGCATTGAAGCAACTATAAAAACAACAACAAATGTCATGATTTGGGCATGTATGTCTGCAGATGGTGTGGGCCGAATTCAAGTGATTGATGGCATCCTGAATAGCAAAAAATACATCGAAATTGTCCTGGAACCAAAATTGATACTCTCCATCAGGGATTTCTTCCCCAACAAAGCACCAATTATTTTTCAGCAGGATTAAGCTCCATGCCACACAGCAAAAGTATGCAAAGCATGATTTCAAAATAAAGGCATAGATGATACCATGACCAGGAAACAGCCCTGATCTCAATCCAATTGAAAATTTGTGGTGACGTTTGAAAATTCTTGTACGAAAAAAACGTCCATCCGATAAAAGACAACTTATTGAATCTATAATTGATTCTTGGCATCATGTGATTACGAAAGATGAACTCCAAACACTCGCTCACTCGATGAAAGGACGCTGTGAAGCTGTCTTAAAAAATAAGGGTTATCCTACTAAGTATTGATTGTGTAAGTATCACTTTAAAAAAATGCAAATCTAAGATAGATCTTACTAAAATGAGCGTAACTTTTTTTTTGTAATACAGATATTGTAATACTGTTTTTGCTATTAAATTCTACATTAAATTACCTTCAATTTGATATATAAATATTTGTATTTAAGTGAAAATTAATATATTCTACAAGCACGCAAAATTGAAAAACATGAAACTTTCAAAAAATGTCCACTCTTTTGGCCACCACTGTAGCTCTTCATTATCAGCGATTTCTAACAGGAATGCATTATGGTAAGTATAATTTTTTTTTTCATGTGATAACTCACCAAATGTGACAAACGATAAAATTTTAATCGCATATTTCTTTAAGCTGTTATTACATATGGCAGCCGCTTGGCAAACATTTCAAAGAATGGCGAATGATTCACGAAACTGGCGAAGAGATTGTATTGCAATCTTAACAGTATACCCGACATGTAAAAAGTACAACATTTATGTTATGACGAGTTTATTCGTCAGGTGTAATAAGTAGTGATAATTTGCAGTTAGAATTACAATTTTAGTAAAAACTTAAACATATTCATAAATTTCAAGATGTTTAAAATATTTTGAGGCCAAGTCAAAATTAAAGGAACAAATAAAAGATTATTAATATCAAAAAACGAGCGTATAATAAGAATTGGCTTTCTTAAATGTATCGCTTGTTGTATTAGATAGATACCCATCTTCGGAAGAGGTGGAAATATTTAACTGGTTAATAGAGAGTCCATTATCAATTGCTATATACGCTTACTTCGTATATTATATTATATTATATATATATATATATATATATATATATAATTTTTAAAGCAGAGGCCGAAGAGAGAGAAGACACTTTCGAATTTTAACTTCGCTTTTATTCCATCCCGGGAGGCATAATTTATGTACAAGAAGCGGAGACAGAACACGTCCGTTCACAGCGCGACACAAAAGCAGAAGAGAGCGAAAAAGAAGCGAGAAAGAAAATATTTTTCCAAGGGTGCATATACCATGAGATTCTGACAGGGATTTCTTTACACGTGTCTATTTAGGTAAGGGGGGATTTAGGTATCTTTTAAAAAGAACTCACTAAGTTGGCAATTTTTTATCCCTTCACTCGGAGTGTGAGAACTTCACGACTTCAGCAATTTTAGAACTCGTGTTGAATTAATTAAATAAAATAAAAAGGTGGAATTGGATCAGGAAATAAAATATTTTAGACTGAAGTTAATATGAGCTAAATTAAGATAAAACATTGGAAATTAACTAGGGTTAAATTTAGATTTTAAAATACTATTACATATATGTATATTTGTTCATAGATGAATGTTTACTTATATCTTTTACAGGTATTTTGCGAAGTTTTAAGAAAGGACAAGATTAATTCTGCGCCATAAATCTGTTTTCAGTATGACATTAATACAGAATAATGCAAAATAGCAATTTTACAGCAACGCCTCGCTGAAAATTCTGAAACAACAACTTTTTTTTTTTTTAACGTAGTTTCGACACAAAACAGAGCTAGAAAAAAATGAAAAATATGAGCTTGATGTTTGCCGGCAGTTAATTAAATTTCCCCCGGGAAAGCTTCTCAAATATTCCATCACACAATCGAACTGTAAAACAAACGATGGAACAATAGAACCTGTTCGCAGCAGCAAGACGAGCAAACATTGCGCTCACAACAAACACGTTCCCTTTTTCGAAGCGTTTAGAGAGGAGTGCTTTCTTTTCCCCGTCAATACACATAACTCTGCAAACACGGAACTGCGAAAAACTTTCTCTAATTGGACAACCTTCACCTGCAAGAGTTACAATGAGTTAGAACAACATTCCGTATCTCGATTAGAAAAAAGGAAAAACGGTGTTTGTGACAGAAAGTAAGATGTAGAGACACATTGTGGTTGGTATGTAGAAAATACTTCTCTAGTTGTTCCCGTAAAGAATTTTTAGTACCAAGTGTTTGTCTCATTAATAAGACTAAAATCTTAAAGGACTTTCTTCAGAAAGTGGATAATACAAGAGGAACTTAAAGGATTGGAAGTGAGAAGAAATTGAAAAATAATGACAGAAGTAAAAAGTCTTGTAAGAAAATACAAAGTAAGTTGATATATAATATCTTTACAAGGTAAATTACATGTTCATGAAATTATAATTTCACATTTTTACTTTCTTCTATACGCAGTATAAAGGAAGTATAGTAATCGTCAAAAAATTCGAACTCGGGGATTTTGACGTTTCTCCACGTTTTAGACCTCCCCGAGTTCGAAAAACGCATTTTTGGAAAATGTCCGTCTGTCTGTCTGTGACAAAGGTAATTTTAAAAAAAGCTTTGAGCTAGACGGATGAAATATGGCACACAATCATTATATCATATTTGCAGATTTCTATCAAATTTTGAGTAAAATCTGTTCAAAGGAAGTCGTCTGTTCGATAAAATGTTAACGCGATAATTACAAAATGAAGAAAACAAGACAGATATAAATCGGTATAGAGATTTATCATCCATAGTCTAGACACTTGTCAAATTTTGAGATGAAATCAAACTATTTGTTGACTGTCTGTCGGTCTTTACTTTCAGAAACATGCAAACGCGATAATCCAAAAATGCTACAACTTAAATATATTAAATTTGGTATGGTATTTTTTTTTAACTGCACATGCAATTTTATGTCAAACCTTTGTTTGAATCAGTTGTGAAAAACGTATCGAAAACACGAATTCGATTTTCAGCTACTATTAACCGCATGCCAGAAATTAATCGCCCAGGATGACAAGATAGAATCCGTGGAAATGCTCTCACTTCAAAAGTTAATATTTGGTGACTATTGTACGCCAATGCCAAGCAAGGCGTTCTCTGGCAAGACAAGTTTATTAGAGTAAGTGCGAGAAAGTTTTGGGGAGACCTCTCCCGCTTTTTATTGTAAGCAGAAGGACTGAAATAAACCTTAAAATATCACGAATGGAAGCTTCTTTTTATCATCTAACAAATATCGAAAGGTTCAGTGTTATATTCTTGAATATAATATATTTATCAATTTTTGAAAGACCTTTTCTGCATCAGAGACAGTGCAGTTATCAAAATCAAATTCTATAATTCAAATAATCAAAGAATATCATTTCAAAGATTTTATTATAGTTTTCAAATAAATATAGAATTATCCTTTGTTTATTATCAGTTAACACTTCAATTTCACGTTCTGTTTTCAATTCGTGTATTAATTAGAGTCGCGGAGACTTAAAAAAAAAAAATATTTGTAAACATAAATGCGGAATATTTTTGTGCAATTATTTAATTCAGATTTAATTATTTGTCTCAGATATAATTTTTGAACTTCAAATTATTTGTTGCCTCAGATTGCTGAATTCGTTGTTGATGTAGCAGAATAAAAATAAAAGCATACATTCCTATGAAAAATTACAGCCCTCTTAATGATATGCATATCAAAATAAATGCTATATACAAAATAAAAATCCGATACAAAATATATAGATCACTGATGGTATATAAACGGAAGACCAAGGTACAACAATAGTTTTGCCAAAAAAATTACATTAACAGTATTTTGAAATGTTTGATTATTAAAATTAAAGTAAGATAAAAGTAGAAGGCAAGAAAAGAAAAATCGAAGTGACATAGTAAAATTGCTTTTCCATCAACTTTCTTAAAACTTTTCAATTATTTTACGATTTTATTCTTCGATAACTCTACATTTCAATGGATATCCAATAAAAGTATTCACACGACATCATTGTTCAGACTATATTTAATAGACGTTCCTCAACATCAGTACTAATACACGGCAATTTAAAAATAAAAAATAAATAATCACAACACATACAAAAAAAACCCATTATCTTTTCAAAATAGTGAAAGGCAATGTTAAATTTCAAAGTAAGGGCTTAACTGCATCCTGTTTTTAAAAGTACACGATGGGTATTTCTGGGATGATTCTGAACCGTAATCATAAAACGAAACGATTTTCCAATTTAAATTCAAAACACCCTATAATTCAAGCACATCAACTGAGTGCATATCAAAAGTATCAACATGAAATACTAGGCTACTTACAAAGCTATCCATCATTCATGCATCTCCACTAAACGCATGGTCAAATCCATCACTTTAAAATTCCTGGAAGATAGACTCGAATCTTGACAGGCAATCCGTTTTTAAGATCCAAACAGCCCCAGTAATTATCGAAAAACAAACCCCTGGAGTCAAGAAGTGAGAGAAGATAATGAAAAAGAAGAGCCTGGATGGCACGGCCTCTTCAATCGTTACTGAAGATGAATGCTGCATCGAGCCCGCTCTAGTGCAGCACTAATGATCATCCATTCAGAAATTCGATCCCGAAGCCTACCAAATAGAGGTAATTGACTTTTAATGACTGGCAAAAAAGCGTGTTTTGCAGAAATATGAGAAACCAATGCACGAGTACAACAGTTGGAAGTTCTCGAATTTTCAAGAGAATAAACACTAAGCAGATCTCATTATTCACTCTGCGATAATTCATAATTTATCACGGGGGGGGGGGGTTAATGAAAAACACAATATTAAAACTGAAAATGCTATTTTTCTATTCAATGAAACGGCTCGACAGTGAAAACAGAATATAATTTGTCTTCAAACTATCAAATTGCATTCACAGTTTCGAAAGGTAACTTACTTAAAAAATTTCAATGAAAGATGGTTGACTATTTTAGACAAGCTGATAGCAATTGCAATTTTCACAAATAAAAAATTATAACTCCACAATTTTAAAAACCTGCAGACCTGATGGCGGTAAATGTCAAAGTCTTGTAATTTCTCTTCGTAGGATGAATCTCGCTTTAATGTCACATCCGATTTCATGTGATAAATGTAATCACGAGTTGACTACTCCGACTGGCCCTGAAGCACAAATAATTTGAAAGAAAATAAATTTGACAGATCGGCCTGCAAAGACAGTATAGGCAGGAACTAAAGTTCAGTTTCAAGGGCCACCATCGGCTACGACACAACCCCTCCCGCAGGAAGTACGTCCCTCCAATCGGTAAGGGTAATCGACCCCACACCATTTCTGTACCCAACTGGATGGCGAGAACCAACCACCATAACGGATGCTTTTCATCCTTGTATCTCAGGTGCCCCTAGCTGGGATATGCGACAAGGGTAATTTTTTGTCATAATTAAAATTTAAAAAAAATTAAAAAAAACAGTACAGGGCATGAAAATTTCGTAGCTGAAAGGGGACAACTAACATTATGGGGGACGTCGTATAGAAGACAGGCCCGACTCACGCATCAAAGTAGAGAATATTTGCAATTTAAGTTGGTAATTAAAGTAATAACAAATGTAAAAGAGAAAAATCGGGACTGAAACAAAATGTCCAAATAGGATACGTCATAGAATTAAATAAAACCGTGTGTCATGAGATTATCTTCTATAATAATTTCTTGGAGAATTTTATCACAAGCTTTTAGTACTGGATTTAGCTTACTTGATGAAATAAACGGCCCTTTTTTTTTTAAAGCTATACAAAGAAAAAAAATGTTTGTGAATTTAAAACAAGCTTTATTTCTAATGTCTTAAAATTTTAATTTTAAAGCTAGATATGAAATTTGTTATATTTCAAATGATTAATTATTTTCCTTTGAGCTATTACTAAATAAAATAAAAAATGAAGAATATATAAAATCAGATGTGTTAATAGACCAATATCCTGTTTTTAAACCGGGACAAAATACACACAAAAAAAAAGACAGAGAATAGGAAAAAGAGAAATAAAACAAATGAAGACAGTAAAGATGAACCTTTGATGAAAACAGATAAAAAATGTACATCAGTTTGCAAAGCTCCAAAGTATATCTAAAAAAAATTAATTTGAAAATTTATTAAAGTATTTAATGAAATAGAATTAATTTGAAAATTTATTAAAGCATTTAATGAAATAGAATTAATTTGAAAATTTATTCTATTTCATTAAGTTAAGTACGAAAATAAAATTGGCATCACTAAAAAGCTAATATTTTAAAATATACAAAAACGGTTTTTGTGCAATAATGTTATTTTAGAGGAAATAACGGTTTAAAATTTCTATTAATTTTCAATTGTGGTGGTATGTAGATTATTATGATCTGAGCAGGAAGCAACAGGAAGCAGGAATGTTGTTGGAAACATTTCTTTAATAATCACATTCACACACTTAAACATACACTAACACAAAGACAAGACATTCACGCGCGCGGCTTCACAGTTCAGCATCATATCTCATTCTAATTACAATCGCAATGCACTATGGGAAGACATATGGGATGGCCTAATCAGGTATCGCCATCTAGTATCCAAAAGAGAAGATAAGAGTAATGCAACTGCTACACAATTAATTAAAAATACCTACAGTTAACATTTTAAAACCACTCCTTAATAAATATTTGTTATTCAAGAAATAATAATTTACCTTTAGTCGCTCTGTGATCTTATAAAGCATCGTATTCTGTGCATTACGAAAGTTGCAGAAACACGCTAGCCTAAAAGCATAGTTATGTAAAAAAATAAAATTGTTAAAACATATGACCTTATACATTTCAGATGTCAGCCCTCGAGTATAATCAGATGCGCACTTAATCCTAGTAAGAGGAAACATTCCCTATGCTAGGGTCGAAAAATAAATCGAGAGGGGAAAAAAATCGGGATAATATATATAAGTATGAAATTGATATCAATATGTCTCGCGATATTTTGTCTCTCAAGGGGAAAGGAATACGCTCCTGATGTTGCCCAATAATATCAGAAAAAGGAGAACTCGGTTCCTTTTTAAGCAGGGAAAGAAATCAATAAATGATATCAATATTTCAGAGAGAGTTTCTAAAAATGTCGTTTTCCGAATTCGCAAGCTCCAACGGGAAAGGACGGCTTCTCGGCAGCAAAAATACATAAATTTCTGGAATAAATATCGCCTGAAGGAAATAACGGAGTAATACAACGGAATCTAACACTGCACGTTTTAGTGTGGGGAGGGGGGAGGGCTCAAAGATTTTGAATATAATTTCGTATTAATTCAAAAAAAAATGCTTTAAGGCAAAAGGAGTAAGAATCAATACATTATATATTAAAAATAATTTTTTTAAATATTTCAGGCCGTTTGAAGTGTTTAAGAGTGGAAATGTATATTTGTATTTTTTTTTCATTATATATAATTTATGGAATTATAAAAGATTACCTTCCCATTATAATACTTCACAAGCCTTCGCATACTAAAACTCAGCTCAAGTTCTACCTTAACACTCTTTTCTGAAAAATTCGGTGGCTATTCAGTTTGGTTCATAGACATCTCGAAATGTATTCTCGAGTGAACGAAATCCGGATAATCGAGGTTTACTGAAATGATTTTTTAAATTTCGGTACAAAACAGAACATAAAAGTCGAAAAAAATGGCGATGCATAAGGCTAAACTAGAATGTCTTTTTCTTTTTTTTTTCCCTTGCAAGATGAGAAATGAATTCCAAAATTAAATACGGCAGCACTCTAACTCTTACATATACATATCATAATGCAATTAATCCGTTTTTCGGAAAGCTGAATACGTGCTATTCATTTTTTAAATAAACAAATATTAATTTTAAGCAATATCTAACAGAAACGAAAGCATAATAAGGGTAATGGCATTTCTTATTGCAAGAATATAATTACTGTTCATGTATTTGGTCATCCTAAAATCAACGCTAATTACACTCAAAACTAAAATTCCTTTTCAGGAACTGTATCCAAGTTTTCGTCATAAGTCAAACAGGATCGTAACTCATTATTATATGAAGACTGATGAATCTATGTTCTTTATAGTGCTGTTACAAATAAGGCAGAGAGGGCCGCTGGACTGAGAAGAGGCAGCAGTGGGAAACCAAAAAGATTTAAAATCGAAAGATTTAAAAATATTAGCCTATTAGCCAAATAAATACATTTGTAAACATATAAATTATAAGATTTATAAAATACTGTAATTTAAACATCCGAAATTCGTCCTAGGTTGTACCATGAAAGGTTTAACTGATTCATTATTAAACAATGACGCTTTCTTCTACACAAAAACACGATATACATTATAGTGCAATAAACAGCACTCACAAGCACAAAATCGGTAGTTAACAACTGTAACGGCAGAAAAGCCCA
Organism: Argiope aurantia; assembly: GCA_026543865.1. Taxonomy (NCBI): domain Eukaryota; kingdom Metazoa; phylum Arthropoda; class Arachnida; order Araneae; family Araneidae; genus Argiope; species Argiope aurantia. The sequence continues at coordinate 3,736,958 of JAPMOR010052242.1, read as the reverse complement.
GAGAGAACTCGTTTGAGAGATTTCGCTCAACTGTTCGTTTGAGCTCAACCCAACCGATTACTCTCTCCACTGAACTACTTCAATTCTCGGCTTTTTATTGTTTCTGTGATAGGGGAAAACGCTTCTAGAAGGATATCGTAACTTCACTCCTAATGGAGATATTGCCAAGAATCTCGGATATTCTGTGTCTCTCATTTTTGTCACCAAAGATGGGAGTTACTGACTCGGCATCCATTCAGCAGCCATAACTGTTTTTGCAAAACTTTTTTCTTCAGGAGATTGACTGCGCAGGGATGAAATTTTACAAATTCTTAACAATATTAAGAAAATATCAATATTTCGCCAAATATAAATTGTCTATTTCCTATTTGTTTCATTCTTTCGCTAAGTAATTATTTATAAACACGCAGCACCTGCTTACTCACTACTGCGTACAAACGTAGATAAAGTAATAAGGCATAATAAATAAACATATATATTAATGAAAGTTATTAATATAAAGTTACTAATGTAAAAAAACTAACCAAAAATAAATCATTCAAATGTTAAAAATGCTATGTTATATGTCAAATGTTAAAAATGCTATTCTTATGCCAAAAATGTTAAACTACACTAACCAGATTACTTAATGAATGGCCTCAAAATGCTCCCTAGAGCCCTAAAACGTCTAAATATGCCACACAGTAAAAGATTGAAACAATTCTTGAAGTTATATTTTGTTTTCCCGTTTTTATTTCAGATTTCAATGTGAAATATCGACATTAAAAAAAACACGTCTTCCCTAAATCGTGCCCCAAGTTCATTCGGCATTTCCATACAGTCTTCGCATTCCAAAATAAATCACAGTTCACTGGAAAATAAACAGAGGAAAACAAAAGGAAGAGCTAAAATGGAGAGAAAAATTCTGAAATAAAAGAGAAGCAACTTCTATAAATATTACCATGGAGCATCCAAACAAAGAAAATATATCAGCTACAGTTTGGCCACCTGCCTTTCTAGACATATTCTCATATAAATTTGGTACATCATGGAAAACGATTTTTCATTATTGTTTATTTTTTCTTATTAGCAGTAAAAGCTGCTAATAACAGCTAATATTTTCTGTTTATAAACAAAGCTAACAACCAACGAGTGCAGTCTTCCCGAAACTTTCTCGCGTATTCTCTAATAAAAATACTGTGTATCCCCTTCACGAAAAAGCCAAAATGCAATAAAAATGAGGGGGGAAAAAAACAAAAAAACAGAGCAAATAAATAAATGGCATGTGCATTTTGGTTGCCATTTTTTTGACCGACTAAACTCTTAGTAATACAAATAAATACCAGATTTCATTTATCTATATCGTAGCGTCGTTAAAAACCGCGTTCTCATGCATGCGGATGTACAGGCCGACAAATGGTCAACCAGTGGACAGATTCAATTCAAAATTTTATATAAATAACATACACACTTTAAACACTTAAACCGTGTACCAAATTTCCTTTTTTCAAGCCATTGCAATTGTAACGTATCAGCATTACTCAGTCAAGTGTCCAAATATTTTTTTTGCAAACTATTATTACTATTACAGTAATCATTAATTTTTAATTTAAAATCGAAATATTATAATTTAATTGAAATAAATTTTAGAATCATCATTTCGGATCCATCTGTCATTTCTCCGATTTTGCTCTTCTCTTTCTTTTTTTTTAAAACTCAAATAGGGGATCGTATTTGATAATTCCGACAGATGGCGCTGTTAGTTACAACTTTTAATGTTTTCATACAGAGCAGAAATGCAGATTGACAGATAATCCACCTATTCAAATTTAAACTTTCGATGCTAAGACTATGAACCGAACTTCATCCATGTAACTCTTAAGATTTTGAAGGTATAATGATCACTTATACTAGCATAGCCTGGCTTTCTGAGAATGGATTTCGTTCATAATTTAACAGTAGTACATAAATTTGGATTGAAGATCGCATACAAAATCTCACCCATCTAGCTCAAAGTGTTTTAGAGTTATCATTTTCACGGACAAACATAAATACAAAATGTGTCTTGTGAGCGTGGAGATTTGCCAAAATCTTGAATTCGAACATTTTGACAATTATAATATACTCTCTTCACATACGTAATATAAAAAGAACGATTTTTTTTTCAAATTTCGATATTATAAATAATTATATATAAACAAATTTACAGATAGAGCAATAAAGATAATTTTATTGCAATCGTAAGAAATCTCGCAATGCAATCTTTATATGTATTAATTACGCATTATACATATATTAAAACCATTTTTATTCGTTTCTGCACAATACTATATTTTTAAGAAGCTACTGCTATAATGAAAAACAGCATAGCACATTTTTTAGGTTTTCAAGTTACATGGCATTCAATATTTTCTGTCATAAAATTAAAACGAAAATAAGGTTTGCTGTTCTTATTAAATTTATAATCGCGTATTATTCTAACTTGGCGTGGTTTTATTCAGGATTCTTTTTGTTTTTAAACCTACTGATTTGTTGTTTTGAGCTTAAAGATTATTCCATCACATTACGTATTCGATTTGCTATTAAAAAACAAATATATATATATATATATATATATATATACAGTAGTGGCCAAAAGTGCGGATATTTTTTGAAAGTTTCATGTTTTTCAACTTTGCGTGTTTGTAGAATATATTAATTTTCACTTACATATAAAGGTTTATACATCAAATAGAAGGTAATTTAATGTAGAATTTAATAACAAAAACAGTATTACAATATCTGTATTACAAAAAAAAAGTTACGCTCATTTTAGTAAGATCTATCTTAGATTTGCATTTTTTTAAAGTGATACTTACACAATCAATACTTAGTAGGATAACCCTTATTTTTTAAGACAGCTTCACAGCGTCTTGTCATCGAGTGAACGAGTGTTTGGAGTTCATCTTTCGTAATCACATGATGCCAAGAATCAATTATAGATTCAATAAGTTGTCTTTTATTGGATGGATGTTTTTTTCGTACAAGAATTTTCAAACGTCGCCAAAAATTTTCAATTGGATTGAGATCAGGGCTGTTTCCTGGCCATGGTATACATCTATGCCTTTATTTTGAAACCATGTTCTGCATACTTTTGCTGTGTGGCATGGAGCTGAATCCTGCTGAAAAATAAATGGTTCTTTGTTGGGGAAGAAATCCCAGATGGAAGGTATCAATTTTGGTTCCAGGACAATTTCGATGCATTTTTTGCTATTCAGGATGCCATCAATCACTTGAATTCGGCCCACACCATCTGCAGACATACTTGCCCAAATCATGGCATTTGTTGTTGTTTTTATAGTTGCTTCAATGCAATCAGGGCTTCACCTACTCTACGTCTGACGTATTTTCTACCATAGCACTACTAAAGAGCGATATTTTAGTCTCATCGCTCCAGATTACTTGCTTCCATTGATTTTCTGACCATTTAATGTGTTCTTTTGCCCACTTAACTCGTTTTTCGAGTTGCTTTTAATTTAAATATGGTTTTTTCCTTGGAACTCTAGCTTGTAGTCCAAATCCTGATAACCTTCTTTTTGTTCTTGAACTTATTGCAATACCCGCTGCATTCATTTCACATCTAATGGCAACTGGTGAAATTTTTCTATCTTGAAGGCATAGCCGTTTAATTTTTCTATCGCCTGTAGCAGTTGTGCATTTTTTTCTGCCTGATTTGGCCTTATTTTCCACTGATTTCGTTTTTTCATATCGTAAACAGAACTTTCGTACACCAGAACAAGTCACTGAACCACCAACTTGTCTTGCAATTTCAGCATAAGAGAGGCCATTTTCTCTCAATATCACAATTTGGCTTCTTTTTGTAGATGTCCAATCTGTTCTTCTTGTTGGTGTTGTTTGTTTAAAATTAGTTTAATTAAAAAAAAAAGGACTTAAAATATTCAAAAACAGCAATACTCTATTTAATTGTATGCATCATTCCGCAAAATATGTCCACAACAATAACTCTTTTACCATCCAAATAACCTAAATTATAGTTACAGACATTTGATGGGTCCTCAGAACAGTGTTTGTGATTCGCTAGTACGCTTTTATTACAAAATACGTCATTATTCAAAACGATTTGTGTTTTGATTCATGTTTTTTGTCCTACCAAAATGAGTGTAACTTTTTTTGTAATACAGATATTATAATACTGTTTTTATTATGAAATTTTACATTGAATTATCTTCAATTTGATATCTAAACATTTGTATTTAAGTAAAAATTAATATATTCTACAAGCACACAAAGTTGAAAAACATGAAACTTTCAGAAAATGTCCACACTTTTGGCCACCACTGTATATATGTAAGCATTATTTTATGAGAAGCAGAATGCAGTTTGAAGACAGTGAAGAGACTTGCTATTTCGTGACGTCGTTTTCTTTCATTTTTAAGAAGCAGGCATATATACAAGCGATGAGCACACAGAACGACACAGAAAAGGAATGAGGAAAAAGATCTTGGGCATTTTATCCCTGGTCTTATATAACCTATGATTTTGAAAGGGAAAACATTTCTTCATAGTGTTAATATATTGCGAGATTTCGATAGGGATTTTCGTTACACGCGCGGAGAAGGCAGGGGAAATACAGGGAGATTTTAAAAAAGAATTTGCCTCATCAGCGGTATTTTGCCTCTTCACGCGGAGTGTGGGAAAGTTCGACTTTTAGCTGATTCAGCAATTTAACAAAGCTTCTCTTGAATTAATTAAGTAGAGACAGTGGATTGAATCACGAAATAAGAGAATATTTTAGAATAAAGTTACTATGGGCTAAATCAATATAAAATCTTGAAAATTAATTAAATTGAAATTAGAGTTAAAATATCATTACAATTTTCAACCCACCGTAAGACTTGGAAATGCATCAGGGCCCTTGACGCACAGCCTTACCTTACAGTGGTGGTCAAGTAAGAAAAATTAAAATTTAAAGGCATATTAAAGTGATATCCAAGTCACATTATATAAACAGTAATACAGAAATCCCATTCATCATTTTACATTAGAAATATAAAAAGAATTATATTTGTAAAAATGTTATATAAAAACCTTAATAATAAACAGTAATTACAAAATATTAAAAATTAAATGATTATAGTGCACAAATATATTCTGGTTATTTTTTTGCAGGAACTCAGCTATTGAATTTAATTTGGTGAGGATTGTCAATGATATATTATTCTTAAATTCTAGAAAGTCTGACTCAACAAAATTATTAATTTAGAAATAAAGTATTAAATTATTAAATATAATATCAATATTGTTATAATTTCACCCAAATGAAATATCGTTATAGTAATGATTTTAAATCAAGTATTTTAGCTGGAAATAAAAACACAAGATTCAAAACTTCAGGTAAAAAACTTGGATATGAAAATAATACTTGCAAAATTGAAATATTTCATATTTAAACAATTGGAACTGAAACCATAAATATAAGATTCAAAAATATGTAATGAAATTCTTGGAAATGAAAATAATACTTGTAAAATTGAATGGTTTCCTATAAAACTTGTGGAAATGTAAATAAATGTGAGATTCATGTATATCAAATAAATCATTTGGAAATGATAATAATAATTGCAAAATTCAAAAATATCAAACAAAACACTTGTGAATGAATGTAACAGACACAAGTCTCAAAATACTCATATGAGATTTGAAATTAAAAAAAAAATGTAATATAAAAAATATTTGTATTTTGTAAAAAAAACAACAACAAGTATTTGGACACAGTGATAATAGAGGGCAACTCAATAACTGCCAGAGGTACAAAAATTTCCCCTGAGGTATTCACTACATTTGTCTAATTATCATCTGCCATTAATTATTAAGCATATAAGAATCTTAGTATGTTACTTTTTTCGTTCACAAGGTCTGTAAGTATAATTTTTAAAAACCTTTGAGTTAGATAAATTTAATAAAATTGGGGAAATCATTTTTTCTTAGTTATTAATAGTATGCACATAAATTTCAAATTCAACAAATTATAAAATTATGAATAAATTTTAAATAACAAATATAAAAAAATTTGAAAACTCAATATTTTAAACTAAAACTCATGATATTTTGAATAATATAAAAAGATTATTTGTAATTATATTATAATAGAAAAATGCAATTTAAAATCAAATCAAAAGTACAGAATATAAATTTCGAATTCCACTCGCTGAGTCAGCTGACGGATGATTTTTTTTAAAACACTGTTCACTTTTTTAGTTAATCACAAAATGCAATTTTGAGAACTGGAACTGGAGATTACGGCTGGTGACGGAAAACTATTTTTATATTGAGATGATAATGTAACACATAAGTGATATTTTCGAAATCTGGTTGATTCACTTTAGCACTGGCGAGTAAAGCAGGCGATTATTATTGTGATGATGATATAATAAGGAAATGATATCGGAATTATTCAGCACAGGTAAGGAGCCAGAAATTTTTTAAGATGACAAGGAGAATCAACTCCTTGAAGATATAAGGAGCACGCACATGACGAAATGGAGCACAAACACAAGGGCATTAAGCAGCAATGTCGGATGAAGTCACGGGTTATGGAAAGCACGGGATTCAACGGGAACTGGACCGGAGCCTGGACTACGGTTTGCGTGAAACGATGTGGCCGGAGGCAGTTGTAGAGACACGAGATTATTAATGACTATAAGTTTGATGAACATCAGTGAGAGCCATTTTCGTTTAACGTTTTATTGACAGTAACACAGTAACAAAACAGTACAAGAAATATGATGTATGAGTTTTGATGACGTACACAACAACGCCATCTATATGAAGTTGACATAACTATTATATTTAAAGGTTATTAACAATTGTTTTCCTATTTAGATGCAACAGCAGTCGAAGGAGACGGCGGTGAAAGAGCTTCGCCACGGAAACACAGGAGACGGCTGGCCGGAACGAAGAGCGTCGGCGAAGAGCTATTGCATGATTCATTTCCCTTTCACGCGGATTTAATTTTAATTCTTTCAGTTCATTTGACAATTTTTCACAGGCAACTATCCTTGTCGACTCTTTAATATGTAAGCATTATTTTATGTGAAGCAGAATTCAGTTTGAAGACAGTGAAGAGACTTGCTATTTCGTGACGTCGTTTTATTTCATTTTTAAGAAGCAGGCATATGTACAAGCGATGAGCACACAGAACGACACAAAAAAAGGAATGAGGAAAAAGCTCTTGGACATTTTATCCCTGGTCTTATATAACCTATGATTTTGATAGGGAAAACATTTCTTCATAGTGCTAATATATTACGAGATTTCGATAGGGATTTTCGTTGCACGCGCGAAGAAGGCAGGGGAAACACAGGGAAATTTTAAAAAAGAATTTGCCTCATCAGCGGTATTTTGCCTCTTCACGCGGAGTGTGGGAAAGTTAGACTTTTAGCTGATTCAGCAATTTAACAAAGCTTCTCTTGAATTAATTAAGTAGAGACAGTGGAATTGGATCACGAAATAAGAGAATATTTTAGAATAAAGTTACTATGGGCTAAATGAAGATAAAATCTTGAAAATTAATTAAATTGAAATTAGAGTTAAAATATCATTACATATATATATTGTTGAGGAAAGGAAAACATATTTTTTCCTCAACAATCTTTCTTTCTTTCTATATATTTTATAATATTTACTTGGAAAAGGAAAAGAAAAAGAAAAAAAAATGCAATGAATTTTATTTTCTTCAGTGAAACACTAATAAAAAGTCCAATACAAATATGTTATTTTAAAACTTTGAACTTCCCATTCAGAAATAAATTTGCAGTAATTAATTTTTTTAAAAAAATGTAGTAAGGTAATTTTATAGAAGCATTAAATTTGTAACCATCAAAATTCCTTGCACATGTTATCAATTATCTATCGTTTTATGAAAATATGTATAAACGGCACTTTACCATATTTGGATCGAAAATTAAAAGAATATTTTCAAACATTTACGGAACTTCGAAACAAACCGTAAACAATATAGTTTAACATGTTTGCCGCCATGATGGGTGCCTGTGATTCTGACCACTATCTAATAAGATGCATACTTATTTGCTCTCGTTTAATTATAACAGAGAAGAAAATATCTAATTAGGTAGTATGTATGAATCACAGGTGATTCACGTGCTGATCGTCGTCTTGAAACAAGGAGATACAAACTAAATATAGGCTTGTTCCACTCGCATCAAATTCTACATTGACTGAGAACTTTTGTTGTCACGCGAATGTGAGTCACGAGACAGTCAACGTGTTAAGATAATTAATTCATCAATTTTAAATTGAACTGATTCCCAACAAATAAATGCGTCAAATATAATAACAATCATATTTACAAGGACTGAGTCACAAGGAAAACAAATTTCCTTGGTAAAGAAACAAACGGAACAAACTAGTTTTGCATCCCTGGTGTTTGGAAACAATTTGTATCCAATATAAGGCAAACATATTGCAATAAACGAAATAGAGGCCTTTGACCTTGATATTGAAGCACTGAAACCCACTTTGCCTCCTACTTGTAAGAGGAGTGCCCGCTCCCCACGCATTTTTTTACCAAAACACAGCTGGTTTCTTTTGAAGGACAAAAAAAAAAAAAAAAAAAAAAAAAAATATATCTCACAAGGAGAAACTGATTTTCTGACGAGAGGGATTAGTCCAAATGCTAACTGATGTAGCCACTGACATGGCTAATGTGTCTAGGACAAAATTTCAGTAAAGAGAATTAAAAGATTATAGCTAAAAATTTATACTCCTTCAAAACAACAATTGTGATCTCACGAACTAACAGTATAGAAACAGGAAACTGGCCTTCACTGGTTGTGTGAGGTTGTAGGTAGGAATAAATACGGCCACTTTTTAAGGTCAACACACAAGAAAATAACAAATAGCCTAATTAGTAATGCATTAGCATAGAGTAAGCATGATAAATAAAAAAGCCACTATAGTTTTCAAATTAATTATGTCCTAGCGAAAATTAAATAATAAGATACTTTTTAAGAAACGTTCGTTTTCGTTTCAAATTTCGCACATGCGTAAGAATAAGTGAGTATGTAAGCTCCCGGTATTATTTGCCACTGAATCTACGATGTTTTTGAAATCTAATAACTGAAAGTTTCACTATTTCACTTTTCAAATACAATTGTCTTAACAGAATACTTCACAAGCTCCATAAAGTTGCTGCTGATTTAACAATAACGAGAGTAATTCCTACTCTGTTTTGATAAAAGACAGAACCTATAATTTATAGAAATGCCTGCGTTCACTTTGAACACTTCACGACAGTCTGCGCCAGTCAGTGCGAAAAAAATTCCGTAATGTAATCACTTGAAAACCTACGTAAAGTTCTGATATAGCCTTTAATCGAATTAAGAAGTATTTAAAAATAAGGATAAAAATTTGAACATGAAATTTGAAACGTTTCTACAGTCCAGAAGTAAAACTTTAAATAAATATACAGTGGTGGCCAAAATCGCGGACACTTTTGAAAATCGTTATATTTTCTTTGTATGCTTATAGAAAATGTTATATTTCACAAAGTGCAAACTCTTACATATCATTTCAAAGAAAAATTAAAGCTGATTTGAATACAAAAAGCAAAATTCAAATATTTTCAATACAAGAAAAGTTATTCTTACTTTAATCTGAATAATAAACACAGTGATAAAGTGGATTGGAATTTCTAACTTTCTTGACCAATCACTGTTCTTATTCTGGGAACCAATAAAATGTTAATAACTGCCAGAAGAAGATGACATCATATTTAAAGTTGGATCGGATCATTATTGTGCTTTTTTTCTATAGAAGGAAGATCGTTTTTTTTATGTAATGAAATCACAAGTAAGAAATTTTGTTAAGTTTTTTTAATATTTAGTATTAATTGTTGTAAATAGTTCTAATATTTAGTCATGAAGCAATGCCATCAAATAAAAGAATATATTGGACACTCAGAAAGAGAACGAAGATTATTGTGTTACATGAATGTGATATTTCCAATGCTGAAATTGCAAAACAGGTGGGTGGTTCGGTAACTACATATGACGTCCGAAAGTTTTGTTTATGATACTAGGAGACAAATTCAATAAAAAACAAAGCAGGAAATGGCTGAAAAAGGTACACCACCTGTTCATGACAGAAGGATAAAAAGACTATGTCTCCATGCTCGAAGAATGTCATCAGCGGCCACCAGAAGTGAATTGAATGATGCTGGCATTTATGTCAGTTCAAGAACAATCAGTAGAAGATTATTAGATGTTAGACTAAGAGGTAGAATTCAACGAAAAAATTTACAGAAGTGCATAAAAAGATTGCAGTGGGCAAAAGAACGCATTAATTGGCCAGATGATCAGTGGTTACAAGTTATATGGAGTGATGAAACAAAGATAGTGTTATTTGGTAGCGATGGCGAAAATAGGTAAGACATAGAATAGGCGAAAAGCTACATCCTGACTGCATTCAGGTAACTATGAAGGACTCAGTTAATGTAATGATTTGGCCATGCATGCCAGCAGACGGTATTGGTCTCTTTCATGTTATCGATGGGACACTAAATGCAAGAAAATACATTGACACTATTCTAGAGCCAAGAGTTACGTCTTCCATCGGTGATCTCTTTCTCAACAATGCATCATTTATTTTTCAGCAGGATTCAACTCCTTGCCATACAGCAAAAATATCGAAACTGTGATTTAGTACAAAGAGCATTGAATTGTTATCATGACCGCGAAACCGTCCTAAACTTAAAATTATTGAGAACTTATGGCACCGTTTGAAAACTCTTATATGCATGAAGCGTTCATCAAATAAAAGAGGATTAATTGAGTCTATAATTGTTTCCTGGCATCCCGCAACAATGAAGAAAGAGCTTAAAACTGTCTTCAGCTCAATGAAACATCAGTGCAAAGCTGTAATAAAAAATAAAGGCTGCCTTACTAAGCACTGGTAACTCACTGCAGTCATCAGCATTTAATGTATCTCGATAATTATTACCTCTCAACTTTTTTTGTATTGAAAATATTTGAATTTTGCTTTTGATATTGACATCAGCATTAAATGCCCTTTAAAATGATATGTAAGCGATTCCATTTTGTGAAACGTTACATTTTCTATAAGCATGCAAATTTAGAAAATATTAAAATTTTCAAAAGTGTCCACAATTTTGGCCACCACTGTATATAACTTGATAGTGGCCATATAGATTCTCAGTACATCAGAAAAGAAGAAAATGCCACGAAGGCAAAATAGCACCGAGCATTATTTTTTATGATAGATAAACTTTTTCACATAAATAAGATGATAAATAAAGATTTTTTAAAAATTTAATTGTATTATCTATTGAATCTTAATTGAAACCTCTATTATTTTAAATATCTTCCGATTTTTATAATTTTTTTAAGGAAATAATAATATTATTCAATTTTGTTATTAAAAGATTTACTGGTTGTTTACTTTTTCTAGGTCAATGCATAATCATAAAAATTATTATGTATTAATTAATAGTCATTAATATATTGAAGCAATAATTGAATTTTTATTCTCTGGACTTAATCGTGCTGGCTTCTCAGCGATGTAATTGATAGATAATCAAAATTGGTTTCCATAGTTAACCGTGAAAGTCAAGATATAAAATACATAAATAAGAGACAATGTAGAAGAACTTTTTTCCCCATTACGGATTGTCACAGGAAAAACTGATTGCAGCGGGAAGATTATCGAGAAAGTTGTGAATTTTATTTTTCGAATTAATTGAATTAATGTGCAAAATAAAGGTTTTTGCTTATAAAAATGTATTTTTCCTTTTTACTAAATGATTCTAAAAAAATATTGTTATGGGCTGTACATCTGCTAAAATATCCCCTAAATCAGAGAAATCGAGTTATTAGAAATAAATAACGGCTATAATAGAGCAAACTATTAGAAAAAATAATATTATTCTGTAACTATGAAATCTTGATCGAACTCCTCCCCAAAAAATCAACAAATTAACAAAAAAAAAAGGGGAGGGGGGGGTTGTCGCGCATCACCAATTTCGAAGTAAGCGTCAACGGATTAAAAAAATCATTTAAAAGCTTCCAAACAGAGAGAAATTAGCAAAAAAGAGAGAGAGAGAGAGAGATTTTAATTATTGTTAAACAAGTTAGTCCAAATATTCCTTCACTGCCATGTAAAAGTTGTTTTCCGGCAGATGTCTTGACAACGCCGGAAAGCCAAACTTCGAAAAGTTTCTCAGAGGTGAAGGTGTGCTAGTACTGGAGCAAGTTTCTTAAATGCATTTTAAGAACACGTTTACTGCATACCTACCTACGTTTACTGCATAAAATTAAATAGCAAACTGTGTGATATATAATAAATACGTACAAATATAATGCAAAACATGAATAAAAACCTAGTGCTTATGTCGCGCCAAAATCACTAACATTTTTCCTTTAGCACTCTACTATCCCTACTGAAAGTGCCGGACTATTAGCGGGACCGGATTGGAATAGTGCCTAGACCAGATTATTACGAATAAGAAGCAGTACTACGTACATTGATAGATTAGCTTACAAAGGAAACGTATTAATATTATTAAAAGTACAATATATAGTCCAAATATTTATTCTATGCTAATATTTAAATAAAATTCAATGCATCTTAATCCTTTAAAAGGCCATTTTTTTTTACTCGTCATAGTATATTAAATTATTTTTAGGACTGAAATTGGCTTAAGAAAAGTGATTCATGTAGCTTATTCGATAATTTTAATATTCTTAATTAATTAGGTTAATTTATCATTAAGCAGCAAATCAGGACACACCATTTTGGTTGATAAGGAACTGAATCATCTAAGTTACTGTCTTACTGAAAAATTTGTCAGAATTTACGTCAAACTACATAATTTCATACAAAGACTCATGAATTTGGCACAAAGCATACTTCCCACGGCTCAGAAAGGGTTAAACTCATTTTTCTGTTGATACTGTATTTTAATTTTGAATTCCCTAGATAATATTTTCACAGAAAAGTTCTGTACCGTCTTCACTCTTTTTTTTTTAAAGAAACAGAAACTGCATCAACATGTCTTAAAGATATCCCTAATGCCGCAAAGGAGAGGGGGGTAAGGAACTCGTAAGAGTAACTGTGCTTTCTCTAAGCAACAGTTATGGGTGACTTGACACCTCTTTCAATTCTAAATAAAAACTGTTGTTGTTTCTGATGGCACTTGCCATGGACAAGCCCGCTGAAATAAAAACTAAAGTTATGTTTATCTTTTAATAAACCCGGAAATGGATGGATTTCTTCTATCAATTCTGTCTTTTCTATTTATAGAACTCGTAATCTTATACTTAATCTTTTTTTTTTTTTCCTCCTCCCACTCGTCTGAAATGATATGATACGAATCTTCACAAAAGTTATTGATATGAATCTTCATAAAGAACATGCTTTTTGTAATTTGGATTTATTAAATGACAAGGTTGAGCTAAACATACAGCTTGAAATGAATCGCAAGGAGAGTGTAGTTTTAAAACTTATCTCGAAAATAAAAAAATAAAAAAAAACATTTATACATGTTTTAAGGAAATGCGGTTCTTCTATTAATTAAAATAAAAGTCGCCTTCAATGACTTTCCATTTCTATATTCCTGATATTTAATATCAAAAGATTGTAATGATTTGTGTAAGGTTCACTTTGTGTATCGATGAAAGAATTGTAATCGTTTAGCTTGTGTAAACTTGTGAAAACGAATGTTGGCAACAGATGTTTGGTTGTCGATGTCCGCCACGGTTGTAACCTACGCAGATGCTTTACCACAATAATAGATTTGTATTTTTTTCTAATTAAGAACTCTTTCTTAACATTTAAATTTCAAGAGGCTGATTATAAATCAGCCTTATATTTGTATAGGTTGACTGTAAACAAGATATAATTAGACGAAAGTGTGTTAGTTACAAAGCATTTCTCTCCTGAGAATGGTCATTTAAAAAAAAAAATCCGCTATACGCAAGTGCATTATTCATGCCTCCGCAAAACGGAGGTAATTAGATGATTCCCAACTTTAATGTAAAAAGCAGAAAGCTTCACATCTTATCCTCACCCCCATTAAATTTCTCAAAGCACGTTGTTTACTTTCAAAACTAATTGAACTTCCTCTATAAACAGTATCCTACAGCGCAAACGGATGAACGGATTGCAACGAAATTTGGCAGACAGACTATACACGAGATGCGCTCATGGAATTCCGGAGGAAAAAAATTTAGTCCACCAGAGAGCGCCTTTTCCGGCAAAACATTAAATTTAACACAATAAACGATCGAAATGGAATACAGAAACAATATTAACAATTCAGAACAAGAATTATGAGTTATAAAATGTAAAACCGGCTGTAAAAAGCTGTCAGTTTTAGGAAAAAAAATGTCAAAATCTGCATGCTCGCGAAGAAGAGGAAGCTTTATGTAAAACAGATTACGGTATGAAACGTATGCAGACGTTGTCATGTTTTATGTCCGTGCGATTTCTGATTATGGGACCACTTAAAAAGTCTGATGTATCGTAGAGGTGTTGCGACGTTGAATGACTTAAAGAACTCCTGCAACGCTGCATGTACGAGGCATCACAACTGATCAGTTATGATCTGCGGGTGGTCACATGGAGCTCCTTTCCCTACGTCGTCCTAGATACGATTAACAACTGCTCCTCTTGTGTAACTTCGTCCTAATCTGTTCTTGTTTTTGCAAGCTAAATTGTGTTTTTCTCCCTTAAACAGCGTACTGTTATTTTTTCCTTGCCTTAACTTAATGTGGTTAGATGACGAATTGATCAGAAATTATTAGTCAATAAATGTTAACATTGTTTCTGCATTCCGTTTTGGTTTTTTTAATGTGTTAAATTTGATGTTTTACCGGAAAAGGCGCCATCTGGTGAACATTTTGGAACTTTTTTTTTTTTTCGAAATTCCGTGAGCGCATCTCGTGTATAGTCTATACACCAAATTTCGTTGCAATTCGTTCATTCGTTTGCGTTGTAGGAAGCTGTTTATAGGGGGAGTGTAATTATAACCATCGTGAGTACATATATTACTTCTCAGCGCAATAAGTGTCCTAATATGGTAAGCAGTTTTAGTAATAGTAATAGATGCTGAATGGAAGGATGCTGGGTCAACAAAATGAAAAATTCCAGAAACAACAAGAATTTTAAGGATAGATATATCAGGACTCGAGTTATGATTATCTTTCTAAAAATTTCGCAGCTTAGAATTCAAAAATTATATAAATCCGAGAGATAAAGTTACAAGCCAGTCAGAATTCACTCGAGCGTTGAGTTAGTAAGGAATCAGCAATCGAGTTCAACTGAAGCGAGTATTCAGGTGAGAATGACAGACGTTTGAGAGGCGAGAATAGTTGAGCAAAATCTCTATCCTCCAAATCTCTATCTCTGTCAGCGCTTTGCTTTGTTAAGATTGTTTAATATCGATTTGTGTTACTGTTGACTATAAACTCGATTCTTGTATATGCTTGGATGTGTTTTGCTGTATGTGTGTTCGTGTTATAGTGTAAAGTAAAGCGTCGTTATTTGTTACTGAGACGTAGCGTTTTCCTGTTACTAATACATCAGATCTTTGATTTCTGGATTTTGAATTTCGTATTATATCTATATGGTTCAAAACATTTGCTGTTTAAAACTATACAACCTTTACATCACATTGCTCAAGAAATTATATTGTTGCAATAATGTGAATCTGTATTCCACCAAACCTGTATTGCACATTCTATTTAGAACATCCTTCCCTTTCCTTTTACTGAATTCACTAGCAAAAACTTCTAGATGGGGTTTCGTTGTTTATCTTGGAAAATTTTTATTTTAAGACACTTTTCCTCTAACAGATGCGGCTTAACAGAGATCCATAAAATTAGAATATAATTATTTTATTATAATTGTGTTAACATGATGCGTTTTTGTAAGCCTACCTAACCTTTAAGTCTACCTAAGGATTTTTTAATCATACTGCATATAAAATTACTGTAAACGTATTTTTAAAGTGAAATTTATTTAAAATATATTTAAGAACTTCTCTCAGCTTTCTACAAATATAAACGTAGACATGTTCTGTTTCCTTTACTGCACTTTCATTAGATGGCGAGAGGAGGTGGGAGAAGTGAATTGATTAACTTTCCAAAATAGTCTTCCCTGTT
Organism: Argiope aurantia; assembly: GCA_026543865.1. Taxonomy (NCBI): domain Eukaryota; kingdom Metazoa; phylum Arthropoda; class Arachnida; order Araneae; family Araneidae; genus Argiope; species Argiope aurantia. The sequence goes on along the minus strand of JAPMOR010052242.1, from coordinate 3,720,780 downwards.
CAACAGCAAGAATAACTCTTCCATTTTAATCAAAATTTAAAACAAAACCGCTAATAAATATTCCGTCGCTCGCATCATTAAGCGACTCTAATTGCATGTTCGACACACTTCGTTCCAAAAACGTCCGACGAGAGGGAATTCGAGTTTTTCTTTCACTTCTTGTATTTCCCTTTTTCCATACATTAGCTTAATGAATAGGGAAATCATCTGACCCAGATCTAGTTCGATTGCATTCATAAATGAAATAGATAATATAAAAAATAATTAAGATATTGAGCTATAAATAATTAAGTTCTAGACACGCTAATTACAGACGACGCGTAATTCAATACGTTAACTGAAAAAGAACCCGAAATAAATTCATTAAATCCTTAATTCGAACGATACAGCAAATTGTCAATTAGGCTTAATTACAGAGTTCAACACTCTAATCAAGCTGGATGAAAAAAAACAATAGAAAAGCGGATGATAGAGGCGTAATAACTTTTATGGAAATTTAAGCACCAATTTCCATAGATTTTTTATGGATTTCCTAGGAGTAATAGAATGGAAATACGTAAAAATAGCAAAAATGAAGACATTTTTTTATTGATTCCATAACTACATTAAAAGTCGCTAATGGGTTGCTTTGAAATTACGTGCTTATTATAAGCTTTGTTTGTTATGTTGCAGAATTTATTTTGATATTTTTGTGATAAATACGACTTTTTATTTAGTGCTACCAGATCATTTTTTAATAGTAAGCTAACAGCAAAACCACATCACAAACGTAATGGATCATGTTATTTAGTATTTAAATGCGAAATATCTTATGTTGTGTTACTAATGGAAAAGAATCAGTAGTAATTCAATAGAAATTAGATTTCAGAAAAACGAAATCGAAAAACTCATAAGACAATACTTAATAGAAAATTTGTTACCAATAGAGATACAAATGAAACACGTGTGCCTTTTCTTCAGAAACTTAAACAGGAAAATAAACAATGCCACGCACCGAAAAATAACAAATTGGCTCACAAAACACAGGAAATATTAAACATACGCCTTAAGTACACAACGGCATAACCAACCGAAAGCTTAGAGCATAAATTAGGCCGTCTAGCATGGAATGTACCCAAGAAAAAGAAATACTCTTCCCGACAGCTTCATTTCCAACAGTTACGACATCACTTTTTGCCACCAGTACGATGCACAATGAATAACAAAATTAAAATGTCATAAAACTTCGAGACATCTTTTCGAGATTTTATGAGAATAAATGAAATCTTTCTTTCGAAATCGGGTTGAAATCGCGACAGTTCCGAGTGCAGAAATTATCAATCTCAGAAATTAATCAGAAGCTTATTAATGATACAGATACAGTTCGTTTCAGTATTCCAAGACTACCGCTTTTTAAAGATTCTACCCCGTTAAGGGGTGAGCGCATTTCCGGAATTCTTCGACCTTGATTTCGCTCTATTAGATATTTTTTCGTTCAATTTTTTTTCTTCCACCTGTAAGTGAGTGTCATGTTTTTTGCCACCAAAATCGCGTATTCCTTGCTTATATGGCAAGTTCAAATGGTAATAAAGCTTTTAGAAGGGAAACAAAAATATATAATATCATTGAATGTGATCGAGATCATCTGCTGTTGTTAATATGAAAATGTTATAAAAAAAATTCAGTAACAAAAACGTGTTTAACATAAAAAATTATTAATATTACGTAAAAAGCGAATTATCCAATTTTAAAAACAAATCTTCTATTTATTCATCATAATTTAATGTTTAAGCCTCTTACACTAAGTAAAAATTGTTCTAAAGCATTTTATTGTGAAATGGTACTTTTTCCCGACAATATTGTAATTCGTGATGTTTTATCCGCAGTTTAAGTTAGCGGATAATTTGAGTTTACCCTATTATTAAATGTAAACATCTCCTTTTAAATTTTCACTCACACCTATTTTGACTAAATAAGCGCATTTTGAAGAGCATGCGCAAAAGCGCTGAAGGTTTTTAAATCCGTGAATGAACAGTACATGATTTTTCAGCTGCTCTTTAAGTACGTTCACAGTGATTAAATAAAATATTGCAAGCAGCAATAACAACATTCTACATTTATAACTTCGCACAACATCTCATACCAGATATAAATCAAAAGTAGAAACCACAGTAGGTAACTGCCAATGCTACAAATAATGTAATAACTGGTGGGATTTAAGACCAACCGATTTTCGATCTGATTCCAGAATGGTCCAAGTCTTATAAATGGGAGAAAAAAATTTAATTTATTCACTGCAATCAGCTACAGCAGTTTCACTTAAAGCGAATAAGCACAATTATTCAAGTGGTCTTTTGCTCTAAAATCATCCATTAAGATTATCACTTGCTCTATTATTAATTCAAATTTTACAAATTTTTAAAAAATGTTAGGTGTATAAATATGATTTCACATTCTTGAAAAGATGTCATTTAAGATTTGTTTACATGCTGCTAGTTCTCGCAATACTTGCATAGTCTCGAAAATACGCATCACCTATTCAAGATCTGTTTATGGCACCCATTTAAATATAAACAATCATTATTTTTATCTCATTAAGATGTCGAATTTTGAGACAGAAAAGGAAAAAAAAGTATTTACGAGAAATTTCATTATTTTACGGCGAAGAAAATCGCTCCTTTGTTGTCTGAAAATAACACATTCATTATCCAAAGAATGTTTTCGACGGTTAAAAATAATGATTTCAGGACATATAATGAAAAATATGTAAAACAACGAAAAATGCTGAAAAAGAAATTAGGCTGAAAATTCTAGTCAAAAAACCCTTGCAAAGGGATAAATTTTATTCAACTAAATATTTCACAAAAACGATAAGGAAGTCTTAAAATAAACACGAAATTTTGAAAGTCATATATGAGTTGCTGCATTAGAAACAAAAATGAAAACAATTTATGTAATGAAATTTTAAGGAAGGGGGGGGGGATAAATTCATTCCAACAAACCATGAAGCCTGAAAATATTAGTGCATCGAGAATTGGGTCCATCAGGTCGTAACAGAACACTCACGGCAGGAAAGTAACGTTGCTAATCGAGGCGAAAAAGTGGCATGATCAATTATGAATTATTGAAACATGACAGGTAATGAATGGTAAACATTACAAATTACAATTTATCAATTTAAAGAAGCACTAGAGGGAAAAAAAAATTCAAAATAATTTTGAAAAAGAAAACAAGATTGCATTTAAATATGACTATGCGAAATTTTGCACAAACTGTAAAAGAAACTCTAGAGCCCCTCAACCCGCTATATTCACCAAATGTTGCTATTTCGAATTATTAGTTCCATCACTGTTGAGCATTCTTTCTGGACTGTGACTCACTATTAACCCTCTGCACTTAGAAAAGTAATTCGATGCAAAATTATTCACCTAATAGAAGGGCTTGCTTATTGTTTCGAAAAATAAATATATATAATTGTTTTAAGTTAAATTTCCCCGAAAAATTCATTTACATCTTTTTACCATTCTGCAGGTATTTTTAACAACAAAAATTGAAAACTAAATAAATAAAACATCAAAATGATGCAGCGTCTTGAATGGTGGCTTGAATGGTTAATATGGAAATCCAAACTCGCCCTAATAGCAGGTACAAAATAATCAGTTAAAAAAACCGAGGTTACTGTTTTTGTCTGATAAATGGTGATTGCTGATTTAAAATATTCTAATTAAATATTTATTTTGCTCATACAGAGACACACTCAAAAAGTGCCTTTTCTTGAAAAAAGGCAGATATTTATAGGTTTCTAATGATGTTTTATATTGATTTTAAGGGACAGTTTCGAACATTTCGACTCAAAATTTTGATGACAGTACTAATAAACAAACAGAGACCACAATGGTAAAGTTTTTAAATTCCGTCAGCAGTTTCAGCTGCACAAAATATTGGTTAAGCAATAAAATTTGCCACTAATGCAATCCCAAAGAAAACTTGCCGCGGAAAACATCGCAAATGGCAAACAATTCATCTCGTACAAGGCAAATAACAAACATAACCGTCACTTACAGAAACAGCAGAGACTAATGCTAGTTAGTAATAACAGCAAGAAGAAAATTGCACAAACCGCCAGCAAAGACAAGAAAGAAAAAAAGAAGGGGAAAAAAAAAAGACAAAGTCAAGCGACACAATATATCTGCTGCGCTTCAATAAATTCTGTTTACGTATTGTTTGAACAACGTCTACTTCCGCAAATTGTGTTTTCCGTTTTGCCTGCTCGAGATGAATTGCTCTGCTCCCTTACTTAAGCTGACCTGAACACTCGAAAAACGTCGTGATTTGGCGGCAAACCATTACATTGGTATCTGAAAAAAGGGTGAGATTGTCACGAAATGCATGTTATTTTGTTTGCATATACACAATATGCAATATATCCGGATAAATAAAAGAAAAAGTCAGTATTCGGAAATAATATAAGTACACACGGACAGAGATACGAAAATAAAATCAGCGACAAAGTACGAAAAGTGCACCTTTTACAATAATCCGATGAAACATTGAATGACCAATTAAAGATGATTCTCAGTTCAGATTATAAAAGAACCCATTTAGTAATTCACAAACGACAATTTAACTATAATAAATCACTTAAAAAGAATTGGTATTCGAATCTTTCGGAAGGAAAACTCAAGTAACAGCCAAGTAAATTGACTATCAATAAATACTGTTTATTACAAGAGAAATATGATAGTGCAAGTGTCTTTTCTCTTCGCTCCAATGAAAAGTAAATAGTAACACTAACAATATACCTATAGGAGGGACAGCGAACTGTCATCCATTTCCTCTGGTCAGAGGTTATTGCAGAAACCGAAACTAAGCCGATGGTCTCCATACAATACCGGAAGTGTGACAACAGCAATTTGAACAAAGGTTTATTTTTGTGGAAAACGGTTTATAGTATGTCAATGCATCAGCACCACACACCAGCAGACATAGAAATTCGAAAGACGATCGTTACAAAGCTAAGTTTGGGTATTTCTCCATGCACTCATTCGGTCCATCTCTTTGGACTTCTCAGAGATGTAGTAAGCAGTATCTTTTTATAGAACATTATATAAAAGAGGAGGTGCATCAATATTTGGTTGCTCAATCCAAGGGGTTGTGTTCTTATTCAGCTGTTATCTTTGCTTACATGTTTTCCAACAATACCTACACCAAAAAAAAAAACATGCCTTTTTTGTTAGCGAAAAATAACAATGAACAATTTTGTATAAATAAATTTTAGACCAGTCACAAACTAATATTCCTTGTATTTATAAATTTTTTTATCCCTCTGGCCCAAAACTTCAGAACTTATTCATGTAAATGATTATCTAGGGCAAAAAGCAGAGGACAATTAGATAGGGCAATGTCTGAAGAGTAACGCAGACTACGAAGCGAACATGTTGATTATCTATTTTGCTTTAGCCGTAGGAGAATTCGCCTTGTTTTAAAGAAGGGCCATTCCTTTCTTGTTGACTAATGCTGACGAGAGAAACTGCAACTCTTTATAACAAGGCTGAGTACACGTTAGCCGAGATGGCTTCGCAGCTCTCTGGGGATTTAAAGTGCTCAAAGGCCAGCACTAGTCCATTGAACAAAACCAATACTTTCTGTTGATGAATGTTCCGTTAGGCGACCAATGCTACAGGACCAAAGGAAAATGATGTTTCCTTTTCCTGTTACTATATAACATTCATTTCTTGTCACATATCAATATATTGCTCACGAATGAGGTGGTCTCTAAGTCTGACAGCACCTAAGGAGAAATGGTGAATTGTTAAAAATAGTTTTCCTCGATCAACATGCGAGACACTCACTGAGTTTCCATGTCTTTCCAAGATTATGTCGATCTTTCCAGTACTTCAAACCCTTGTGCAAGTTCACACATTTGATGCGACTCGATGCCTTCCTTAAGCATGGCTTTGTTGATGGTGAATGGATACCCAATCCTGGATTTGTCTAGGAGGCTCTCACGTCAAAATACGAATAGACTGAACCATTTTTGTGTTGTAGGCTCACTAAATGGTATCTCTAAAAGTGTGATGTATACTTTTCGAGCAGTTTCGGTGGCAAAACATTTTTTGACATTGACAGTGTCATCTCAAGAATGTATTTTTTAAGGACCAATTTGTACTTTCAAAACGAACAACGTGCTTTAAAAACCTTATGCTGAATGAAGATTTATGTAATATCGTGATCTCGCCAGAATTGCAAAACTAGTCATTTAAATCTTTTATCAATCAAAAACATGATGATGTGGAGAAAATTTGGATTTCTCATATTTATAAACTAGCTTTTCGATAAAGCATCCGCACTGTTATATTTTAAGTCATGTCGTTAATATTTCATAAATTTCTAGTTTAGTAATTTTCTTTTCAGTAAATTCATTTACGAAAGAAAAAAAAAACTGTAAGTTAAAATTAAATTAATAGTTTATTTTAAGAAGAATAAACTTAATGAGAAGGGTGACTTAGTCAATAGCACTTACCTTGACTCACTTCAACGACCACATGATCACCAAAATATACTGTAAAAGACCTATTGGAATAAAAAAGAAATATTAGAGTTACATACAGAGCAGCATAAATATAGTATTTATGTCTTTTGACTAATTTATGATTACAATAACCTGTTCAGAAAGAAACGGGTGAGAAATTATATTCTAGAAATTCATATAAAAATGTCACACATGCGGTGAAAACTAATTTGGTACGATGAGCATCAATTACAATAATTGCTGCTTAATGTGATCACTTTAGATCTTAAGAGTTTTGATAACATTAATAGGTTGATAACAATAACCGAATGGGAAAAGAAAGAAAAACACTTGCCTCAGGACTATCCATAATTTTTTTCAAAAGTAACAACTAAAAATATTCATTAATTGTTGCTTATTAACATTTATTTTTTAACAGTTTGCTTATGTATTGTTCGTAGTTGTATTGTCCCATACTTCTTTTCAACTCATACATATCCATTGGAATCGTAAGTGTTTATTATTTGATTTTACTTAAAATCCAAGATTTTTCACAATTTTACAACGAAAAGGCTGCAAATTTTGCAATTACGCCACAGCGATGCGGTAACTTGTTTTCCTGTTAACTTTATGAATTTTAATTTTGTCTTTAACACTCAAATCAGCTTTTTAAAAAATCTCTTTTGCAATAACAATTTATTCCGGTAGTTTATGACTATTCGACAGATTCCAAGCCAGGTCTTATGCATTTAAACTAATATAAACCACTCTAGTCTAGACAAAGGAATGTGAACTCAATCCCATTGGAAAGATGATTCCCAGATGCTTCCTTACAAGTGGAGCGAGAAATTCCCCGAACGTCAGTTGTTAAATCTGGTTGAAAATGAAGGATCGGTTAATTCTATATGTCAAAACTGATAACCTTAAATGATGTAGTAATCACACGAAATGAATACTTTTGTGTGCCTTTGAGTACATCGTTTCGAAACTAAAGAATTTTCATAATATGAATCGAATAACTTTAACCGTGATCTCATTATTCCAATGCATTTTGAGTTAATAGGCACATTTTGTAATGATACGGGGGGGGGTGATAATTCTATATCATCAAAAGCAATGCATCAATAAAATATATTAAAGATTCAAAAGCAGAAAAATAAAAAAGTTTTAAAAATATTTTATTAGTATATTAAAAAAAAGAGAAAATCATTCTTTTAATATATATATATGCAGTGACCAAATAAGTAAATTAATTAGCTAAAAATAAAACTGTCATTTTGTATTATAACAAAAACTAATTGATCCGCGAATCAAAAAGCAAAACCTCATACAGATGTACATTAAGTTACTAAATGTATCTAAGAAAAGCTAACAAAACCACTCCCCTGAAAATGCTCCCAGATCTTTCCGAAATGAATGAAGTTTCGAAAAAGGAAGGAGAAAAGATAGTTCCACAAACTCAGAAGCGTTGGTTGGAGTCGAATCTTTCCTCATAATTCCTTTATTTGGCGGAAGGGAGCCATTCCGGTCTGGCAGAAATTGTCCGATAGGAACAAGGAACTTAATGCGAAGGCTCGTCACGTCGTTCTAAACTACGTCTAAGAAAAATTAAAATACTAAGAAGAGTTCTATTGTTTTCTATCGAATTGGAATTTTTCTAAAAGACTCCAATAGAGATGTTGTTTCTTTGGATTTGCTTTTGCTAAATCTGAAATGCCGAATTTGGGTCCAATCAGTGAGGTTCCACTGAGCATCCATTGGAATACCGATAGCAATGGAATGCACAATCAAACAAATGGAATGTGTGCGAGTTCCACATAAACTTTTCTTCTTATCGTCTCATAGGAAAATAAAACAGGAGAAATGATTTCTCAAATCTTTTTCGCATACTCTCTTATAAATATATTTGCATATTATTAACCGTACGCCATTGACGAACAATATTGCGAAAGAGCCTATAAAAATACGATAATTGTTTGTGGTTAATCGCTAGGATGCTATTAATACACTAATGGATATGGTTTCCTCAAAATTTTCTCGCGCACTTCGTAATGAAGGTATTATCACCTTACTACCGTATAAAATTGTGGAATTTGGTGAGAATGCAAATGCCTTGTGTGGCATTGGCGAAAAACAGATACTGAATATAGATATTTGGCATGAATGCAGCATTTTTATTGATTCTACTATGCATTTCTGACGTATTTCTTTTCTTTTTTTCGGCAGATTGAAAGCAAAAGATTACAAAGATTGGAAGATCACAAAGAAATTTTATGTATTTCAATCACTGCTTTTTGAGTTATTGCATTAGCATCTTTAAGAAAATACAAAGCCAACCTTCTATTTGATTTTGTAAGGAGTTTCAAATGTTAAGCCTGTGTTTCATTCTATCTATCTTAACATGTAGTTGTAGTTAATTTTATCTACTTCATAAATTGCAGTTGTCAAGTTCGTCTGTAATTAAATAGACTTCTTCTGAATGGATTTTGTTCAAAATTCAATAGAGATCTGAAAATTTGGTCGTGTTGTTGTTACTTATTCCCAAGATCAGCAGGGCTAGATCAGGTCCATGATATTGTGTACCCTAAAAAAGTTCAAAAGCATCAGTGGACTGTTTGTCATATCCCGTCTGGTAAGTACCAGGCAGGTAAAGATGTGTTCAGGTGAAGCCTGCACCTTAGAGCAAATGCTGCAAACATCAAGGCACTTGGAGCCACCATAATATTTTAATGATCTAAGATGACCACTGAGGAAGCGAGTGTGGGTGGTTTGATCTTGTCGGCGTTTTACTCCTGGTAGGGCCACCCTAGGCGTGAAGGCCATTCCATTATACCCAGCTAAGTTCTGCAGGCACCGGAGCTGAGTCAGTCTTCTACCCTAGGTGCTCCAGTCTTTGACCACAGAAGCTGCTTATTTACCCCATCCATGGTTAAGTAAATTTGGTCGTACCCTCTAATTTAACGCGTTCGAACTGAGGAAAATCTGAAATGTAGAGATAGAAAACCTCTAGCTCAAATTTTTTGACGATTACAGTACTTTATTTATACTTTATTATGAGAAAACAAATAGTATAGCAATACTTAATATTAATTTTTAATCATACATTAGAAGAAAAGCCTACAGGATGTTTGATATTAATTTCAATTCAAAATATCTATTCATAGCACTGCATCAAAGCATAAGTTGAAGAGCAATTTTCGAGATGAATTAGAAATTCAATCAATCCATATTATATTTATAAATTTTATGTGCGTTTAAGAATTTTTTTTTTCCTGCGGATATTCATTGAGAATTATTTGAGGACATTGAAACAACCATCCACGACGGTAAGTATTAAGATTCATTTTGACATATCCATCAACTTTGATGAAGTTATACTACCATTAAAACATACTATTATATTTCATCACATTTTAAATGATACTTGAACAGTTGGAATGGTTACCTTTACTTTAATATTCGTTCTGTGCAAAATAATACTTTACTTCTCTCTTCAATTCATTTCATGATTGGTTCTTCTTATTAAAGATTCCTTAGCTCTTTCATTTGTCTAACTTCTCATTTTCGATGATTTCGCTTTATATTAAAAATAATTAGACTTAAAATCATTTGTTTTGTACTATCAAATTAAGGGGGGGGCGTTTCAACAGATGCAAGCATTTAAATAATACGAATATCCAAACTGCTGCCAAATGAAGATTAACAAATTTGGTTTGATTTTCTGTTCACATAAGCACTTTATATATAAAGATTATTATACCAAACTGGAGCCAAAAAAGTTTCCTCTCCAGGGACACAACATATTTTACTATGAGCTAGTAGTCTTGTTGCTTTTTTTTTTAGTATTTAATTAATGACATCTAAATTAAATACTTATTTTCTAACTTCAATCAAGTAAAACGTTTCTAAAAAGAAATTATTCTATAAATTACAACTGAGTATTTCACGGTTCAAATATTTAGAAGGATTGGATTTAACAACATTCGTTCGATCTAGGTGATCGTCCTAATTCCGCAATCCTCCCCAGTATCCTTTTTCTATAAAAAGAAAGAGGCACTGCTATGTAATATTAGAAACTTCAGTGTCTCATTTTTCTAGGCCTAGTATAGAAAATCAAGATTTGCCCCTCTTCTTTTGAGTATGAGGATGATGGATTATATCGACGACATTTCCATCTCTCATCTGACATGTTAAGAGGTGTTTTTTTAAGTTGATGGAAGTTTCCATCACCGTGTATTAGGATCCATCTCGACAATGAGGCGACAAAAAATAGGAGGGGGAAAAAAAAAGTATATCGATCCATACCTCTTTCGTGTTTTCTTTTCTTTTTCCTTGTGCTTTTTTATAATAGGAAACTGATACTAGGCCAATACAAATATAAATGCATGTAGTAACCAAAAATTGATATAATATTTTGTCTCAATGTGACAAAAAAACATGCAAAATGTGATAATGAAGGCAAAATTATTGTATATTCTGTTTTAATTTAATATAAATTTTAGGACTGGAGAAGGCAGACATTTTATGTGTAATTTCATAATAAAGAATTCAAATATTATATCGAAAATAATTGAGTATAAGAAGCGGTGTTGGGAAATTGTAAAAAATTATTCAATCATCAAGCAGGAAATCAAATAATCTAACTCAGTAGATCTCTTTTCTTTTGAAATATTAGATACTAGCCGCCTTTGGCGACCAGCCGGTTCGCCAATCTTAATGTTTGTTTAAATTTTAATAATTAAATATTTTACGCAATTCCTACTTTAATAGATTCTTCATCAAAATATTTTAAAAATTCACATTTTGATAGTCATATAATTCACTCATAATATTTTAAAAGTCTTCAGTCATAACGTAATATGTATCTCTCTAATTTTCTGTTAGCTCCCGTAGAATTTATGCTTTAAATTAAAGTGAAAAGAATTAATCTGCCCTTAATATAATAATATTTTTTACTGAAACAAAGCATTTTTTTATAATATGATTACTGATAACAGAGCCACTGAGCGTTTAAACTTTATGGGCACTAAAGAATATCTTTCTTAATTTATGTAATATCTCAAGAATTTGTCAACAAAATTTTCTCAGATTCATCATGAACAGATCGATTCATTAACAATGTTTAATTTTAAATGCATCAAACACTAAGAAAATAAAATGAATCGTTTAAAATAATCGGTCGAAAACAGGTTTAAAAAAACTACTTAAAAAACGATGTACTTAAAACTATAAGCATATACAAAAATATATTGTTACGAAATTTTCTTTACCGGGGTTCGTTTGGATAGTGGAAGTTATATGGTGTGGAGAACGCTCAATAACCAGACGGCAATGGAAAAAGAAAT
>JAPMOR010052242.1:3658491-3708935 GCA_026543865.1 Argiope aurantia | reverse complement strand
GTCGCCAAATTCGTCGCCAAGTTTGTCGCCAAGCTCTGGGACCTCCGGCGCGCCACACGGATTCCGTCCATTCAGATGACTGTAAAACTTTCTTTCCAACGATGGAACAAACTATGCTGGGAAGCCGAATTGCAGGTTTGTAACAATATAACTAACATAAATACAATTTAATTACAAAAGCATGCAACTAACCAAAAAATAATTTAAATCAAGAATCATCCGTTGATAATATTATCAACAATCAGAACACAATGAATTTTCACGCCAGTTACGATAACGCAAATGCGTGAATTTTTCTACGCCAGTTGGGGTAACGCTATGCAGATTGGACATTTTTAATTTCCTTTATTCTGTTTTATTTTAATTCAAAAGTACTTCAGAATGAATCTGAAAGATCGAGAAAGAAAAGAATCTAACAATGTTTAATTTTAAATGCATAAAACATTAAGAAAATAAACAGAATCGTTTGAAATAATCGGCCGAAAAATGTTAACCCTAGCCTTATTACTGTTGGGGGAAAAAACTGAAGCCTTACTCATTTGGCGGTGGGGAAAATGGAAGATTTTTTGGCGGGAAAGATAGTTTTTAATTAATAATTAAAATTCTAATTAAAAATTTAAAAAAAGGGACCCCAGATGCACATTCACGACCTCTAAGGTATACATGTACCAAATTTGGTAGCTGTAGGTCGCCAACACACACACATTGAGCTTTATTTATAATTACAGATAATCCGTATACTGGCTCATGAAAAATATTCACTTTCATAATGTTCAACTATTGCTAAGTAATCTCAATGCCATGTTAATACCCACATCACCTGTTAAGTCTGGTGGTTATTTATGAACCTTGAATTCAAGAACTCCGGGAAATATTCCTCAGCAATTCGATTCAATAGATGCTCTTTAGAATTACCACGGATTTTACACATTTCCAAGTAAAGCATTCCTCATTTTACACTTCAAAGCAAAAACATCATTCTAGTCTTTATTTTCTGCTTCTCAGCCGGTTTGGTATAAAATCTGATGCAACTTTTTGGCATAAGATATTTTAATATAACATCTTGGCTTAAGATGCAAAATATAAATTGTATTCATCTAGTTCATCGAGTGTTTGAATTATCGTTTTTATATACAGACATATATGATTCCAAAAATGTATTTTTCGGACAAGAGGGGTTGACACAGTATAAATTCACCTAAATTACGAGAGCAAGTATTTTTATCAATAGAAAACTTGTTGTAAGTTTACTTTATCTGTATAAATATAAAATTAATAAGAAAAAATTAAATTTGTGAATGTAAAGATGAAGATATGAAGTAAAAAGACATTGGAAAGGATTGCAGGATAAATATATAACGATTTTGATCCTGAGTGCTAAGGCCAAAATAAAATGTAAGCACCTGTCACCTAAGGTGATTTTACCTGTCGCTTAAGGTGATGCGCAATTTAAAAATATTTTAGTAATATTAATCGACTGAGAACAACAATTGAATTGGGTGACATCAAAGGAAAAAAAAAAAAGCACATACTTAGGGTTATTTATATTTCATTTAAAAAATAACTTTTAAAAATGTATTAATTATTACTAATTGACAATTTAAGTATTATTAAGTATAAGTATAAATATAAGTATTATTAAGTATAAGTATAAATATAAGTATTATTAAGTATAAGTATAAATATAAGTATTATTAAGTATAAGTATTTATAAGTATTATTAAATATAAGTATTTATAAGTATAAGTATAAATATTATTAAGTATAAGTATAAAGTACTTAAGTATTTATTTATATATGATTCGTAACTAAATAATTGCTTTTATAAAATTTGCTGAAAGATCTTGCATGCTGACTTCAAATTACTTTTTTCTCATTTCGGAATTCATTGAAAGAATTTCTTCAACACATTCTTTCTTCAATTATTTTCTGCGCCTTTTCAATTTTCAGTTTAGTAAATCAATTCTTTTTTTTTTTTAATCCTGTTTATAACTGTTGACAGATTTTCTGTCCAATCTGGTCGCTTAGCTGTCTATTTAAACCAATCTAGACCACTCTAGTCCAGGCAAACGAATATGAACTCCATCCTATGTGGAAACGACACTCAGATGTTTCCTTTCTAGGAAAACGAGCAATTTCAAGAACTTTAATCATTAGCATTAGTTGAAAATGAAGTATCAGTCAATTCGCTATTTCCAAACTGATAATATTAAACGATGTATGATCACATAAAACGAATACTTTTGTGTACGTTTGAGTGCGTCAGTTCGAAACCAAAGGATTTTGATAATATAAAATGAATGAAAACATTAATTGCGATTATCTTAAGTAATGTCTATCATTAAAAGAGGGAGGGGGTAGAGTATTGAAGCTTTGAAGTTTCATGACGTAAAAGATTATAGGTTAAACTGATTGCATGATATCCACTAGTTTATATGCAAGAATCAATGGCAGAGCCATTCAATTCAAAAGGTTGGCAAATAGTTATAAGCGACCCCATGAAGTTTTGCATAAAATTTGAAGAAGAAAATATATTTCTAGCTCTCTTATTGCAAATGTTTCTCCTGCCAGTATTCAGCAGTAAAACTCTACTACCTGAAGCAGATGTAATCAACTTTGGAATACCATTACAGAATTCGATAAGCATATTTGGGGAAATCCTAGTTTGTGTTACAATTTGTCAGAGAAATTCAATACTATTATAAGAGAAAAAAATTAAAAATGTGGTATCATTTCGCAGAAGAAATAGACTATGTATATTATAAAAGAAACAGAGAAAGAAATCAACTGTTTGAATAGCTTGCCGGTCTCGTATCCAATGTCAGATTTAGGTATTTTTACTACCCTGGATATATTATCTTGTAATAAAATGTTCGATTTAGTTTCACATTTTTAATATTTTAACGTTTTATTTTTTAATAATTCTTTTATTTTATTAACCTTGTAAAATATATGTTTATTTTTATCGATCTACACCAAACTTTCTGGCAGCCACATTTATGCACGATATTATTGAAGCAGATATTCGGTGCGTATAAATAATGAAATAACAAAGTAAATGAAACAATAAAGAACCTGGCCAATTATATTTTATATCGTATTCATATTATCCTAATATTTTAAAATTCATAAAATTTGCATTATTTACAAACTTATTTATCCGGCTACTACGAAAATAAAGTTGCTTAACTGGTTCGTTACGGCCCACTCCCGGCATAGTGAGTGGCCCAATGCAGCTGCATAGTCGGCAGTTCGCGATATTTCACATCATTAGAAAAAAACACTTATCTACTCAAAGATTTGAGTAACCATTTCTACATTATAAATTTTGTGAAAAATGAATTGGGGAATTGACTCACTAATGACAAATTGTCGAAGGGTTTTAACCCTTTAAAGGGCCATTTTTTTCTAGTCATATTATGTTAAAATATTTTTAGGCTTGAAATTGGAATAAGAAAAGGGATTCATTTAGCTTATTAGATAAATTTAATTTGAATAATTAATTAATTTGGTTAATTAATAATTAAGTAACAAATCAAGACACGTCATTTTGTGTAAGATAAAGAACCGAAGCATCTAAGTTTCTGTCTTTGTAAAAAAATTTGTCAGAACTTATGCCAACCTTCATAATTTCATACAAAGATTGATAAATTTGGTGGGAAGCATACTTCCCACGGCCCTAGAGAAAGGGTTAAATTAAAAACAATTCAGGTGCAAAAGCAGTCAGAATACAAGTATTTTCGCATTTATTAAAACAACGGTAAGAATTTTATAATTAAAACTTTCAGAGTGTAATAAAAGTTTAATAATCAATAGTTATTATAATATTCTTCCAAATTTTCAACTAAACATATTTGGGACTCCAGAATGAATTTAAAATTTTTGTGTACGTCAGTTGGTGAGCTTCGAATTCAAAATTCTCCCAAACTTAAAAATTAAATGTGAATTTGTCTAACTTCTTTCTCAAGTAAATCAAAACTAGACTCAAAGAAACTCTGCCACACCGTAAGGCTCGGCACGTCTTAATCAAAATTAAGAGTTTCACCAGTAATTGCTAAAGCACTCTTCCGAGAGTGATACATTGACATCAACTGGGAATTCATAACTTATGGATTATAAATCTCTGAATCTCGGGGTGGAAAAGTTTTCGGAGAACATGTTTCTGGGTGACAGGCGGCTGCAGCAGACGTTACCTTCCACAGGGATCGATTAGGGGGGAAGAGTGTGATTTATGAAACTTTCTGGTGTTAGGAAATGTTAAAGGGTTAGCACAGACTTTTCTCTAAGAAGATGGATGCATCGATCATGTGTTGCTTTCTAATTAATCGCTTTAACTCGGATGGAAAATATCTCACTCAAGGATGATTCGAGAAAACTGTATAGTGAACAAAGAAATACGTTAACTAATTTTTAGGGGATTAATTTTTGATAATAAAGATAGCCGAATAATGCAGAGAAACAGAAATTAATTAATAAATAAAGGCAACTTTGCCATGCTTCGCAAATGTCAAAATTATAAAAATAAGCGTGCAAACAGGCTCGTCAAGCACACAAAATATCGCAGCTCATTGAGGTAATTTCAAAATCCCTATCAAAGCACCGTTCAATCCAATCAAAACAATTCACTAACCACCATTTAACCTAAGTATTGGGCATAGATTAAATATTGGTACATTAATGATTTTTCAAAATATTCCGTTGTGGTCTGAAATAATTACACAGTATAACATACAGACAAAACTATCTTAGTTCAATAAAAATGTAATAATTATTATTGCTTATTTTTACTTTAATTTATTTATATTACTTTTAACTCCTGATCTGATGAGATTTTAAGCCTTCCAAATTATACTGCGTTTGGAACCCCAAAATCGAATCATATCTGATAAAAAGATAAATGATTGATTCGTTGGTGCTTTTGTGACTTACCTCCATTGATGATGATGTAATAAAATACAAATAAAATATTTCTTATGTAAACAAATGGATTTACAAACCATTAAAAAATAGAGAGACCGTGCTAGAAAACCATCTTAGTTTTACAGAATGAAATAGGGTAATGAATAAAGATTTGAATACTAGGATTGTTTGGTGAAAAGTGGGAAAATTTTATGTAAGTTCTAATCTAATTACTACTGCAGTAAGCTGTAATCTCTTATCGTGACATGGGGTCTGATATAACCATTTGCAATTTGATATTGGTATAAACGTAATAAACAAAAATAAATTAAAAGTCGTAAGCGGAAACTAAGTGCATCAGATAAATATATCGCAAATATCATTTAATTATAATTATAAAAAAAGAATAAACAGAATTCAATATAAAATAAACATAACGGGACTGGCGAAAGAGAGAAGTATAATAAGAAGAAAAAAAAATTGTCATATTTACTGATAAATCACAAACGCAACTCAAATGGGATGGCTAAAGTAAATTTTAGAGTTGCGAAAACGCAGAGAGTGAGAGCTTCAGTATACAGCAGGCCAAAAATTATTAAAACACGCGGCAGGGGTTAACCGAAAAAACTTTTTCGCATATTTCTAATAAACTTGTCTTGTCAGAGAACGCCTTACATGGCATTGGCGTACAATACATAAGAAATACTTTTTTTGAGTAAATTTAGCATTTTTACTAAATCTATTGTGTAACCAAGGCGGGCTTTTGGGCGATTAATCCTGTTAATAGCATCCGAAAATCGAATTTATGCTTTAGACAAGTTTTTCTCAACCGATTCAAACAAATATTTGACACAACACTGCACTTATAGTCGCAAAAAACCATACAAATTTGATATACTATAGTCACTGCGTTATTGAATGATTGCGTTTACATGTTTTAGAAAGTACAGACCGACAGACTATCAATCAGTCGTTGGATTTGGCTCAAAATTTGACAGGTGTCTTAAACAAGAGATGTTAAATCTGTGTACCGAATTTTAACTATCTAGTTCTTTTCTTTTAGTAGTTATCGTGTTAACTTATATTCGAACAGCCGAACAGATGATTCTTCTGAACAGAATGTACACAAAATTTGTCAGAAATCTGCAAATTTTTTGTAAATACCATATACCAATTTTCAACCATCTAGCTCAAAGCGTTTTTGAGTTATCTTTGTCACAGGCAGTCGGACATTGTCCAAAAATGAGTTTTTTTTTTACTCAAGGAAGTCTAAAATGTGGAGATTCGTGAAAACCTGGAGTCCGAATGTTTTGACGTTTACTATACTTTCTCTATGCTACGTATACAAAAAAGTAAAAAGCCACCTTGGTTTAGCATATTTAAATTTTTCCAAAAAATAGAACCAAGATTTTATTTATTAATTACTAGCCGTCTTTGGCGACCAGCTGGTTCGGCAATCTTAATGTTCGTTTAAATTTTAATAATTAAATATTTTACGCAATTCCTACTTTAATAGATTCTTCATCAAAATATTTTAAAACTTCAAATTTTGATAGTCATGTAATTCACTCATAATATTATAAAGGCATTCAGGTCATAACGTAATATGTAACTCTATAATTTTCTGTTAGCTCCCGTAGAATTTATGCTTTAAATTAAAGTGGAAAGAAATAATCTGCAATTAATATAATAATATTTTTTCTGAAACATAGCATTTTTTTTTATAATATGATTACTGAAAACAGAGTCACTGAGCGTTTAAACTTTATGGGCACTAAAGAATATCTTTCTTAATTTATGTAATATCTCAAGAATTTGTCAACAAAATTTCCTCAGATTCATCATGAACAGATCGCTAAATTAACAATGCTTAATTTCAAAACGCATCAAACACTAAGGAAATAAAATGAATCGTTTAAAATAATCAGTCGAAAACAGGTTTAAAAAAAAACTACTTAAAAAACGATGTACTTAAAATTATAAGCATATACAAAAATATATAACTAACATAATTACAATTTAATTACAAAAGCATGCAACTAACCAAAAAATAATTTAAATCAAGAATCATCCGTTGATAATAGTGTCAACAATCAGAACACAATGAATTTTCACGCCAGTTACTATAACGCAAATGCGTGAATTTTTCTACGCCAGTTGGGGTAACGCTATGCAGATTGGCCATTTTTAATTTCCTTTATTCTGTTTTATTTTAATTCAAAAGTACTTCAGAATGAATCCGAAAGATCGATTCATTAACAATGTTTAATTTTAAATGCATAAAACATTAAGAAAATAAACAGAATCGTTTGAAATAATCGGCCGAAAAATGTTAACCCTAGCCTCATTACTGTTGGGGAAAAAATACTGAAGCCTTACTCGTTTGGCGGTGGGGAAAATGGAAGATTTTTTGGCGGGAAAGTTATTTTCAATTAATAATTAAAATTCTAATTAAAAATTCAAAAAAAAGGGACCTTAGGTGCACATTCCCGAACTCTAAGGTATACACGTACCAAATTTGGTAGCTGTAGGTCAAATGGCCTGGCCTGTAGAGCACAACACACACACACATTGAGCTTTATATATAAGTATAGATTAATTAAGAACTCTTTAAACCTCTTTTTTCCCTCCTACAAACCTCTACATATAAAGATTCCAGCTCAGATAGAGGGGTGCACATAAATTTGCGGTATATAATAATAATAAAAAAAAAAGTAGAAGCATGAAATCCTGCTGTAAAACTATAGTTCTCCTTCCAGTTCTTGTAGTTTCAATCTTCGCGTTATCAAGACACCTGTTTCGACTTCGCAGCCATAACCCGCCGCGAGTCTCAAAATGTTACTGACCCACTGACCCGACCTTTGTCAAACGGAGACAAGTGTTTGGAACAAGATTACTCTCCGTCGAAATCCGGATGGGCTGAAGGAAACCGCCCTACATTCGGTTCCCCCGGTCAAAAAAAGAAACGGCCCACACTGGAACAATACGGACAGGTAATGATACATAACTAGTTTTGGCTCCGCATTGTTTTTTATGTGAAGTAAGGCGATGTGGTCGGAATTTTGTGACAAATTTAGAAAAACAGCTCACGATCGATTTTGTTTCCAGAGATTTTCCACCAACAATAACATGTGTTTTTGTCCGAGAAGAAGAAGAACAACAACAACAACAAAAATGAATAAAGGGGGACAAAGATTCGTTGAATTTTGTTAACAGTTGGAAATTTTCAAAGGATGGAAAACTTTATAATTAAGATTATCTTATGGATCAATAAAATGCAGCATATGGGTATCAAATTAATACAATTAATTATTCTCGTTGGAATTATAACTTAAAAGATCTTCAACACATTTGCAATTACAACAAAACCTCTTGTTAAAAAAAAAAAAAAAAAAAAAAAAAAAAACTAAGAATTCTGAGACTTAAAATCAATTTAAATTTTTTGATTTAAACTATTTTTGAAACAAATACTTTTACGAGAACTTTATTTTCAAGTAAATACAAGATTATTCAAAATGAAGCAAATTCGAAATATTTACATTTAATGAAAGTTAACAGATGATACATGACTGAATAGAGAAAAATTTAAAGTTTATTTTTTTGCACTTGGATAATATCGGTAAACAAAGCGCTATAATGCATACACAACAAAATAACGATATCTCAGGAAATGTCGCTTTGCATGCTGCAGCATGAAACGAGCGAATCCACTGTTAAACTTGCATTTCATTGAAAGTTTAAGAAAAGAGCAGCTTCTTCTTGAAATAGATTTTTAGATGATACAAGAAAGTCGTAGATGGTTACATATGCAAAGGGAAAAGCATATGTATGGCAGTTCTCGTAAATCAGATGAAAGTGATACCATATTCCGAACCGCTTTGTTGATATTTATGATTCCCGGTTTACTTGGCGATTTTCAGATTACACCAAAATCGCCGAGCTCCGTTATACACAATGCAACCATCTTGGCGATAGATCTCAATTGTTTAACAATAAAATTCGAAGACCGTAAACCCGGTAATGTTAACCATAGTAGAGGAAACAGAGACATTAAAATTTCGCAACCAACAAGCAGATGCGGTGTGCATAAAATTATTCCTGCTACTCTTGAAGATCTGTGAGATCAAATTGTTACAACATTGAATTCTATAACCAAGGTTCAGTTACTTCAGGTGTGGTAAGAAAGGGACTTCCAATTCGACTTTTGTCATTCAGAATGAATGCATAGATTAAGACCTTGAGTTTTACTCCATCAACGATGTATCGTATGTATATCTATCCTCATTCGTTAAAAGTAAGTATTAGAACCAGTATTTTTTTTATATATATAATCTCCTCCAATATTATTATTTCATTTGAAAACCACCAACATACGAAAATGAACTGTTTTGCTTCACAACTATAAAGAACTTTTCTATACATTTTGAAAAGAAATATGAAACAGCTTTGGGCTTATGCTACCATTATTTGACTTGTATTGGCAATTCATGGAACTTACAAATTATCTATCCCAAAATAATATTGCTGATTTACCGCCACTCAAAATCAGGTAACAGCATCACGTGGCTCAGTGCCATAACGAAAGCTTTTATTAAGTGCCACGGTTGTAATCACCGACTCCCCGAGAGCCATTCACACTCAATATAACCAGAGCCTTACACCAATACATGAGATCAGAAACGAGGTATCCATTCTCTGGTAATAGACCCCCTGGCACTTCGCATGAAGACTTCCAATCCCACGTAATGGACGTGTATCTTTTACTGGAGTCGGACTGCACGCCATTTCTCCTTCATTTACTAGTCATAATCGACAAGCGACATTAGGACAAACACCGGGGAACTTTATGGAAAAGGAAAGAATGCAGGACTCGATATAAATGAAATGGGGACGAATAAAACTGTTACAGGACAATCATAAGATCAGTTTGCACATCATAGTGAAATTATTTAAATATATATGTAGCTTTTGAAAAAAAAAAAGGCATATTTTGATGAAAATTGTTATTTATTTACAAAAACTAGGATTGTTCTAGGGAGAAAAAAAAATTACAGTTTTCCCTTTTTCTTTGTAACATAGATTATAACTATTATTATCTAAGAATTATATTCAAACATAAAATTTGTGTATGTAATATATGAAATTATCTATGAAATTTTGGAAATTTTTCAACAGTATTTACATTAAGCAATCATAAATCCACTTCTAGAACATTCAACATCAAATCCATAATTCATTACATTCTTCATAACATAACAAGCACTAATTATAAATTTCATTAAGATATCTTAGTTATTTTATGAGGTATCACCATACTCTTACAAAATAATTATGAAAAAAAAACCCTTGTTTTTCAAAAAATGCATTTTAAATTTTTAAATATTTATAAATAAGCAACACCTATATGTTAATAGTTTGTTATACTTGGCTTCTAATTGACATAGAGACAAAATAAAGATGTCACTGGAAACAAAAACGTACCTATTTTTAAAACTGGAAAAAAAAAAATGCAACTTTTCATCCATATTTACTGACACCTTAGAATCTATAATGTTTCAACAATTTACAATTAAACTCAGAATACCCGATATTTACGAGCAATTTTATTTGGTAAAAAAAAAAAGCATCTAATAATCAAAGTAAAATCAATGCAATGAAGAAACTGTTTCTTTAAGTTCAAAGAACAGAAAAAGAAGTTTTGATGTCCAGAAAAAAAAAAAAAAAAAAGGGAATTAAATAGTAAAATAATAATTCCATTTCATTCAAGTAATTCTATTTGAAATTACAGATTTCCGCATCGGATAAGAAAATGTAAATATTTCGGAGAAGGAGAAAAAAGTAAGGAAGATTTATAATTCGACAGCTGTCAAAAACACTAGAAATAGCAAAACATTCTGAGAAAAACAGATCAATAAAGAAAATTCCATGAAAATTCACTCAGAAAGAATCAGTAAACAATAAATGAAATGTCACCTATCAAATTCCCTATTTTTATAATTCATTTGCGTAAGATGAATATTATTTGCATTTTATTCCACTAATTTGGATTTTTTATTGCTAAATTAAATATTTAAATGGCATCTTTTTTTAACACTAATTATCAGTGGTGACTAGTGCACTGCAGATGAGAGGATGCTTTAATTTATCCTATATTGCGCAAAGATGTCTTTCGGAATAACTTAAATTTTGATTTTATTAATTACCTTTGAATAATTTAACTACAGGTAAACAAAGGAAAAATTATCTTAAAAAGGATTAGTGTATTTTATAGTTGGGCCAAATTTTATTCATAATGTTACATTCTTCAGTTAAAATGTGGAACATCCAGAGACACTGACCACATCCGTCATAAGTTTGATACAACTTCAGAATCGGATTATTAAATACGGGCTTCTAAGCAATTGCCAAAAAACCTTACCATTTTAGGAGTTCTCGAATTTTCGAAATTGTTTGGATGCATTTTGAAATTTATTTAATTTTGTCCTTTTATTTAATTATAAAGACAGTCCCACAGGGGAGGGACACCTCATAATTGTGGATGAGAAGTTTCCGGTATGATTATTGGTTCCCGCCACCCCTGTGGGTATACGAAAAGGTGGGGGTCTGGCTCCTCCCGTCGATGATGGGACATACTTCCTTAGGGAAAGACTGTACCGTGACCGGTGATAGCCCTTAGAATTCAAACTTTCCCCGCCAGTGTCGCTGTTGCAGCAATCCGGTCGTTCAAGTTTTTCCGGCGGGTCGGAGTAGTCAGTTTGTAATTAATTATAAAGGCATACAATTGAATTAATTCACATGAAATCAAGTATATTTATATTAATTTTGGAACATTATTCCAGTAACATTCTTAATTAATTACCATTTACTAGTTTTATATTAAGTTATTTAAATTTTTAAAGTATGTATGTGTTTTATAATAATTTTAAAATTAATTATATATAATTTTTAAATTTTAAATGTTTATAATTTAAAAAAATTTACACCCCTTATTATTAAATGCTATTTAAGTAGTATTAAAAAAAGTTTCATCATTTTTTTAAATTTTTTTTTTTTTTTTACTATTTTGTTTATATTACTTTTAAAACTGAGCAGTGCATTTTTTATGCGCTATATACCGAAATAAATTTCTTAGTAAGTGATCGGCAATCTAACATTTTGCTATTTCTCTTTGTCGAAATTTATTGTTTAAAACTAATTGAATAAAAATTAAATTAAAGTTGGTATAAAAATATTTCGTTTTGAACTTGATCCTGAGATTTGCATAGTCTAAGGGTCCTAAGAAGGCTTAATCTAGTTCTGTACAATCTACAACTTAAATATAAAGACCACACTTGAAAGATTCGTCATAAGTTCTATACAAAAAACAAGGAAATTATATACTATAAATCATAATGTATTCAATAAACGTGGTTTTTATATACTATAAATCATAATGTATTCAATAAACGTGGTTTTATACAAAAATCAGGAAATAAAAAATTCAAGAAACTTTAATGTCATTATTTGATATTTTACAAGGATAATAATATTCCATCTTCCGGGAAAAAAAAAAAAAAAAAAAAAAAAAAAAAAAAGGACTATTACTGCAAGCTCAGTTCTACTAATGAAATTAAAATTCATTTAAAAGTATCTTTAACAAACATACATTTTTTTTTCAAAATTAAATACAGGAAATAAGGAAAACATACAATAAAAATCATGTAATATTTTTTAATCAATTCAGACTTATTCCAATACAATGATTCTAATATATAAACTACAATTTCGGCACTAACTGTTTACTCAATAAGGAAGGTACACTAGTTATAACGTTTTAACCATCTACCTAATGATCAAACATTCAGCGCCAATAAAGAGTTGAAATTACGGAACTGAGTAAACGTCATCAAAGGGCATATCCATCACCAGAGTGAGATAGAGTAAACGGAAACTGACTGGACATTCATATTAACCGAGATTACATCGCGTGTACTACACAGACGCACATGATCATTAAAACGGGAATATTGCGGAAGGCTACATTATATACTCATCTTCAACAGAAAGCAAACATGCATTACGATATTGTTCATCTTAGTAAAATGCACTTATCGCATGGTTACTAAGTGCAATAAGGAAATTAGTCTGTTAATTAGCACGGCAATCACTAGTGATTGACAAAATGCTTATTGTTCACTTTGCGATAAGCACTGTAGATTGGCAATATACAATTTTTTCTTTTAAAAAATTGCTTTCATCTATCAATAAATCTCTACTTATAATAAGCATCGGAAGAAGTCTTCACAAAACTTTCTCGCATACTCCCTAATAAACTTCAAGCCAGAGAATATCTGACATGGCACTGGCGTACAATAGATACGAAATATTAACTTTAGACGTGGATTTAACATTTTTGCTAAATTTATCATCTCATCCTTGGGGAGTTTTCTGACGATTCATCGCTGGCATGGCGGTAATAGTAACCGAAAATCGAATTTGTGCTTTAGACACGCGTTTCCCAACCGATTGAAACAAAAATTTCACACAAAACTGGACTTGTGGTCATAAAATCCCATACAAATTTCATAATGCTCAGTCATTGCGTTTTTGAATTATAGCGTTTACTTGTTTCTGAAAGTACAGACCACCGACAGCCAGCAGCTCGTAGTTGGAATTGGCTCAACATTTGGTGTCTACACTATAGATGTTAAATCTGCGCACCGAATCTCATATATCAAGCTCTTTGTTTTATAATTATCAACTTATATTCCAACAGCCGGACAGACGAACTTCCTCTGAACAGATTTTATTCAACATGTAATGGAAATCCGGAAATTCAGTGTAAAGATCATTTACCACATTTCAAGTGTCTAGATTAAAGCGTTTTTGAGTTATCTTTGTCACAGACAAACAGACGGACATTTTTCAAAAATGTGTTTTTCGAATTCAGGGAGGTCTAAAACGTGGAGATTCTTCAAAATCTAGAGTTCGATTTTTATTATTATTATTATTATATTTTCTCTATATTACGTATATGAGAAAATAATAATGCTAAATTCACACCAAAGGTTAATATTTCATAACTATTAAATGCCAATGCTATGTGCTAAATGTGATTTCATTATTTGTAATTTTTGTTTTTTATTTAGTTATTTTATTTGTATTTTTTATTCTTTGCATACTTATTTATATAGTAAAAATTAATACTGAACATAAATGGCGCAGTACTGAACATAAATGGCGCATAAACCATATGTATGTTTGGAATGTGAGGGAAGCGAACTTAAGCTTTTTTTTATTGTAAACACTTCAACCTGAGAGTTAGTGTGAAACTGGTGCAATCAGACACCGCTCGCACTTTTGTTAGCGGCAAAAGGAATTATTCGTTGGCTTTTTGTTAGCGACAATTTCTACTTTTGAATGTATATATTATGTATTTCCTTATATATGCGTGATCATCGTCCATGTGTGTTGCTATATGAGTGTGTGTGCGAAAATAAATAAGAAAAAGACATGAAAGCATCTTTCCTTGGATTAAACACACACACCCAGCTACGCTATGAAAGGTGTTCTCTAGCAAAAAAACCTTTGTTGGAGTATGGAAGCAAGTTTTGGAAGATCATTCCCGCTGGTTTGACTATCTCTACCAGCACAAGATATTGTACGATATTCCAACGATATTACTTGATGATCTGAATGCCAAACAATGTCGGAAAGATATCGTTATTGGTTCGGCATTTGGTGTTAATAAGGTTCTTATTCTCTGTCTCCATGGATGTCTTTTATGAAGCTACGTATCTATGGGTGTTGGACCATCGCTATAACGGACACAGAAGCAAATCTCGTCCGCTTACGGAGTACGCCATCTAATTCGTGTTATTTCAATCTCTTTAATACCACTGTCGCGTTGATTCTCTACATCTATTAATATTATCTTTGTTTCAGCTTTTGTTTTGTTCCGAGTGGCAACGGTGTAAAAATTAACAAAAAATTGTAGTTCTTAGAATTCAATAAAAGAGGTGGTGTGTTCTTTTGAAAATGGCTTTGAGTTTTGAATTTACGCCATAAATATATGCCTTTTTATCTAAGAAACTAAAACAGAGTATTTAATGAGAATATCTGATTCGATGTCAAACGTGACAACCACAGCTTTGACGATACCGAAGAACAGGCGCGCGGTGCACAAAAGAATGGAATATTCGTAGTTCTACTATTTTAATAAGAACCTCGAATCTCCACATCACAGTTCATTTCAAATTAAACAGAATTTCTAGTTTTACATGGGAAAGAGAACAACAACAAAAAAAGACTTCTTAACTTTAGAAAGAATCTGTGTCGCGATACCAAACAAGAAAGTGTTCTTTAAGTTGCAGTAAAAAGTAGTTGAATAATATTGGTGGAAAAATAAGGAGGTTATATCAATGAAAGCGCAATGCGTTTCGGAAAAGTGTGAAAATAAATTAGATAAATTTTAAAAGGTGACTCGACATGAAAAAGTCGGCATGTCTTTTCTTAACTTTTGAAAAATGATCCGTCCAAACTGACACAAGGCTGTATTTTGATAATCGACTTATATTAATAAATGGTAAATAGGTCAGACACGTCTGCAGTAGGGGGCCGGAATTCAAGAGATGATAAATATGGTTTATTTATTTATCTATCTACCGCTATATACATCTATAAAACATATTCCCTGCGAGAATTTCTTAAATTTTTATCAAGGTCTTTTCTCGAAAGCAAAATTTTGCGATTTCAGCATATCAAAACATTTTAAACCTATCTGAATGACGAAGAAAGAAGAAAATAAAACATTCTTTAAATATAACTTAAAGAAAATTTATTTACAAACATTTATTCACCGAATTTTTGCAAGTCAAGATATCCGTTATTATTTTTACATAAAAAGTTGAAAACTCTAAAAGGCGATGACTTTGTAATTTCGTTACACAGGCATAAATCTGACAGTTTAAAAAGCTGCATTCCATAAAAAAAATTAAAATACAGTACAATAAACCAGTGGGAGTGGTCTTTCCAAAACTTTCTCGTATATTCTCTAATTAGCTTGTCATAACAGAGAATGCCTTATATGGAATTGACATACAATAGTTACGAAATATTAACTTTTGGTGTGAATTTAGTATTTTTACTGAATCTCTCGTTTCTAGTCTAGTCCTGGCCTGTTAATAGTATCCGAAAATCGAATTTGCGCTTTAGATACGTTTTTCTCAACCGACAGAAACGAAGATTTGACACAGAAGTGCATTTGTAGTCACAAAATCCCATACCAGATTTGATATATTTAAGTCACTGCATTTTTGAATTATCAATGTTTAGATGCTTCTGAAAGTCAAGACGGTCAACTAGTAGCTGGATTTGGCTCAAAATTTGATGGGTGTCTGCGCTATAAACGTTAAATCTGTGTACCAAATTTCATCTATCTAGCTTTCTTCATTTTGTAAATATCGTGTTAAATTATATTCGAACAGTCGGGCTTTCTCTGAATAGATTTTACAAAACATTTTATAAAAATCTGCAAATTTGGTGTAAAGACCGTATACCAAACTTCATCCGTCTAGCTCAAAGCGTTTGAGTTATCTTTCACAGACAGATAGAGGAACATTTTCCTAAAATGTGTTTTCCGAACTCAGGGAGGTCTAAAATGTGAAGATTCGTGAAAATCTGGAGTCTGGATCTGTTTTGACGATTACTATACTTTCTCTATACTACGTATACAAGTAAGTAAAAATAATCACTACTAATCTTCGCTGTACTTTTCTTGGTTATAATGATGATTTTATAAATAGTTATCATGAATATGGTATCAAGTCGAAATACCCATTAAAATCTTTTTCTATGAAAAAAAAAAGTAGAAAGGCTGGACTTGAAAGGTGCGGAGGCACGTCCAACTTCCCACCAAATTTCTTTATTTTCTTTTTCCCTCCAGGCACTTTCCCAAACTGAATAAATAATCAAGTTGGAAAGTTCTCTGGAGCTCGAAAGTGCTACAAGAAAGCTGATGGAAATCCTAGAGACGTTTTCTGGAAGGCTGTAAAATTTAAACTCGATAGCTTCCAGCTACCACAGGAAAAATTGCAAAAAAAAAAAAAAAAAAAAAAAAAAAAAAAAAAAAAAAATTTGCTGAAATTGACTTTTAAACACTTGCAGATTCCATGCTGACAATTTTTTTTAGCAGAGTTTTATGCTGATTTTTCCATGCATTATTTTTGAAAGTAGATTTTTCATGCTGATGTAACATCTAAGCAGTAGCGAGTCGCTTATACTCGGAGCCGGGAAATGCAGCAAAAAATACTTGATAAAGTTGCTTTTTAACTTTTAACTAATCCAACTCAAGTTAGATAAAATGCTTCATTGTCCTAGATAAAAACATCTCCAAGACTTTTAATAAAAGACTGATTATTGAATTAATTCTCACGAAAATTTGATTAAAGCGTTCTTTAAGCTTTAATGTGTACGGACGAAATTTGAAGTATTTATAACTTCATAAAAGCTATTGCCATCACAAAAAATAATTATCCACTGAAGGTACGAGGTGTAAATATAATAAGCAAGAAAGGAAAAATATATTTGAAATTAGCATTCGACCGATTATCAACGTGCCAGTTAAAATAAATGCTTTTTTCAAAAATTTATAGTACATTTTTTATGTTCCGGTACTTCTATAACAATTGTCTTTACTTTTAATTCATCCATAATAATTGTCTTTATTTTTAATTAAATAACTTTATTTTTAATTAAAATTAGAATATTAATACGCCATCTTTGGGTTTCTCAAAAAAAAAAAAGTTAGCATTAAGCATTTTTTTTTTTTAATATCGGAAGCTAATTTTTGTTCCATAAATTATGAAAGAATAAATTATTTAAAGAATGACAAAAAGAAATTAATTATTACGCACTGAGAATGATAACTTTGGGAAGAATAAATAAAATAATTTATAACATCTACAATATGCTCAATTAAGAATAATAACACTAAAGATAAAATTATTTTACCGGAAGCATACATTTTAATAAAAGTTAACTATTTAATTAATGTTCAGAAAACCTTCACAAAAACTTCGTTTCATAGTATATGTGAACAAAATTCGATGAATATGTTTTCGGTAAATTGGATTTCTATAAACTATTAATTAATGTGAACTTTTATTTATCCACTAGATTTACACAAAATTTTTACTCTCTCGGTCAAATATTGTATTTTAATCCTTTACATCATCATGTGGCAATTCTATTGTAAACTATTTCAGTGTTCATAAAATACAAAGGGAACACTAAAATACAAACAAATTTTTAATCAATAATACAACACAAGTGCATACCGCTTAATGTTTCATACCCCTTCCCCTACCCATATAAATAGAGAGAGAGAGAGAGATCTAAAAACGGATGGTTGGATGTTGTAAGTTGATATGTTGAATATTGTAAATTTACTCATCGTGGAACTGATGAAAAAGTATTAATGAAAAGTATAAAATCGAAAAATTATTTCTATATACATTATTTGAGTAACGTTTTTTAAAAAAAAATTATAACAATTGCTTCAAGCTATTTCATACTAATTAGACTTTATGGAACATTTTGAAACACGACATGATATAAGTCACATTCCTTAAATCTAAAGCCTCTTAATTTTATTTTAAAAATCTAAGATAAAAGTGCTTTATCGTTTGCAAAAACCTATTAATACACCTGACATTTTATTATTTTTAAGAAAATGAATAATAAAAGATTAACAACATCCAATGAGAACTATTTAGTCTTCTCTGTTAACGCAAAAACGATAGTCTAAAATTGTGATCTGGAATACACAATTACTTCTATCTTTAAAACTATCATCTTTATATGATAACTCGATTTAATATAAGAATAAAACAGAAAAAGAAATATTACATAATAGGTACAATTTATTTCCTTTGCTCGAAAACCTACGCAAAATTAAGAAAGCCAAAGAAAACAATTTAGGGAAAGTAGAAGGGAAAGGCCGATATTCGTAAAATATAATTTTTAATTCTACTTTTGATTAAAGTTGAGCTGTAAAGGCACTGCAGTTCCGATGCAAATAAAGGATTAACATCTATAACAAATAATGAGAAAATAGAATACAGTGTTCTTCCATTTTACCATAATTTCAACAGATTCTCTCTTTCCTAGTAACTTCTGACTACTGCAGTGGATTCCAGGCATTCGTCGATGGCATAAGAATGTTTAGACAACTAGAATTAGTATAATTTTTCACAACTGATTGTTCTAATAGAATGCAACTACACACTGATTATAAACGCATAAAATCATCGAAATTTCAGCAAGGAAAAATCAGTCAAAAGATGGAATAGATAAATCTTAAAATAATTTATGGAGATGCTGCTAATGAATGAACTGCTCCTAATGAACTTTCTAGGTAATATAAACAACTACTAAGTGGAATTTCATAATTTTTGTGTCATTATTAGCTGTCGTTTTAATGAGTATTAAAAAATGAAAAAAAATTACAATTCAGAACTTTATTATAATAAAGCAGTTACTAGTTACAATTCTTTTATTTAAAAAAAATGTTAAAATTTAGAAAACGTTTCTTTTTGACAATAATAACAATCATAATTTATTTTAGCTTTAAATTACGCACGTTCAGCTCTGTCATTCGATATTCCAATCTATCCCGTGAAATTTTGATAGATGTCGATACACGTAGCGCCATCTAACGGAAGTGAAAAAATCTACATTTTTGTAATGGTTTTCAGATTTTGTGTCAAAATGACCTTAAAATGCCATTCTGTAATGTAATATATTCAAAATTAATTGAAATATTTTAATCAACTGATGAGGTAGCTTCCTACGGTTTCATATAAAGTTAGTAACAAAACAGAATATATGATTCTGCTCAAATGTAGACAATTTTTAATAAAAGTTTCATAAAAGAAAATTCTTTTTTTAGAACACATGTATATGCAATTAATGTCTTCACTATGCATATAATAAAATCAGTATTAAATAAATCATGAAAAAAGATATATGAGAAGCAGACAGCTTACTAAAACAAGCTTGCACCTCAAAATTGTTTTTTTTTTTTCCAAAATAAAATCAGAAAAGTCATATTTTTTTCAAATATTGAAATATTATTTTTGGCTATGCATTAGTATATAGCTACAAAAAAGATTATTTTTTAGAATAAATCTAATTTTTAGTATTAGTGTGATCGTAAGATATATTCAACAGCTTAATAAATCAAATACGTCAATTTGTTCGAAAGGATAACAGACAATATAATTTCAAAATACATATACTACAAAAGACAGATTCTTTGGTAAATCATATATTTAAAAAATATTCAAATTGGAAAAATTAAATAAAATTAGTAAAACGCTTCTTAAAAATCATTCCATCACTTTAAGCCTTCACAAAATATATGATCCACAGTTGCATAAAAGATTTATAAAAAGGAATAAAAACTATCAATCGATTAATATTTAGACTAATTTTAAAAACTAAAAGCAAGTCATAAAAATTCCAAAACATGCAATATTTAATTAATGTAAAATATTATCAAATTTTGAAAATAAAGTAAATGATAACAAAATTTTATTCAATAGATTGTTTCTTAAAATCTCAAGAACTATCAAATAAATAAAGTATTTTGATGAAAATAAAAGAAAAGTTAATTTAAATTAACATTTTTTAAAAACAGTGCTTTGGATACAATAACATCCACACAACAAAATTGATTATAAGCAAGTATTTGAATTACTTATAGTGGAAAATATATTTATAGATATTGCAAATGTTAAGTAGAAATTATATTAAATTAGCATTTAAAAAATATTTTAAAAATTATTTTAAAGATATTTTACAAAAAGAAATAGTTATAATGAAGATATGAAATCATTTGAAATAAAAACTATAAAATATCCTATGCAAAAAAAAAAAATTCAATGAACTAAACAATGGTATACAGCTTATATAAGATTAAAACTAGAGATATTAATTATAAGATTATAATCAGAAAGATAAAATAATTTTCACTGTAATCAAAATAAAGCAAAATTTAAAAATTTATACAAATTTTTTTAGCCAAATCACCAATAAATTCAAATAGGATTTATGCAATAAAACAGTATAATGCCAATACTTATGATCAATTAAACTACTAATATTTATTAATATCAATTGAAAATTAACTATAAATAATAATTTAGAGAATATTTGCTTCCATAAGTCATCTAAATAACAGCAGTTTTATAAATGTTCAAGTTTTATATAATACCATAAAAGATATTTATATATTATCTCAAAAGTATTTAAGTGCCATTAGTGTTTAATTAATAAACATATATTCTTTTATGACATGGTCTGCAATAATTTATTTATTATATTCAATTAAAGCATTCCATTCTAAACATATTTTCCTATTTATTCTTTTTTTTTACAGTAAAAAAATATGAAATAATAAATTAGCAAGCAGAAGATACACAAAATATAAAATAGCTTAATATTTAGTTTAAATAACATTTTATTTTACTAGCTAAAAATGAAGTAAATAAGCTTCTTTAACTGGTGGAAAACAATGCTGCTTTTAAGTATTGATTTAAAGGAGGGTAAACAAAAATAACATTGATTCTCTACCTAATAATACGACAAATGCATTTATTACGTGAGTCAAGTACATTTTTCATTGGTAAACACGTGAAATTAGAATGAACTGAATTATCGAAAATCAATAATAACAATAAAACCAAAAATTAGAAATTAAATTTTTTGTTTGTCATCTTTTGCTCTAAAATAAAAAATAACAAGAACATTTTTTACAAATATTAACTTTATAACAAGCAAGTATTTTTATAAATTTTAAAAATATTGGAAATGGAAAAAATATAAAGAAAACACTAGTCTAGAATTGATCGTATTTATTATTCAAAAACTATCAACGCATCGAATTTTTGAAAACTATAAATCAATAACGCATTTCCATGTGAAGTAACGTTCACAAATTTGTCACTAGGTCACTGAGATGTAGAGCAATGCTTGAAGATCAAAATAAAAACATTTAACCGAATGACAAAACAAAAACTCACCTGTCCTGTTTTTGTTGTTAATATGTTCACACTTCGATGCCGAGTGACAACTAAATTATGCAAAAAATCTAGTTGTTTAAAAAAAAGAAAGAAAAATCTCGGAGCAAAGTTTGCAGCCGGGGGATTCAATTTTCTGAAGAACATTAAACTTTACCTATTGCTAGATAATCACGTGCACTTTACAATTTTTATTATCAATAAATTTTCATCTGTTCAAAATGCATGACGAGACTACTATCGCAAAACATGGCTTCCATAACAATGCAAGGTTATCATAATTTAGGTGTGGTAAATTGGCGCCAATGGCATCTTCCAACTTTCGCCAAAAGAATTCATGCGCACAATCCTTAAAAAAAAATTATTTCTGCTCGAATTTTTTTTTGGGGGGGGGTGGTGGAAGGGAGGGAAGGAGGTTGATTTTATTTTTCTGCTGATTTTATTTTTCATCTTTTAAAAAAATTAATTTAAATTTCTGTACTAATTTCAAGACAAATTTTTTTTTTTCATTTAATGGACAGCATTTTTGTCAACTTGGATTTGCCAACAAAAAATTGTAATATTTTTAAGAAAAATATTTTTAAAAATTTAATTTGAACAAACTTTGTTTGCTTCTTAACACGATATCCACGTAATTGTGAAAAAATTGACTGAAATTCCTTAAAATCATAAATAATTTTATCTTAAAAATACTCTGAAAGTGTAATGGAATTAATAACATAAATACATCCGTGATAAAATTAAAAAAAAAAAAAGAAGATTAGAACTTATTTTCCGAAACATCACATCATGATAATGTTTTGCATTTTATTTGCTTATGTTCTACTAAATAATAGCAACAATGTGAATATAATAATATATTTAATATCATCACAACGCGCATTCGCATAGATGTACACACCAAAATAATTTTTAAAATTATTGTAGTGAAGCCTACTTAAATATAATTTCAAAAATTTATTAAATTTAAAAAAAATGTATTAAAATAAAAGTGGTATCACTGAAAAGCGACTTTTTAAAAAAGTGTGAAAATAATTTTTGTGTAATAATATTTCCCGAAGTTTAAAAGCACCATTAACATTTCAATTAATTTTTGATTAAAAATCTAATTAAAATTACGAAAAACTTTTTCTGAGTGAATACATCTTGACAAAAATTAATTTTATGCTCAAACGATCTACTTTATACAACTATACGAAATAATAATTTTTTTTTTATCATGTATGTCATATTGCACCATTTATGGACAGTATATCAGCATATGAACATTATCGTGCTAAATTATATAATAACGTATAAAAAAAGTACAACGTTAATGTATCAAAAATAGCTAAATTTTTTATACGAAATTAATCAAAAATACAAGCATTGTGAAATTTTAATTAACAGTTATTTCTGAATCAAACTAAAAAAAAACTAAAAAAATTAAAAAAAGATGCAAATATATTTAGAAAGCGCTAATGCTGCTACTATCAAAACACAGATGAACTTAACCAAATTAGTAAAAATTATTAAGTTAATATAAGCAAAAAAGAATTTTTTTTAAAAAGGGAAAGAAATAATTTCAGGGGATTTTCGGGTCACGAGGGGTTAATATATTTGGACAAAAATCAGACCTCTCACAGAAAAAATCCCTTATTTGAATCCCTGAATCAGGATGACCCTTGAGAAAATCTTCTGGCCAAATTCATCATTTCTTTTCCTCTTTTTGATTCTTTTTGCTTATATTAACTTAATATTTTTACTAATTTGGTTACATTTTTTATAGTTACAGTAACTTTTTTTTTAAAGGAAAAAATAAAAGGCTATAGAAAACCTTCAGGAATAAATATAATTGGTGACTGGGTTCTAAGATCAATAGAGTACGAATTCAAGTATAACTTAAATATATGCAGGCTGATGCTTTTCAAAATTTTGAGTTAAGACCCACATATAGCTTCAAAAAGAAGAAATATTAAAATAAAAAAATAACCAAGAGAACTATGAAGTAATATAAGACATGACATTGGGATTGATTTTAAATATATGATATTATGGATGATTTTTAAAATATGATATTATGAATGATTTCATTGGAATATTTACATTTTAAATCAAAATGTTAAATAGCTTAGAAATTTTTAATTGCAATAAATTTCAAACTGACAAAACACAGAGGGAATTTCCAATGAAAGTGAATGAGGATGGATTTTTCAATCAAATACTTACTTTGGAAATTATCAAAATAATAATAATAATAATAATCGCCACATGTTTAGTATATTATAAATTATTACAATAATCACAAAAAAAATCGTGGATAAAATATATAAAGGGCGGCTTGTGTCGTTCTGAATTGAACAAGGTTTAGGTTTAGTTATATTAGCACCCCGTTTAAAGCAACACTAGGGCTATTTTGGGACGGACCTCGTCATTTTGAACCACGGTCAGATGACGAGGACGACACCTGAGCTGGCACCCCTCTCTCCACATCACACCACACCAGCGGGAGGACGTTTGGTCCGGACGGATTTAACGTGTAACAGACCCCCTTACACGACGGTTCTTCGGTGGAATCGGGTCTCGAACCTGAAACCCTCCAGTTCCGAAGCCGAGACCTTACCACCAGGCCACCGCGGCCCCTGAATTGAACAAATCTGTGTTCATAAAAGTAAGGTTACACGAAATATTTCAATGTTTAATATATAGCTCCTAAAAGAATAAATAGAAAACTTATGTTCACAATATCAAGTACCTACTCGTACTTCGAGAAACTGATCAGTTGAAATAGATATAAAGATGTATGAGGAAGATAAAACTACTGATTAGCCAAAACGATAAAAATAAATCAGAATTTGAAGATAGCGAAAAAGTCTTGAATGAATGGGTTGAATACACAGGAAGATTTTTTTATTTTATTTTTTACTGGGAATAGTAATTTACTCAAAACATTGTATTATCATATATTATCACAGAATTTATAGTGATTTTTGATTCCTCACTTAATAAAAACTATATGTTCCTTCCTAAATTCACATGACATCAAAATATTGTCTTTTCCTCTTATCTTAGCAAAAGGGTTTCCAGGTCCATTTTTACCACTATCTCTTAGGGGTGTCACAATAATGGGATGCTTGTCCAACAAACGAAACAGTCAAGCGCTCGTCGTACTTTCTACCCCCATGATGAAAATTTGATTTCAGTAGTAGTTAATTATCACTATAAATTTATTTTTACATATTTTTTTGAAATACTAGTGCTCAAAATTCAAGTTGATGAATATCACAGATTTTTTTTTAGTCATTTCGGGTGATTAAAATGTTTTATTTATTTAAAAATGTCTTGTATTAAATTTACTTACATTCATCTGTGAAATGTTCCGTCCTCTAAGCATGCGAATATTGTCATAAAAAGTGCTTATGGGCTCTTGGGTTTTCTTTCAAGACGAGAATTTTCACTCACTTCTTTGATGTGTTGTAGCGGAGTTTTGAAATTATATACAAGTTTGTATTCTCTATGATTATACATAATTCTTTTTTTCAGAATTTACTTATGAATTGATCTAACAATTTATTACCTGTTAATTACCTGTTAGTGGTAATACTTAATAATGATTTTGAGAAAAAATTTCATTTTAAGATGTAATATATATAATAATAATTAATTAATACAAAGTATGAAAGCAATTAAAATTTTAAAAATATATTTATCTGTCCACTAATAATCATGGGTTTTTTTAAGTAAATTTATTTGAAATGTTGAGTGAAAGTTCGCTGGAAACAAGGAACTATATATATATAAAAAAAAAAAATCCGATTGTTCCCAACACCTCCAAAAGCCAGCCCTGCATATGAAGGAAAATTAACATACCAAACTCTAATAGGGAATTACGTAAATTGTCGAGGAGTTTAAACATAATGTACAAAATGAAATAAATTTGGATTATATTTACATATTGAAAAATGTTGGAATATTGCTTTGTATGAATGTCTTTACTAATTACAGAAAATGAGAATTTGGAAACATAAATTAATATTTCTAAGTATTTTTTTCATTTTTATTTTTTCATGCGAGTATTCTTTCCGCCATATTTATATTTAAAAAGAGAACTTAAATTTTGCTTTTTTTTTTTTCAACATGATGCCACCTTTTTGTTTTTCTTTAGAATCGCGTTTTAGTAAAATTTGAATGGTTCAAACTGCATAATAGGTCAAAATTATTTTACTGGATTATGAGAAAAAATTGGCTTATTCCAAAATTTGTAGTAAGAAAACTTGAATATAAAAATGACTTCTTTTAGTTTCTTTCCATCAAAGTACATTCTATTCCGTCAATAATAATAATATCGGTTGATCAATCATTCGGCTCTTTATAATAATACAGAGATTGAACGGTGAGCATATCATACTGAAAAGTAATCGCAAATTCTTACACAACTCCTTTAAAATTGTTTGATAGATTTTTTTCCATAAAATTCCTTTAATTTTAAGTCGGAAGATCCAGTAGTTTTAAGTTACAAAAAAAGGTCCCTTCGCCATTATGGGGGAAAATTTCTAAAATTTGTCTAATAAAAGAACATATTCATTTTTAATTTTCGAATCAAATCTGAACCAGAAATTCCTAAGTTATTTTCGATTAATTTAAAACTAACTATAGTGTCCAAGGCGGAATTATTAATTGTGAACTCAAAAAAAATCAATAATAATAATTTCTCTTAAATTGTATAAATAAATTCCATGTATAAGGTGAAATTAATTTTTCTGTAAAATTAATTGCACCTTATACATGGTTTGGCAGCATGACAGAGTCTAATAAAATCTTATCTAATGATTTATTTCTATTTGAAGAATCATCTAATCTTTTACAGAAAACCTAATTTCAGCTTCGTCTCTGTATATGTAGAATTTCTCATATCTGATTGTTATCAGATTTCATTATTGATTTGGATAATATTTGCACTTGAAGTTCAATTTCAAAATGCAATCATTTTAAAATTAATTGTTTGTCAAATTTGTCATTTGGAGATAATATCACATATTATATGTCAAGGTCAGATGCATGTATGCTGTATAAATATGGCTGTTTTTCAATGCATTTGCTCTGAGTACATACAAATAAATTTGAATTTCATCCGGTTCAAGCTTTCGGAATTATTCCAAATGACTTAAAATAACTAATATGCATACGGAAAATAGAACAATCAATAAAAAAATGCAAACTCATATTGAAACAATAAAGTAAAAAAAATAATGATAAACAAAATTAAGAGGAAAAATAGAAGAAAAATGTAGTAATATAACAAAAATAGAACTTTTACTCATTTGAATGGAGAAATTTCTCTAAGTTAGTTTGAAATGAGTTCCTATTGAAATTTCAGCTGTCATAACTTGAACCAGATCCAAAATACTCGAAGTATTATTCTTTAGAAAATATGTCTCTAATATTTTCGTATTTTGAGCCACAAACAGTTACTACCCCAAGTTACCAGTATCTCTTTCACTGCCAGAATTGAGCACCTGTCATAAAATCTGCTTTAATGAGTTAGAAAAGAATCATATGTTGTGAGTATTTGATTCAAATAAAAATTATCAAAGCATCTCTTAACATAGATTTTGGGCATTGGTCCAAAAAGAAATCTGGAATTATCGATAATTTCCCATCTGAGATACCAATCTTGATAATCCTCTTTTCTGAATTTAAATTTAATCCAGGACCTTGGAGTCTACCGATCAATGTCGACCATTTATTTTTGCATTGCACGTTTTAGAGAATTTATAGACATATTCGCTTTCAGAATATTTTTACTCTGGGTAAGTCTGAATTTTTCGTCAAATAGCTTCCGCAATATAATACAAGAAGTTGAATGACTTTTTAAAAATATTTGCCTAGTCGAATTTAAAGGATTGTATGAAATGCTGTAATACACGAAATTTTTTTATCGTCTGAAACGCTTTTAATTAAAATGAGAATAATAATATTTTAGCAAGCGATTTTTAAAAACCGCCGATAGGTAATTTTCTCTGTCTCAGTAAACAAAATCAATAGTTGTTTTTGATATATATTGTTAATTATCCGCTTTTATATCCTCTTTTTAGTGTTCTTCCAGAATTCGATTATTGTGTTCTTCAATAGTTCTTCGTTTGTTTTCTTGTTCTACAACACCAAAAGAAAAATTGTTACAAATATTGAGCAAACTATCTTTTAAAATATTTTTTTTTAAAGTTGGTACCAGTTTTTTAAAAAATAAAATGGAAATATAAAAAAAATCAACAATTCAAAGTCTTATTGTTTCGCATTAATAGAAATTAATCTAAAGTCTTATAGCATCGACTCGTTTCGTCGTCGTTTGCGAATCGTTTGCATCTATTCCATTATTTATCAAATTTTGAAAAAATTATCAAAGAAGTATTGCAAGATTATAAAATTAGTATCATTGAGAAGCTAAAAGTTTGAATTTTTAGATGGCATAAAAAATACTTCTAAATACTCTGTTAATAGCGTGTTTTTTTTTTCAAACAAATGTGGTCGCGCTGTATC
This sequence comes from Argiope aurantia, assembly GCA_026543865.1. Lineage (NCBI taxonomy): Eukaryota > Metazoa > Arthropoda > Arachnida > Araneae > Araneidae > Argiope > Argiope aurantia. Next base: position 3,680,460 of record JAPMOR010052242.1, on the reverse strand, counting down.
TCACAGATACACTACTATATAGTGTTAACATTAGTAATTAATATAGCTTAGTAATAAAATAATATAGATACATAAACACAATTCAAAGTAGACACAAACAAAAAACTATAAATTTTTTCGAAAACGAACTAGGAAGGTAGCAAAAAAGAATTTTCCCTCAGACATAACATCATCTGTTTAATGAAAAAATAATAATCTTGCATCTGTCAGATAAGACACAACTAAAGGAATGTTAAATGATAATGTGCTTAGAAGTTTCTGCAAAAAAAGCAAAATTTAGATTAATTTCTATTCAATATTCAATTGACTTTTATTACTTGAAAATGTTATCATTATTAAATTATTTATTATTTACTGTTTAATTATTATTATTTATTATTACATTATTTACTACTTAAAATATAAAATATTATATTATTAAATATGCAAAATTTGGTTGAATTCAGCCCAATTATTTAAAAGAAGTTATGGGATAACATACAAATAATCGTACAATGCCATAACAGTGCAAAGTCACTTTCACTGTTATATTTATTTATATTATTGTTTATATTAAGACGAATATAAAAATTAAATAAATAAATTTAATTGCAACAAAAAGTTCATATAATAGAAAAGAATTCACGGTTCACTTTATAAACTAAAAATACACCAAATTGAATTAAAACGGTTTCCATTGAAAGAAAAGTAAACTTACTGTTTTCAAAAGATAAAACAGACTTTAACAATGGAAAGTGTATTTTTAAAAATTTTATCTCAAATTCGCCCTGAGCTGTAAATGCATTTTATTGAAGCTAAATAAAATGTAAGTCTTCTAATTGCTCGAACAAAATGATTCTTGGTCAGGGTCTCAGGCGCATTTAATTCTGTGAGTCAAGGATCATTAATTCACGAGACATCATTTATTCAAATGAGCTCATTTTATCTTTTAAACTTCTTCTTTTAACTCATTAATGAGTAGCCCTAGAGAGTCTTTACAACTTTTCTAAAAGATTTTTTTTTGTTAGCAAACCCATTAATGACTGCACTATAATAAACGAAATTAAAATTTCATTGTTTAAGTAACCTGCGCAAGATATTTTGTGCAATTCATTAAAAGATTTTTTTTTTCTTTTTACTTAGGTTATGAGTTAATGTGAATTGATTATTTAATAAAAGTTGAAGCTCTTCAGGATTGTTATTTGTGACTGGGTTAAAGATTTCACAGAAAAGGATATTGATTTCTTTTGTTTTTAAGTCTGAATAAGTGATTTGAGATTTTTGAAGATTACTTCGTTGCTAAAGTATTGTTAACATTTGATTGAATTCAAATTCAGAGATAAGTTATCAGTATATAAATTTCTTAAAAATGTGATAAAACTTTCGATACGTTTGTTTAGTGATTTTTTTATAAGCCACAGTCTTTTTCTCTTGTTCGAGATCATTAAAATTGATATAAAGCAGGGAATCCAAAATATTAGGTCTACCGGAAAGTTCTGTCCGTTTTAGAATGAAACAAAGGAATACATTTTTTCATACTTTGGATAAACTTTATTGAATAATATAATTGCCATCATTATTTATGACTTCTTGCCAGCGTGATGGCAATTTGTATATCCCATTTTTAAAAAATGTCTTATCTCTTGAAGCCAAAAATTGAACCAGTGCTTGTCTGATATCTTCTTCGTTCTTGAATTGTTTGCCCTGCAAGAAATTTTGTAAGGACAGAAACAAGTGATAATCAGATGGTGCTAGGTCCGGGGAGTATGGTGGATGCGACAGAATTTCCCAGCCTAGCTCTGCGACTTTCTTACGGGTCCCCAAAGCAGCATGTGGCCTGGCATTGTCATGAAGCAGTATGATGTCCTTCCTATTGAACATCGCCGTCCTCTTTTCTTGGAGTGTTGTTTTTAATTTATCCAATTGCTGACAGTACCTCTCCGAATTTAGCCTTTCGTTTGGTTTCAACAGCTCAAAATGTATTGGTCCTCGAATGTCCTACCATATACACAACATTCTCTTGTTCAGGCTCAACTTCGGTTTAGAGGTAGAGGGGGCAGGTTTTCCGGGTTCACAATATGCCCTTTTTCTTATGATGTTTTCATAGGTAATCTACTTTTTATCCCCAGTTATGATTGTAACCGGAGCGGATAGAACTTTCCGGTAGACCTAATATTTCTCGATTATTATTTTCTCAAATTCAGAATTTTCAATACAAAGAATTGTATACACTTTTTCTTTCATAGATTACATTTAAAAATAAATATATGAATCAGAGAATAATTATATGTTTGATTATATAAAATAATCTTGATATTAAGAGTGTCAAACTTGTGGTTCCATTGCTAATATATTTGTAGTCAGCAGGTATAAGTGCATATAAAAAAATTTAATAAAAATTTAGCGGCTCAATTTTAAAAATTTCGAATTAGATATAATTATTAAAAAATAACGACAGCGTTCACCAATGTAGTTCTACATCGACAAACCATTTCCATTCACTGATGACAGTGAATATTTTTAGAAGAAATAATGTAATTATATCTATCAAGCGGGCCGCGGTGGCCTGGTGGTAAGGTCTCGGCTTGTCAGCCGTAGGGTTTCAGGTTCATGATCCGATTCCACCGAATAACCGTCGTGTAAGGGGGTCTGTTGCACGTTAAATCCGTCAGACCAAACGTCCTCCCGCTGGTGTGGTGCAATGTGGAGAGGGGGTGTGCCAGCTCAGGCGTCGTCCTCGTCATTTGACAGCGGTTCAAACGTACGAGGTCCTTCCCAAAATAGCCCTAGTGTTGCTTCACAACTGGACGTTAATATAACTAAACTAAACTAAACTATATATATCAAGTCATTAGTATTTTTCTGCTGTTGCTGAATGAAACGAAGTGAAGCGCATCATCCCGTCGATTGAAGTAAAAATATAACATCATAATTTTAATCATATGCCTTTAAAGATAAATGAGCTTTAATGTTCAAATTTGAATACAAAATTCAGCAAATTTGATTTTGTCTGAATTTTTCATATATTTTCTAGTCGGATTTAAATCACTCGATTTATGTTTTTTGACAGATCAGTAATCACTGATATTCACCTCGGATCAGTTTTGAAATTAATCACAGCAGGCAAGATATTCTTCGAAATAGATAGTAAAGATAGCAGAAAAGAGATGTTATCAAAAAGACTATCACTGTCCTTCATTTTTACTAAACCACTAACTTAACAATACCGCTACATTGTACCTTTTTAATGCTGTGGTCTAGAAATAAACTAATATTTCTATAAAAATTCATTTTTTAAGGCGACATAAGACTAGATCTTGTTTATTTAACCAGTACTAGTATTTGCGATTGATAACTTTATTCTAGAGCCTATATAAATGATAAAACAAAATGTTCATAGTTAACGTAATAAAGAGCTAATTCCAAAAAATATTTTGTTATGTAGCTGGTTTTGAAAAGGGATACAGATAAAATTCCTACTTCAAATTTTTCCAGATTTAGTTATTGGATTAGCAACCTGTTGAGCAACGGCTTCCAGTTAATTCGATTTTGCACGACAAATTATATAACACTAAAATCTAGCTTTCGATTAAGAATCGGAAATTCATAAAATAGCATTGATTTCTAATTGCAAAATTGCGCCAATTTGCTATTTATTCTCATTAAATAAAAGTACATCTTAACGTTTTGGGCTAGAAAATTCTTCACTACTTGTTGGCAGAGTTTTGATTAATTAGTTTATTTGATAACTGAGCATATTTTCAAAATTCTTTGCATTATGTGAGCCTGCTGCCAGCTCTTAACATGCATGCTTCAGGTCCTAATTTAGTATAAACGGCTAAGTTTCCTATATTCATCGCAAAATTATTTCGCTGATCATTCTGTTCTTTCTCTAGGGACAATTTTTGCTCAAGAAAAAGTAGAGCATAGCAATTTTTAGAAGAAGTATTACCTCCTGAAGAATTTTTAAAATCAGTGAAAAACAAATAAAAAACGAAACTTCTAGAATTGAAATATAGAAAAATAGATTAATGTTTATAAATAACAATATGAATTTAATAAAAATCTGAACTTCTAAATAATGTCTCTAATTTCTGCTAACCAATATTACGATAAAAAAGGGGCATTGTTAAAAATTATTAAAAATTTATGAAAAGAATTCGTTTTTCGGCCGTTTTTAAAACCGTTTTGTGCAACTGAGCTAGCATTGTGAAAAAGGTAACAAGCGCCTAAAAAATATTGAAATTTATTTATTTGCAAAAAGCATGTTATGCTATGTGCTCAGTTTTATCACTAAAAAAAAAAAGAACGAAAACCTCTTATGTAAAACACGATCTTAAAGAATTTCATAAGAATGTTTAATTAAAAAATGCAAGAGGAAAGTAGAACAGTAGTTTATATTTATATCTCTACAAAACAGTTCTTAGATTCGTTTTCTTCTTCAAACTGCTGATTCAGCTGACGTTCTCAGAAATCAAATTTGCAGACGATGACAGGATTTTGTCATTATATTATTTAATATTAAGGATTATTTTTAACATTTAAAGTATTGCATGTCAACACATTAAAATGTAGTGCATCAACTTTTTAAAAACGTTTTATCGAATCAGAACATTTATGCAAGTAAGTGGCATCTGATTTCAAATGATTGCTTATGATGGCTGCATGTTGTCAGAAAAATGCCATATGTCGGTAGTGGTTCCATTGTGTCATTAACATTTTGTATGTTTCGCTATATGTGTTTTTTAACGTATGGCATTCTGACATGACAGCTATGATGTATTTTAAAAATTGCTTTTATTTATGTCTGTTATTTAAATATATGCCAGCGTATTATCGAATCAAAATTAGACATAAAATATTTTTTCTAGAACAATACCAGATGTATTATTTTTCAATTATTTTTAGAAGACTGTAATTTTTAATTCTATAATGAAATTTTTTGTTAATACGTGTGAATGTCATCGTAATATTTCGAACAATTATAAAAAAATAAATAAATCTACTCAACGGATTTTTTAAAATTCTTTTTTTTTAAAGTGGAGTTAGTGGAGACGATGCTAATCACCAGAATTGTATTTCAAAATAGAATTAAAATATAATTTAATAATTAAATGCTTATAATATTTATCAAGTTTTACAACCTAATTCGCATAATCTTTAAAAATTTCAGAAAATTTTTATATATTGTTACGAATTTGTTATATTGCTTCGTTGAGTAGTTAATTTCATGGTAAGGAAGAAAAGTGTTCAGAAACCCTTAAGTTAATGAACCACCCTCCCTTTCTTTCTTGACAACGAGTTTGGCAACGAAAATGAAGGTTCTCGAATATTCACTATTCTTTAAGATAACTCCATTGGGTCTCAAATTCCAGCATTTGTTCTTGAGCTTTATTTTGAGAGCTATTCAACTTGTCACGGAGCTGTAACAGCGAAGGCGCACAGAGGAGCGGAATTTTCGAGCTGAGACACAGTGAGTTGTTGAGTGAAGTTTGTGTTCATAGTGTTGACTTGCAACGAGTTATAACTGTGCTTTTTATGCTGTTATAATTGGTAACTAGCCTCTTCACCTAACTATCACTAACTGACTCTGCACTAAGAAAAATAAAAAGACTTCCGTAGAATAAAATACTTCATTCGTATTTTCAAAAAATTTCTCTCCTAGATATAATTTCTAGAGCTTTTTTCTAGATAAACACTTTACCAAGTACAAAAGGGAATAAACACTCACTATAGAAGAAGCAATGTCGATGAACAATTTAAGCGTAGCTGGATGAGATAAAATCTCGTACTCAGTATTAGAATTGATTTTCCCTCTCTTATCCTAATTTTAATGTAGTAAAATAGAATAAAAGACTTCCGGATGTGCATTTGTGATATAATCAGGCATTACAATTATATTCAGTATCTACGTTATAATGAAATTAGTTATCTCTGAATCTGATACAATATAATGCATGGAATTCTTTTCTTTAAAGAAATTATTCTTAGTAATTCGATTAGAAATTGTTATATAAAAACAAGATAATATAGATTACAAAGTATTTATTTTATATATCTTTACCTTGATACGTTTTAAATTTTATTAACTGATAATAAATTTAAACTGATAACTTTAATCATCTTATATTTCATATGAATTTTTTTTTATTGTTTTTGTGCATAAAAACAAAATTATTTAAAAATATATTTTTTCCCAATTTGGGCCTAGTGAAATCGCGAAAAATTATTCCACTATTTCCGATAAAAAAATATAAATGAATTCTTTCCATTATTCTTTACAGAGAGATTTCTTTTCTTAATTAGATGTTTATAACGCAAAATCTCCTTCAAATGCGTTTTGTGGACAGCATTAAAAAAATTAAAATTTCCCAGAGGAGACAAAAAAAATTGTTAACTGTCGGCATTTTTAATCTGAAAGCAATTTTAATAACATGTTTAAACATGTTCATCAAGTGGATATTTACTTTAATGAAAGGAAATAGCTTTTTTTAATAAAAGCAAAGAAATGAATCACTCATAATTTTTTTTAAAAAATGAGAACATAAACATGATTTAAGATTTCTATCATTTTTCTTCTTCTTTTTTTTTTAATCAAATAGGAAGATCGTTTTTTAATCTTCTATCTTATTTCTTATGCAGCAAAAAATCAAATATTGAAATAATTACAGTTTCTTTGGTGGCAGCAAGTATTGATTAATTTTATAATTGATGGGAAAATGAATTAAATATGAAATTCGTAATCGATTTTTGAGATTGGAAGGATTTGAGTAATTCAAAACAAAAACGAAAAAACCAGGAAATAACATCTAATTTTCTTCTTTTTTTTTTTAAGACTTCAAAATTTTTTAGACAGAAGAATAAATGATAGAAAAATAGGGAAAACAAATGGCTAGATAAATTTCTCTTTGGACTTTTAATTATAGAGTATTAAAACTAAGTACTTTATTCGAAAGTATTTATTTGCTTAAATTTCTTTCTTTCTTTCTTTATATGAATAAATTAGGAGAATGAGAATATAAATAGACATTGCATGAACATACTTTTTTTTATTTTTTAGCTAGCATCAAAAATGTTTTGGCATATGTAGCCAAAACGTTCAAAACTAAATTTTCAATTCTATGGAATAAAATTCTACGTATCTTGAGGAACATACTACGATAGAAGAGGAATAATTGCATAAATAACGACTTGAAAAATTGATAAAAATTGAAAATTGTCCAAAAGCTGTCTAGGGACGGACTTTAATCAAACAAATAACGTTTCTTCCATTTTAATAATTAGCTGTCAACTATTTGTAGTTTACAATGAAGGAATATGTGCATACCCATGTGCATTTACAAATATCTTAATATAAGACATCTAAAATCTTAATATAAATGTCTTAAGTTTAAATATTTTGGTTAAAGTCCTTTACTATGACCTTGAAATTAGTAACACTTTTCTCAATTTACTCCTAAATCTCCTTTCCCAACTTACTCTTTAAATCTTATCCTAAGCAGTTTCTATAATTAGACTAAAAGATGCTCTTTGGCTAAATTTCCAAGGTTATCCCAAGGTCCCATTTCAAATTCAGTAAAATTTCATTAGCATTGGCACTGTCAGGAAATAAAAGCAGCATAAATCTAATGTTAAGAAGCATTCGAACTATAACAATGTAGTAGCAAGGTTCAAGGCTAGAGGCGTTAGCTTTGCTGATTTTATATTTTACTATAGTAAATAATTTTGAAGATCTAATGTATGGTGAGTGAACAGATCAATTTAGACTGATTGAGTTGGATTATGTTGCTAAAATTGATTTGGACTGTGCTTGAAATATGAATCTATGTTTGCTATGCTGAATAATTCTTATGGAAGCGTTTTTCCCGGGTATATAGATGAAGCACTCACTCAGAAAGTTTTTTTTAAAGAGAAAATCAACTTCCTTTTTACTTTCTCGTATATGTAGTATAGAGAAAGTATAGTAATTTTCAAAAACTTCGTACTAGAGATTTTGACAGATCTCCGCGTTTTAGAAATCCCTGCGTTCGAAAAACACTTTTATGGAAAATCTCTGTCTGTCTGTAACAAAGTTAACTTGTATATCCTCTTTTACTCCAAATTTGTTTATTTCTATCAAATTTTCAGCAAAGTTCATTCAGAAGAAGTTCGTCGATCGGGGTGTTCGAATCTAAAATCAACACGTTAACAGTAAAACGAGGAGAGCCAGATTCATAAGGTTCAGTTCACAGATTTAACATCCATAATGTAGATGTCAAATTTTGAGCCATTTTCAAAAGGGTCTTGCTTGCCTGTGGATCTGTACTTTCAGAAACATCTAAACGAGACAATTCAAAAACGCAACTATATCAAATTTGGAATGCGATTTTGTGATTACAAGTGCAGTTTTGGGTCGGAATCTTTGTTTCAATCTTTTGAGAAAAACGTGCCTGAAACACAAATTTGATTTTCGAATACAATTAACGGCATGCCAGGGATTACTTGCCAATAACCTCACCAAGGGTGGCACGATAGATTCAGTAAAAATGCTAAATTCATGCCAAAAGTTAATATTTCGTAACTATTGTACGCCTTTGGCATGCAAGGCATTCTCTGACGAAACATGTTTATTAGAGAGTATGTGAGAAAGGTTTGGGTAGACCTTTCCCGCTGGTTAACAATAAGTATTACCAAGCATAGATGTAAATTCGTTAGTAAATTTTTGAATGATGTTGAAAAAAAAAATTTCAAAATATTTCAAGTTCTCTGCATTTGTCGACACTAAATTTCAGTGGAATCATAACAAGATGTCATTTTCATTTAATCTTGTCTTCAGTTTGTAATGGTACCAGATCTCTATGGAGTCAACTAACAAGACATGGCAATGTGATTGCGCAGTATGTTGTCTTATTCTGTTACAGGTCTGAAACTATTGCCGGGACAGTGCATGAGACTTCGAACTTAACGTGACCTTTAGTGAGGTGAAAAAAAATATACTGATTATTTAATATAAGAGATTTTATTTTTAAAAGCAAAAGAAATAGGTTTTTCACATGATATTTATATATACATTTATAAATTATTTATATCATTTTATGTCTGTCCCTCTGTCTGTAGAGTCTATCACTCTATATGGATGTAGAATTGAATATGATATCATCTTTATTATCGGAGACACAAAAATGAAATGCAAAATTAGATGGTTGATCTAAATCAACTTTGTTATCCTTTACCGAGAAATGACAAACAATAAGGCTGGGATTTTTTAAAAACAATTATTAAAATTTTACAATTAGAGCTAGATTTGAACGAAATAGAAATTTCTTATATTATTCAAAGAAGCTTGATTGTATTTACTGTTTACTATGATGATTGTTTTCTAAAGACAAGAAAGTATGCCAGTGGATTAAAAGTTTCGACCTTTGGGTCATCTAGTGGAAGCACTTCCAGAGTGCATAGCAAGTTATGAAGGATCTAAAATGCCTGCTCGTGTTTGGCTTTAAAACAATAATGGCGACAATATGGAACTATAGACGAAACAGCCAATGAAAGAATGGGAGAGGAAAAATGATTTTGTTAATGAGAGAATCCTGAAAGTGACTCCGCTTTTTATTGGATTTGCGAGAGACTTGAATATAAAGAGAAATCCTAAGAAGCATTGAATGTTTGTCAAAAAGGTCCTATTTTGTATGAATTAATCCAGCGTTCATATGGCTTCGTAAAGTATTTAAATCTAAAACTCTAAAATGGGGTTATCAAACTCTTAGCATCTGAATTTATAAACAACAACATTCAGGAACTTCCTGTTTTTTTTTCGCTAATTTTATCTATAATACAAAATGTCTGAAATTTATAGATATGTGGAATTAAAGAACAACGAAACAGAAAAGCTGAATTAAAAATATATGGCGCTTTTTATCTTATTTTAGGAAAATAAAGATCAATATTTAAAAAGTTTTGAAGAAAAATTTATAAATTCTTGCACAAGAAAGATAGATTTGAACAAATATCGCGGGCAAGATTATAATGGTGAAATGGTATGCTTCAATGTATAATAAAATTATATTGCTTAAAAAGGGACGTTAATATAACTAAACTAATTCAATGTATAATATAAAAAAGATATCTCATTCTTACTTTGCGCATTGTCTAAATCTAGTTTTTAAAAATATTGTTGAAGGAAACATGGAAATTTGCCAATTTTTCAAAACAGTTCAAAATACATATTGCTGTTTCTCTATTAGCATTATTAACTAAGAATTTAAAACAACACATTAAAGTAGATCATGTAATTTTCGGTAAAAGGTCTAAACCACTTAGTTGAGTCGGCAGATAAGATATCTTAAAGCATAATTTTGGTGATGTGATGTTTCAATCCTATAACAAAAGAAAGCAAAAAAAAAAAAAAAAAAAAAAAAAATCTCGTCTAACAAAACAAAAAGCAAGCAAAGGACAAAATTAAGCTGGGAAAATTTTATTTTGCCCTGTTCTTAATTTCACGGAGTGAAGTATTAGGATTCAGGGAAAGGTCTTTCCTTCAAAGCTGCAGATCTATTTATCTGGTGTCTGTTGTTAAAGAGATATTTGAATAATTTGAGAAGAAAATGACCAATCCTAACTAGAAAACCAGCAGTAGTGGTCTTGCCGTAACTTTATCCTAACTCTCTAATAAATAAATTTCTGTATTATAAGCTATATGTAATTGGCAACCATAATTACGAAAAGGTCTGTGCAATGCTTAGCAGATAATCGCTGGAATACGTTTAATACACAGGTGCCAGAGAATTGTGTATTTTGGATGTTTTTTTATTCCTGAACAATTAAAACCGAAATTTGACATTGAAATTACAATTGTAATTACAAAAATACATACTAAATTTCATGTATATATGTCATTGCGGTTTTTAATTATCGCTTTTACTTGCATTCAAAAGTACAGACCGACAAACAGTCAACCCCATGATGGATTTGGTTCCCAATATGATAAAGATCTACATTTTTATATATTAAATCTATGTGCCAAATTTTTTCCATTTAGTTTTTTCATAGTTTTGTAGTAATCGTGTAATCTTGTATATGGACAGATAGAATTCCTCTGAATGAACTTCGTTCAAAATTTAACAGAAATTAACAGATTTGGGCCAAAGATGATATAACAAATTCCATGTGTCTAATTCAACTCAATTTTTCGGATTCTGGCAGGTCTAAAATGTGGAGATTCCTCGGTTCGGATTTGTTTTACAATTAAAATAGATTCTTTTTATATACTTCGTATATAAGAAAGTTTTTTAACGAGTTAAAATTGAAAGCAAAAATAAAGAGAGGGGGGAGGGCTATTAATCTGTTCATCCGCGTCCTCAAGACTCAAAATATGTTCCACCTCTATGATTTAATATCCGTTTTCTCTGTTCAAGATTTATTCTTGTGTTCTGAAATTTCTTTCGAGTGTTGAGTACTTACTTTTAAATCCCACATAATTTCTGGTAAGAGATGGACATCTAATTGAACAAAGGATACAATGGTACGGAACAAAAAGCATCCTCTTTCTAAAGAGGATTTCTTATTAATTTATAAAGTTCTCTGTATAACTGGGTTTATCACTTGCAACATCAGATTGGCGAACGACAATGAAAAATGTTGGGATTATTGATTGTCGAAACCGGAATTCAGTCAAGGCCAAACAAAATCCACTCATGCAAGAAGAATGGTTAACCGTTTAGCAAGATTGAGTATAGTTAAAGGACGTTTATTGTTTAAAACAAAAGGAAGATTTATTACCGAATGTTGAGTTTCATTTCATTGATTTAATAAAGAGATATTTAAGGAAACACTGAAGCCAATCAAAACTTATCAAGCAGAAAACCAAATTTAGAATTCCCGGTATTTAGAATTTTTCTTTCTTTCTTTCTTTTTTTTTTATAGCAAAAATCAGAACGTATTCAATTGTTAAAGTCCATTCAGTGTATTAAAATAGTGTCTTTCTTGAAATTCTAAGAACAGAAGAAAAAATATTTTGATGTTCTGATTGAAAAGAAACCAAATAGTAAAACGTTAAATCATTCTTTCTTTGCGGATTGCAGAGCTCAGCAATGGATAATGGGAATATTTTATGGAATAAGAGAGAGGTAAATTTATAACCTAACACCAATCAAAACATTAGAAATAACAGGACATTCTAGGAAAAATTGATGAAATAAAGAAGAATTCCATGAAAATGCAGGAAGGAAACAATTAGCAGGCGATAAATGTAGTGAAACTACCGCATTCCTCGTGATTACAACCAACTTTGGAAATACTGATATTATTTGCATTTTGTTCCATTCATTCCGTTCCATTAATTTTTATATCAAAAATATTTTTTTAGAAACTTTGGTTTATTTCTAAATTAAGTGATTGTTGTTGCTAATTTTTCATAACCATGTTCGTATTCTAGAATATATTAAATTGCGCAAACATGCATTTTGTCATTACTTAGATTGGCATTTTTAATTAATTTTAATTATTGGTTAATAAAAAAATAATAATTAAATTCTTGACTTCATTTAAGCAGATACTAAAAAAGATATTTTAATTAAAAAATTATGGATTTTTAATTATTTTTAATATAAAATTCATCTTCAAAAATTCTTTTCCTAATTGTCCTGTCTGGAAGACTTCAACAAAAGAATTTTAACTAATTAATTGCTAATTTTTAATTATTCTAATATAAAAATCGATTTTTGAAATAAGTTTTCGTAATTACCTCTTCTGTACTTACTCTTATCTATATCTATATCTATATCTATACTTATAATAAAGCTCAATGTGTGTGTGTGTGTGTGTGTGTGTGTGTGTTGGCGCTCTACAGACCAGACCATTCAACCTACAGCTACCAAATTTGGCACGTGTATACCTTGGAGGCCGGGAATGTGCACCTGGGGGTAATTTTTTCGAATTTTTAACTAGAATTTTATTTATTTAAAAATTAAGCGAAATTTTGACGTGTTTCTGCTATAACTGCCGAAAATATTACCGCACAAAAAAGATTTTTACATGAAGTTAAAGATAAAAAATTTATCTTTTAAATGATACTACTGTTTTAATCTTAAAATTAAATTTCTATTTTTAATGAATTTTTAAATAAATATTTTAACTATGTTTTTCAATAATTTTTTTCGTCAAAAATAAAAATGAGGATTAAGCACGTTTCGCATTCATGAGAAAAAAATAGCTTTTTTAAAAGTGCTGCCATCACATTGATTAAAGATCTAACTGAAAATAAATTAAATCTTTTTGGAAATGAAATCTGCAAAAATATAATTTTCAGCAAGTGTCTGTAGGAAATGAAACAAATATGAAATATTATTTTTTCTAAAAAATAAATTCAAGAAAAATTATTTTATGATCTTTTACACTCTCTATACAGGGTGTTTATTCAGTTCCGGATACATTTTGATATTTAATGACTCATAAAATAATGGAGATGTAAACAAACTTATGGCATTTATTGATGGAATAACTCATATATTTTCCTTTTCAGGTTTGAATATTTTTACTTTTGTAAATAACGTCTGCGCGTGTTTTTAATTTCAGATAATTTCATTTTCCAGTCTAAATATCTGTACTTTTCTAAATATCGTCTGCTTATTAATTGCATTTTTCTCTCTTTTGTTTTTGGCAACCATTGAAATGTTATGTTTACTTTTGATGTGTTTGTTCTAAATAGTACTTTTGTATGTGATGTTTTATTCGATCGGATATTAAGGAGAATGCATACACCACAAGATAAAGCACAGATTTTATGGTGGTTATAGAGTTAATTTCCAATCAACTAAATCACTGACTTTTAAGAGTTAATTTCAAATCACTTAAACTGACTGATTTATGAAGATTTGAATATCACTATTCAATAAAAAAAGGATAATTTTAGATTTTCCATCGATCGTTTCAAAGAAAATACTCCAATCAGCGCGTAGGTTTCTCAAGATTAATTGGCCTAAGATTATGAAAATGGTGAGTTTTTCTAAATTTTTAACATTCAAAACTTCATAAATAAGTCTTAGTTGATTGTGGAAAATAGAAACATTCATTCATTTATTTAAAATTTGGTGTGTCCAGAATATTTATCAGAATATGATACCTTACTGCATTAAATTTAGACTTCATAATTTTTGAAATATATTTATAAGCAGGAACAAAATATTATTATTGATTTCATTTCAATCCTTTTGAAAGCAAAACTAAAAACTGAATTTTATACTGAATCTCAGAAATTTTTGTTGAATTATTGTTTGAGATATTACATCAACTATGAAAAATATTTTGTATTTAACATAAGACTTAAATACCGATCGATTCTGTTTGCAATACTCATATTCAAAAATAATAATAATTAATAAATAACAATAAAGATGATAAATAAAATAAAACGCTTGGTTTTATTTAAAAATATCTTAATATTAATTGCAATTTCGTCATTTACATTTTTAATTAAAGTTGAAGTTTTACCGGAAATGGCAACAAATTAGCAAAATATATATAGTAAATTGAACGAAACGATCTAAACAATATAAGTTTGGTATGACTATCAAAATTTGAATATTAAAAATGTTTTGTTTGAGAATCCTTTAAGAGACCAGTTACTTAAAATATTTAATTCAAAATTGTAGCTAGCGGTAATACTGGTGAACCGGCTGGTCGCCAAAGGCGGCTAGTTTATAATAATTGAGACAACTGCAGCTGTAAATTGACAAAACATGAAGGTTTGATACTATTTTCACGTTTATTCATTGTGGTTTATTAGATGTAAGAAAAATTTTACAATATAATGTTTTAATTAACTTTTATTTATCATTAATTAACCTTAATATTTTCATTTATGATTGAATTTTAAGCTCGATTTTTTGAAGTGAAAAACATTTTAACAGTTTCCTCTTAAAATCTCTGGAACTCTATTTTTTTATATCATATACTGCCCTTTACAAACAACGCAGTAGAAAAAAAAGAACCTTTGTTACTGAGCGTGAGCTTTAGCAGGTAATCAGTACCGAGTTAAAAGACAGTACTTTTAAACGTTTTCTGTTGTAATAAAAATAGATAAACCAAATTTTAAAAAGAAATGCGCTAGATTGAGTATAAGTGTAAGCAGTAAGTGGAAAATAAATTATTTTATGTAGTTATTTTTTTTCCTTCATATTTATAAACATAAGTGATTTTTTTCCCTTTCAAGTTTTTCAATGGAATTTCGCCAAATGGAACTTAGACGCCAATTGATATAAGCCAATATTAATGATTTTATTTACGGGATCGCGATGAAAATTCGTTAATGTAAAATTTCGATTTAAGAAAACAGGATTCTGAAAACAAATACAGCAAAAAATAATTGACATTTTTAAATTTCAATAAATAAGCATTTTTAAATTGTAATAAATAAGAATTTTTAAATAATAGCAAAACTTTTTAATATTCGATAACTTTATGGCAAATAATACATAACTATTAAATAAACTGTAAATGGCTTAACAAATAAATGGATGATAACCCTAGTTAAATAAGGTTTTGCAGTTCTAATAAAAATTTCAATAACTATTTTAATAAAAAAAAAACATTGTATAAAAATTTTGAACGCAACAATAAAAGAAAAAAACTTAAAAACTTTAATAATTTGCAATCGCAAAATCAAAAAATAATGTGAGTATTTAAATGAATAAAAATAATGCGGAAATAAAAGCAATTTTTCGAAATTTTTTGTTTACATTTTGAATTAATTAATTATTAAATTCATATTTTAATCGATATTTTAACATTAATAAGAAATTCAAGTATTCAGAGAAAAATTCGAATTAACAATAATTCAAATTAAAATCTTCGAAATGGCCAAGCTGTTTTCTAAATGCAATGAAATATATCAGTACTGTACTTCGTTCGGTAGTATATTTTTAATATCAATAATTTTAGCAAATATCAAGTTTTAAAAAATCAAAAATTTGAAAAAGGAGTTGGGAATAAGAATCTATTGTTGTGCTTTCTACCTTGAATAAATATATTTTATAGATATTCTCATATCTAAGCTTCCACGTCGTCTTTGAGTAGCGATGACGACAGAAAATAGAAAGGGAAGAGCGACAATTTCATTTATCCTGCTTTATCACATTGAATTTTTTAATACTAGAAACGATGCAGGCCCCTATTCTGAACTGAATAAATATCATCCCTTAACGCAAATGAATCATGGTCATGGAACGATTAATTTATTTTCTTTGTTAAGAAAATATTTGCTTGCATCAGCTTTGAGTGTGAATAAAATAATTTTGTAGGCAAAAATATCGACTGCCTCATTTTTCATTTTTCTGAATTTAGGAAGATCGGCGAATCATTTAGATGAGTCTAAATCGATGCAAAATTGGTTTCAAGGCATCAGTTTAATGAAATTATACAAAATAAATCTTGAAATTATACAAAAATATATTATAATTATCAAAATATCTTCATTATATTATGATCAAGAAGTATAATTTTTATTTTAATAGTTAATTTAAATAAATTGAGATTATTTTTATCAATTTAAAATAGATTTTTTTTAAAATGTAAAATGGCATTTTAAAATTCTATTTTTTGTTTACATTAAATAATTAGCTATTTGATAAATATTAAGAAAACTAGCATAATTATTCTTTTCTTCAACTTGGAATATTTCTGCCAGCAAAGAATCTTCAATTTTAGTATTGACTATTTTAAACTGTTATGTTGATATTGGATAACTTGATTGGATATTGTCGGATTGGTTTAGAGGAGGGGGAAAAGATGTTTTTTCATCTGATTAAAAAATTTAAAGCTGTCAGATAATCATTAATTAATTAAAATGTTTTAAGTTAAAAAAAATTGTGAGACATTTAGCTTTAAGTATGTCCAAATCACGATCTTTTTTTTTCTTCTTTTAATACTTTATTGTATACGAAAAGAAACTATTGCAAAAATTTCGCATTCAGGAATTAAGCGAATCTCGACATTTCAGACTTGCTCTAATCCCAAACCCCATTTTTGGAATTATACCTATTTATCTATGAACACGATATCTCAAAAATGCTTTAAGGTAGACTGATGAAGTTTGAGATGTGGTTTTTTTACACACAAAATTTGTTTATTTGTGCAAAATTTTGTATTTAATTCATTCACAGAAAGTCTGGTTATTCGTGTACAATTGAACACGAAAACTACAGCACGTGTTGAGCTAAATGGATAAAATTTGACACGTGGTCTTTAAAATGCATCTATTGACTTCCAGCAGATTCTTAAATCCATTCTGAAAAAACTGTCTGTCTGAGAACAAATTGACAGGATAACTACAAGATTTGCAGAGCTAGACAAATAAAATTTGGTACACAATTTTGCACAGTCTGGTTCACAAGTGTAGGTCTGTATCTAATTATGAGTCGCATCCACCAATTTCCGCGCATTTAACTCACAAACACAATGACGTAAAGCAATAGAATTTTATATGCGGTTTTGAAATTAAAACTGCAGTTAGACAAATTTTGGTTTTATACGGTCGACAAAAAGGCGTTCAAAACGTATACTTGGTTTTCTTCACTATACTACAAAACACAAAATTCTCATGTTCTTGACTCTGAAAATAAAAATCTGAACACTGATTGGGGTCACGATCTTTCCCAAGATACACTGTTTTTATGCGAGAGAAGAGGGGATAACATCTTTATAAAGGCTTAACAAGAAAGGTTCGGGGTCACTTTCTGGTTCACTTCGAACCACTTTTCTGGTTTGGAAATATAAATTTCTTCTTGATATTGAATAATGGTCCAAAAAATTTAATTTGGTTCAGTTCATCATATTCTTAAAAAATAGAACCATTTATAATAATATATCTTTCATTGTTAACTGCTTGGATTTTTTTTTTTTTTTTTTTTTTTTAGATTTTTAACATTTTTGTAGATAAGTTGTATTTTTTAATGCAATGCTTTGTGTCTGAATTTAAAGAATAAAAACTACACAGTCGACTAAAAATATTTATTATTACTGCGGATAAAAATGTTTGTCCCTTCTTTCAAGTGTTTGAGAAAATTCTACAGGGAGTTACAAAATTCTATATATAAATATTAGGGACATTATAGATAAATCTAATAACCATAAATGGCATGGTCGAATTTTAGGGCATTTTCTAATGAACGCAATAAAAACGTTAATCATATCAGATGTCTTTATTTTTATCAGTTAATTTTCATCTCTGAATGAAATACAAGAAAAACAAAAAGATTATTAGAGGTTCTAACCTTTGTTCCAAAATATGGCATGAAAATGTGTTAGGCTTAAATCGTCTATCTTTATTTTACTTTTAAAAATATTCTTAATTATACTGGGAATATGACGTGCATATGGAAGATTTATATAATATCGTAGCATCGCACATGAATTGAAGGTAGTAATAAGCTAAAGAAATGTACTGCTGTAAATTGCACTTAGGAATATTTTGAAAATTTTATTATAATGAAAGAAAAATTGAATAGTAATAAAATTGGTTTAATCAAAAATCTTTTTTATTTTTTTATTTTAAAATGGTATATTAAGGTTTTTTGAATGATTATACGCTTCGAAGTTATAAAGAAATAAAAAGTTTAACAATTTGAACAATTTATGAGTTAAATTTAAATGAAATTTTGATAAGCCCTAATTTAGTAAACATTTGTACTTCGAGAAGTTGTCTCTGCAGTTTGTAACTCGAGGTCTGCCCTGAAGAACGTTTTCAATGTTTATTTCATCATAATATCGTATGTTGAAATTTACAGGCGCTATCCAATCCATTGAAAAAAAAGTATTTACAACTTAGTTAAATCTGAATATTTTCTCACATTTTCATCTCTCAGGTATGAAAATTTGCGTATTCAGATGTCTCCCAAAGTCATTTTGATTCGTCACTATACTCTCTTCACTACCCAGATAAAATTTCTCTGACCTTGACTTCCAAGACATTACCATTCCCCGTCCGTGACCACCGACAGCTGATAAGTTCGTGCGTGGACCAGCCTCAAAAGTCGCCCGCATCCTCTGCAAGTTCAAGAGATCAGAGACTAATGCATTCTGAATCAGATAAATAAACAACTGCAAGGATTGCATGAAGTCACCTTGCAACGAAGTCTCCACTCTGTAACTTTATCGGAAAGTGGGGAACATCGTCTCAATCGAAATGCGTTTCAAATATTAAATAATTTAAAGATAAAGGTTCCAAATTACAAAGCACTTCCTCTCTTCAATAGAAATTTATATGAGTTTCATGAGTCTCTATTGTTTAAAAACGGTGCATAGATGAAGCTGTTTGTATGAATCTATAATCTAATTCTATTGCTTCCAATGAGTAGCTTCATGGAGCGAATAAAGGAAAGGAAGATACGATTCGTTCATTGTCACTGTACTGCTCTTGAGGATTTCTGTATAATGAATTGATTGGTAAAGTTAAATTTATAATTATTTAAAAAAGAAGTTTCCTGTTTCAATAACGTCCTTAATGTTTAAGACCACCGAGAATCGAGCCAATTCATAAGGCAAAGTATTGGTATACAGGCCCACATTAAGCTTCCAGGATCCCATTTTATATCTTATAACTTAAAACGATAAATTGTTGTATATATGCATAAATTTATTTCGTGTATCTCAAAAATGGCTCTAATGATTTGGATTAAATTTTATATTTAGATAAGGTTTTGCTTTTTAAGTTTATCTATATAGGTGTCTTTCCTGAAAAAAACCCCCAAAAAAACACGATTTTACACACACACACACAAAATTATAACTTTTTTTTAATTATTAAATTTTATTTTTAATTTTAAAATTATAACTCACCTTTTTCTTGTCTGTTCTCATATCGACAATGTCATATAGCGCCATCTTTTAAAATTTTATGGTACTAATTACACTGCTATAGGATGATAACATACTTTTGCCTCAAACTTTTGTGAGAAGGCGCTATATGACATCGTCCGAATACGAATACGTTCGGCTCATATCCAATCGCAGCAACGCAATTATTATATTAACCAATTCGAATGACATGATAAACTAAAGCCATTCATGCATTTTTTTTTATTTAAACGGCCAGTTCATATGTAGGTAAGTTTGAAAAATATTCATATGTAATCAGTATGCGATTCGTATCTAAGTATTATCTCCGAAAAAAAAATACGATTTTATAAAGCAAATAAATAAAATAAAATGAAAAAAAAAACCTACCAAGCATAGTTCGGTCTTCCATGTGCTGTTTTTTACCGTAGTGAACTAAGAAAGCACGGCTTTGGGCATTCTTACAGTTCCTTTCCACGAATTGCCAGTCAGTGTTAGAAATTTGAAGCGTTAACAACACTCCTCGAATCTGTTATTTATATTTCAGAAATACTCGGGAAACTTTATAAAAGTTTTGCTATATCTTTTTTTTTTTTTTCTTTTTTGATTTAGAAAAATTATTTTTTAAAAAAATTATGCAGTTGCAAACTACAGCTCCATTATTCAGTATACAAATAATGAAATAAACCTACAGAAAAGGAAATATCTATAACAGCTGATAAACGATTTTATGAAAGAATACGTGGAGTGAAATGTTCTTACCTCTTTTCAAAACGAGCTAAAATTAGAAGTGGTGAAAAGAAGAGTAGATTATATATGTTGAAAAAGTAAACGATGTGTCATCAGGTAAAAAAGATGTAAACCTACCAAAATGACAAAGACACTGGAATCATAAGATTTAGCTGTAGGCTGCCAGACATTTATATGTTTGGAGCATTATATATTTGCGCAGTATGCAATGATATAATGAAGGAATAATGAAGATGACTTCCTGCTTTTATATTGATTTTTTATTTCTACATTCATTCTAGTTTTATATTACAATAGGAATCAATGGTATTGTTATTATTATATTGTAAATATTTCAGTTGGGATATTGTATTTATTTTATTTTCACTACATTCAGATAATTTTTTAGTCATTTATATTGTTTTCTGTTTGCTAACTACAGCTAAATCTTCCTTTGGAAAAAAAATGTTTAAAATTACTTATTAATCTTTACCAATCTAATTTTAATAATCAATCTTCCAATTTTTTAAAAAAAAATTATAACAATGCATCTAGGAAGCTTGCGCTACCTTTCATGTTGGAATAGCAGGCCTGTCCCCTAGAAGATTAAACCAACAGTTCTCCTGACCTTATTGTAGAGGTTCCTCTCCTGTTTCTACAAGGGCCATTATAATTCTGTCCCCTATCTAGAAGGGATTGTTAATAGTTAATAACAAGCTATTATTCTTTAATTAATTAATTGATAATATTAGGTCGTTATGGTTTCTTAATGTTTTAAGGTTTGGTGTTGAATATATTTAGCTTTTAAGTCAGTTATATATTTTAAAATGTTCTTAAGTTCAGATTTAACAACTTCTTCATTCTTAGTACATTTTTAGAATGGCTGTATGCTCATGACTATATGCATTGGCAGGAACTATGTTTGAGTTCTAAGGACAATTACCGGCAACAGTACAACCCCTTTCGTAGGAGGTACGCCCTATCATCGGTAGGGGTAGCCAAACCCACACCATTTCTGCATCCACCAGGACTAGGAGTATCAACTACTACATTGGACGCTTCTCATCCCCTTATCTGAAGTCCCCCCCCCGGTGGGATATGTTTAAAGTATAGATACGAATTCTGCCAACGGGTATTGAACAAAATTCGTTAACTGCTTCACCGTTTGTCAATCTATGGATTCACAAGCATGTAAACGCAATAACTAGAGGACTTAGATAAATGAAATTTTGTATGTGATCTTGTTAATAAATTCGTAAATGTGTACCAAATTTTGATTAAAACCGGTCTAGAAAAAAGACCCCCAATATACATACTATGCTACTTTTACCAATACTTATCCTTACTATGCCTTTAAGCACAAAACACGCATGTGCGGGATTTTGAAAATAAGAATCTGAGTTCTAATGACTTTATGCAGAGCCCGCAATTTTTTTACAAGGGAAAGAGAGAGAG